>CANSNZ010000845.1:430000-466956 GCA_947646795.1 Beta lomatogona | reverse complement strand
AGGGTTCTGGTTAGTTTATGGAAAAAAATTAGAAGTATGAGCAAGTTAATTTGTTTATCTAAAATTATAATGAGAATGGTTGTTATACTCTGTTGATGTTATTGTTTGCGGTGAAGACATTTGTAGAATTGCTATGGTTATATAAAATGATTCAAGCAAAGTCATGAGCAAGTTATGATTCTTGGAGATCATGTAAAGGTACACACATGTCCTACCACCTTCGAACAATAATTTGGTATTTCATATGGTTTTGTGAATAGCATGATTACTAACGAAAATGTGATTGTATGACAATTTACTAGGGGGTTATTCATTGAAGTATTTTCTCGATTATTTTAAACTTTACTATAAGTTACAAAGCTGTGATATGATATTTGTATTTCTCTTGTTATTTATATATTACGCGTGTTTATGATTGTATAAAGAGTTCAGTAATTATGATTATAAATTGAAGTATTATTGGTATTTAAATATCGTGGACAAATATAAAAGTTACGTAGAGTTATATTTATCTGCTAGCGATATATTTGGTCTATTTTAAGTGATATTGGGAAATAGTCGGTTAATGGCTCGTGTTTCAATTTGTCGTGGAAACAATATGAATATTTGGTTATTAAGATTTTCAAGAGAGAATTTTTTGGATATATTTGTCATGTGGTAAGATCTATCTTTCGAAATCGAGCGATTAAGTATACTGCTGAGCAAGTGCAATGAAGATCAGTTTATCTCGTGCATATATAGTTCCCAAGCGTGTGAAACTATAAAGAGTTTAATTCACACAAGTTATTGGGAGAACCTGAGTACATATAGAGTTAGAAAAGTAATATTGAGTTGAGTTTCAAATATGAATCTCGAAATGCGAGTGACATTGTATCTTATAATATCAAGCTTCGAGGAATATGGATTTGGGAGTCAAAGCCTCAGATGTAATACAAGATTTTAGGAATATATCCTATGAGTTTGGGGGCATGAGATGGCACATGACAAGTAGTAATGAGGTTAGAGATTGTAAAAAGTAAAACTACTGTTTTGCAGATAATAAGTGCACTAAATTTATAAACCAAGGAAATGTAGTTTATATACTGGAGTTTTATGATAACCATTGAGCTAGAATAAATCTTTTGGGATTCTGAGTAGTAAGTTAGATTTTGGACTTATTATAATAAAACTTATAGAATTGAATTATTTTTCTTATAAAGTCCGTCTATAAGTAATTTTTTGTCAAATCGATTTTATAAGAAGTTGATTTATGATTTTGGAAACTCTAGAGTATATGTGTATAACAAACAATTGGAGTTTGTATATGAAATAACTGATGCGATTCCTGTTATGAGATTTTGATATATTTAACCTCTAGAAGTAAGAATTGAGTTTTAGAAAAAAATAATATTGGATTATAAATTATGTTTTTTGTGAGTGGGGAAGAAGTGCTAGAAAGCACCGATGAACAACATTATGTTTTTCTGAGACATTCTAGATTATGTATTCCTGGGGACATGTCCCGCCAAAAGTCTCTGCAAGCAAAGTAGGTAATGGAAGAGGGAGACGCCCTTGGAGAAGCATAGAGAATTCACCGTGCATGGCAACTCTATTCGTGTTATCTTCCTTAGTATATATATTATGATTTCTCAAAGAAAATAGAATATGTATTTGAATATGCAAGTGGTTTCGTGAAAAGTTATTTTAAACTTATTTATCTGAGAGATGCTTTACCTACCCAAGTTATGGAACATAGTATAAAAAAGAGAATAAATTAATAAGAAACTCGTTAGGAATTTATGAAAAGAATTAACTATGTTGCACATATTTGGATTAGAGGTTCCTCTCGAAACACGTATGGGAGATACGGCTATATATCTCGATAATATGACAAGATTTGGGGAGATCATATAGATTCCTCAAAATGAAAGTATATATATTATTTATTTCGCGAGGTAATAATTCACATTATTATTTTAAACAAGCAATAACTAAATTGTGTTTAAGTATCTTGTTAGGTATGATTCTTCGTTTATGACGTTTCTGTTTCTTGCTTTCAATGTCTCGTAAGATAAACTTAAAATCAGAATACGCTTTTAAGCCACCAAAAAGATTTTCCTGGACAAAGGTGTACCCAATTTTGCTGATGTTGTTCTTGGAATAACTCCGGCCAGAGGGAGCGATGTAACCCTCAAAATTCACAACCTTAATTAAACATAATTACTCATACTTAACAGCCGGAAAGGAAACTTAAATCCTGTGGAATATGGCCTCTAATACAATTCTAGCCCTAAATCATCCTCGATACTTAACACACCAATGCTCGACCCAAATAATAATGATTTCTCTTTGAACATATTCCTACTTACTAAGACTTTGCAATGAACTCGGCTCATACCCAATACAGTAAAAAACAAAAACGCCAGGAGCCGAAGGTCAACAATACTACTCTTAACATCGTAAATATTTTCATCTATTTTATTTGCAAACAAAGGAGTAAAGAATATAGTAAGAACTATTTCGTAAATATACATTTGAATCAGGAATTTAAAATTCATTCACATTGTCATGCTCGCCATTAATAATCTCCATTATCACATTTCATTATTAGAAAACTTATTTTGGTTACTTGGCGTAGTACAACATGATATAGCCACCGAGGACATAAGTCCCCATCAGAAGGTGGCATATAATGCCATACCCGAAGGCAAAGCCACTGAGGATATTCATCCCCACGGTTAGGTGGCATATAAATGCCATCACGAGGTGCCACCGAGGACCTCATTGTCCCCCATCGGGGTGGCGTGAGCTCACGGAGTAACAACGACACGTGCACGGCCTAGAGAACATAGTACTGCCATTCACCATCTTTCACTTTCATTTATCATGTTTCGTTTCTTTTAAGTAGTTTTAATTTCGAAACTGGCAGAGTCAATGCATAACACGTATCAAATCATCGTATTTATAGCATCAAATCATTCACAAACATCAATTATATAGAAATCATTTCATATCCTTGACACCATAAAATATTATAGCGTAAACATATATAAAAGCATCATAAAACATAGTTGGAAGGGGAGTGGGGTGTTAGTAGACGTTACCCAAATCCCGCTTACAAACCTTGATAGATGGGAGGCTCGAGAATTATCTCTTCCTTTTTAATCTAATTAATTGTAGGATTAATAGAAGACTTATTAATATCTTATTCTAAACTTTGAGTTTCTTGAGATCCATTCTCATCATGTGTCCAATTTAGAGGTATTTAGGAGTTTTATATTTAGGTCTTGGTGATTGATAAAAAGTCGTGAGAAACTTTTTCTTCTTAACAACTTATATTAGCGCTTAAGTCGAAGTTCATGATTTCCGAGTAGAACGTCTTATTATAAACCATTTCATATTTTATGAATTGAATATCAAGCACATGTTACAATTTGTTAACCTTTAATTCAAAACTCCACTATATTAGTCATAGGGTACTTTTTAAACATATTCATCATTTTTTATAATTGAAAACAAGGACTATTATGGTTCATGATCGGGGCTTAATAATTTGTAATTATAAAACCCGTAGTATAACTATTTCATTCGTGTAATCTAAAATATATAGCAAGTGTTCTTAAAAATTTGACAAGTAAACTATACTTAACTCACACAATTTTTTAGTTGATATATTAGAGTTACAAATAAGTATGGGAATATACTAAGTATTATCACATAGTGTATCATTATTGAACCATTTATTAGTCATAGTTAAGTCCCATAATGATTAAATTACACTGGTTATAGTTTATAAAGAGTTCTATTTTGCTTTAACTAAACATCAATATTAATGTCCAAGTAAGTCAAATAGTAAGAGTTTAACTATCTCACTTATAGTATATTTCCCATCTACCGATTTATAAAAGTTAGCCCAAGTAATCCACCAAACTATTAAATTTAAAGCCCAACAAAATTTAATTAGCTCATAAAAAGGGAGAGGTATGTTAAAAACGAAAAACGCATTCAACTAGTAGTAAAGCACGACGCAGTAGAGGGCCGCCATGAAGGAGGCCGAAACCCCGGGCGAATGACGCAGGCGAGGCAAAAGTGGCGGCACCGGGGGCGGCGTCAGGGGGGGGCGGTGGTACAAAGGGTCAGCCGCACGGAAGAAAACACAACGGTAGAGGGAAGCAAGAGTTGGGCAGAGGAGAGAGGGAATGCGGCGACGGAGAAGGGTTAAGCGGTGCGGTGGTGGCGACGGGAGGTCGTAAGGTGGTGGCAATACAGACGGTGGTGCTCTGGTAGTGGTGCCGTGGTGGCCGAACGAAAAACAGAGGGGGAGACAGAGAAAGGCGAAAAACGTGAGAGTTTGACGGGGTCCCTTGAGTGGCGGTTTCCGAAGGCTTGGGAATGAAGATGGTGGGAAAGGAGAGTGGTGAGTGTGTGGTGGACCTAGGAGGAACTATGGGCTATTTATGGCCATTGTCGAGGCTCCCGATTTTGTGAATGATGTTGATGTAATTGATAGAAAAATTGAATTTTGGGAGAGTTTGGCCTGGATCGGAATTTCTTAACAAGGTTTGAGTTCTTGTGTGTATAAAAATTCATCTTGGATTAAAAAAACTTATTGCCGGGTTTTCGTGAGGAAAATGGAGACGGGAATCAAAACAGAATTTCATTTTGATTTTTCCTTTTTCTTTTCTTTTCTCCTTTTTCTTTCCTTTCTTTTCTTTTCTTTCTTCCTTTCCTTTCCTTTTTATTCTTAATACTCCTCAATTTGAGCCACTATTTGATTAGGAAGCAATTTGTAAAGCTTTAGTAATTAATTTGTTTATCAATTCCCTTTTTTAATTAACCTTTTACCTTCACTTGTTAATATTTGAAATTCTTTCTAATACATACAACATATATTTATTTAAAGAACTAAATATCTTTTATCAATAATTAGATATAGAGTAAAAAATTTCAATTAGTAATTCATAATTAAAGGAAAAATTTAACCACTAAATTATTATTATTTAAGTTAAGCAAGCTTAAATTCTCGGGTTATTACATCCTCACCTTTTAGAAAAAAAGTTACGTCCCGAAACTTGATAAAATAAAAAAAAAAGGCATAGTGTATCCATACTTATCCTAAAAGACGTGATAGCAATTTCCGGCATGGAATCTCATAATTCATAAATACTGCCATTTAATCAAAGACATTAGGATTTTCGGAACCTTGCATAACACATTTCCTTTGGTCACGTAAAAGATACATTCGACTAAGTTACTCATATGATCTAAAGCATGTACAGTATTTACATATGATTCTATCAATATTTCCAAGGCCTCAACCTTAATTATTAACGCTTCACCACTAATCAGAATTAGCATTTTTACTCAAGAGTATCACTCCATTTGATTGTTTTGAAAGTATCTCAGAAGGCACTATTTACAAGTGATTTAGTTATCTCCTTTCTACCTTCAACATAGGTAACCAAAGATCCTTATCCAATGAGGTCATCCATAAATAAGAGTTTAAGTTCTCGCATTATCTTTACTTAATATTATCGTCAGCAATTTTGTTCCTCATTTAATTCCCTATATCTATTAGTCACATACTTTCAAAAACCAACATCATAATCCTAAGGATATGTGTCAAATTCCCAAAAATCAATTTTCGTAATCTCGTAATATTAACACAAGCTGTCACTGTCCACCTAATTTTCCTAGAAATCCTTAGCCCATATTCGTTAACCGAACTTGTCCTTAGTTTATAATTCCTCCTTTAATATTTGATCGGCTTAACTATTCCTTACACATATCTCGTATGCCCTATATCTTTTTCTCCATTCATCATTTGATAGCATGAAGTTTGTCAAACTTTTGTAATCATCAAAGTTATCCTTGTTTCTTTTAGTAATTATATCATCTAGTAATTTATTCCTAAAACCTCAAATTTTCTATATCTTATTCACATATTCTCAATTTCACTCGTGGTCACCAAAACCTATTTCATTATCATTGTCCCAAGGCTAAGCTGCCTATTTTCCTAACAATGTTGTAACATATTTCTAACCTAACCATATATTTACCTAATATGCGCAAGGTTAATTGCTTGCTTTTATCAACCCGAATGGTGATTTACTGTTTATCACAACTTCCATTTGCTCAACATTCATCGCAACCCATTTTTTTTTTTTTTCTAACTCGAGCACTCGGAATTATCTATTATACATTCTTAAATCATTTCTATAACCATACTAAGGAAATTATCATCGTCATAAAGTGTTTTTTTCCTAGTTCTCCATACACAACATGTCTTGTCCTAAATCTTTGTAAAAATGTTCAGATTAAGATGACCTTAATAGTTAAGATCCTATTTCTCAAAATTTCTTTAGACATCCAAATGCTTACTTCCTAGTTATATTCCAAATAGTTATTATATCTCCAAATAGCACATCTTATTCCTTCAAGATAATAATTTGTCTAACTTCTAAATTAATGCTTCACTTAAAAGCCATAATTCGTTATCTCAAAGAAAAACCATAACACCCAATATTAGTTCGCGGCGCATTATAACGTACCCTCAACTTTTAAAATTCAAATAGTGTTACTTACTCCCTAATTTCGCAAGTAAAAATCCTAATTTCCTTTAAATTTTTCTAATACGAGATCGCCGCACGAACTCGTCATAAAAATCGGGTCCCAAGTTACGACTTCGATAATGTCCACAATACTATTAACCTCGATATTCATATTTGCTCATAATTCCTTATGACTTACACTTTTTATTACCCTAAAGTTCATTCACCATAATATCTCCAAATATCCTTTACGTTATCCCATTGACCCTATTTTGTGTCTTACTTCAATGTTAAATATAACCACTCATGCCTCAAAAGATTATTCACAGGTCCTTAGTCTCTATTACTCGAATATCCATCAACTTATCCTCGAACCACTCAACATCTAATTTTCCTCAAAATTCATACCTAGGCAAAACCTCATAAATTATCCATTCAGATCACATGTCATAGTCTCCATTATCAACTCAAATAGTGATCAATTAACCTCAAGTTTCTCAATGCCTAATTCCCAAAGGACATACCTAGGCGTAAAACCTCATAGCCTTTTCCATTCAAAGATCTCATTTCTTTGACGCTATTACACAAATAGTCGTTTATCAACCTCAAGTATCCCGATATCTAACTTCCCAAACGATCGTACCTAGGCGGTGCAAAGTCCAATACTCCACACTTCCGCCAGGTTTCGCCTCCGATACCACTCGTAACGCCCCAAAAATTCATAACCTTAATTAAACATAATTACTCATACTTAACAATGAAAGGAAACGAAACTTGTGGAATATGGCCTTCTAATACAATGTAGCCCTAAATCATCCTTGATACCTAATACACCAATGCTCGACCCAAATAATAATGATTTCTTCTTGAACATATTCCTTACTAACAGCACTCTTGCAATGAACCTGCTCATACCTAAAACAGAAAAACAAAACGTCATGAGCCGAAGCTCAAGAACATACTACTCTAACATCGTAAATTCATTTTAATTCATTTTAATTCATTTTATTTGCAAATAAAGAGAGAAGAGAATATAGTAAAACCATTTCGTAAACATACACTTCAATTACGAATTTAAAATTCATTCACATTGTCATTCATTAATAATCTCCATTATCACATTTCATTATTAGAAAACTTATTTTGGTTACTTGGCGAGTACAATGGAAGACATAGCCACCGAGGACATAAGTCCCCATCGAAGGTGGCATATAATGCCATAACAGAAGGCAAAGCCACCGAGGGATATTCATCCCCCCATCAAGGTGGCATATAATGCCATAGATCGTAAATAAAAGGCAAAGCCACCAGGATATTCATCCCCATCGGCGGTGGCATATAATGCCAATAGTAACATAAGGCAAAGCCACCGAGGATATTCATCCCCCATCGAAGGTGGCATATAATGCCATCATGCGGGTGCCACCGAGGACCTTGTCCCCCATCGAAGGTGAGGTTGCCGCTTCAGATAATGTAACGGTACGTGCACGGCCCAGAGAACATAGTACACGCCATTCACCATCTTTCACTTTCATTTATCATGCTTTCGCTTTCTTTTAAGTAGTTTTAATTTCAGAAATCATAGCAAAGTCAATGCATAACGCCATCAAATCATCGTACTTCTCATAGCATCAAATCATTCACAAACATCATTTACATAGAAATCATTTCATATCCCGCACACCATAAATATCATAAAGATAAAACATATATAAAAGCATCATAAAACATAATTGAAAGGGGAGTGCGGGTGTTAGCAGAGACGTTACCTGAAATCCCGTTTACAACCTTGATAGTCGGGGAGGCTTGTAATATCTCTTCCTTTTAATCTAATCAATTCAGGGATTAATAGAAGACTTATTAATATCTTATTCCTAACTTTGAGTTTCTTGATCCATTCCCATCATGTGTCCATTTTAGGAGGTATTTAGGAGTTTTATATTTAGGTCTTTGGTGGTTGATAAAAAGTCGTATACACTCTTTTTCTTAACAACTTATATTAGCGCTTAAGTCGTAGTTCATGATTTGTGAGTAGGAACGCCTTATTATAACCATTTCATATTTTATGAATTGAATATCAAGCACATGTTACAATTTGTTAACCTTTAATTCAAAACTCCACTATATTAGTCATAGGGTACTTGTAAACATATTCATCATTTTTTATAATTTAAAAACAGTGACCATTATGGTTCATGATTCAGGCTTAATAATTTGTAATTATAAACCTCGTAGTATAACTATTTCATTTGTGTAATCTAAAATATATATAAGTGTCTCTGAAAATTTGACAAGTAAACGATACTTATCTCGTATTATTCTTTAGTTGATATATTAGAGTTATAAATAAAAAATGGAATATACTAAGTATTATCACATAGTGTACTATTATTGAAACATTTATAAGTCATAGTTAAGTCCTATAATGATTAAATTACACTCGGTTATAGTTTATAAAGACTTCTATTTTGTTTTAACTAAACATCAATATCAATGTCCAAGTAAGTCAAATAGTAAGAGTTTAACTATCTCACTTATAATATATTTCATCTACTGATTTATAAAAGTTAGCCCAAGTAATTCATCAAACTATTAAATTTAAAGCCCAACAAAATTTAATTAGTCATATAAAGGGGAGAGGTATGTTAAAACATGCCTCTGCTTCAACTAGTGAAGCACGACGCAGAGGGCTGCCATGAAGGGAGGTCGAAACTCCAACGAATGACAGCGAGGCGAGGCAGAAAGTGGCGGCACCAGGAGGCGCGTGTGTAGCGGTGAGCTGGGAGGTGCTAAGAGTGGCATCGGCAGAGAGAAAACAACGAAAGAGGGAAGGAAAAGTCAGGCGAGAGGAGAGAGGAATGCGGGCGACGGAGAAGGGTTGGCGGTGCGGTGGGTGGCGACAAGAGGTCGTGGTGGTGGCAGCTACGCACGGTGGCAGCCGTGGTGGCCGAAACGAAAACAAAGGGGAGATAGAGAGCGAAAAATGAGAGTTTGAGGGTGGCCTCTGAGTGGCGGTTTCCGCGAAGGTCAGGGGATGAAGATGGTGGAAAGTAGAGTGGTGAGTGTGTGGTGAACGGTGGAGCAACTATGGCTATTTTAGCCATTGTTGAGGCTCCTAATTTTGTGAATTATGTTGATGTAATTGATAGAAAAATTGAATTTGGGAGAGTTTGGTTTGGATTGGAATTTTTAATCGGCTCGAAGTTCTTGTTTGTATAAAATTCATCTTGGATTAAAAACTCATTGTCGGGTTTTCTTGTGAGGAAAAATAGAGATGGGAATGAAAAAACATAATTTCTATCTTGATTTTTCCTTTTTCTTTTTCTTCTTCCTTCTTTTTCTCTTTCCTTTTCCTTTTCTTTTCTCCTTTTCCTTTTATTCTCCTAATAAAATTTCAATTTGAGCTACTCATTTGATTAGAAGCACTTTGTAAAGCTTTAGTAATTAATTTGTTTATCAATTCTCTTCTTAATTAACCTTACCTTCACTTGTTAATATTTGAAATTCTTGTAATACATACAACATATATTTATTTAAAGAACTAAATATCTTTTTATCAATAATTAGATATAGAGTAACAAATTTCAGTCATAATTCATAAGTAAAGGAAAAGTTAACTACTAATTATTATTGTTTAAGTTAAGCAAGTTTAAATTTTCGAGTTATTACAAAGAGAGTTCGTGGATAGTGATTTTCACTGGAAATGTTGAGGGTCGCTTCGAGCTCAAGTTAGGAGGATCATAGGTGTAATGATGGAGATGATTCTCGTCTTGAGCTACAATGGATATTATATGGGTGAATTAAGAGAGAAATTCTCGCAGCGTATTTATTGTATTATTTCGAGATTCGGCTTGATCGCTTCAAGTAATCGTATTTATAATCAGGTTGGTTGTTGTGGGCCCCTAACCCACGGTGTCCAGGATCGATTTGCTCAGTTTATGCTTTCGCTGCAAGATAATGTATTTGAGGTTTATTAATGATAAATGAGGTTTATAAATGTTAAGTGTGATTAGCTAGCGGACTCGGGAAGTGCGGTGTTACGGGTGGTATCTAGGAGCCTTGTTTTAGAGCTGTGGATCTCTATATCATGGCATATGAAGCTTAAGAAAGATTTTCGGGATTATTTGAAATTGATTTGGGTTATAAGTGGTTAAAAAATTATAATAGAATAGAGATGAGGTATTGAGAATGAAAATTTGCAAAAGTGAAAAGTTCTATTGGTTTTTAGCTTTAAGTGGTATCGCAGAAAGATCGAATTAAATTGATCGAGATTGTGGGGAATTTAGGTTCGAGATTATTGATTATGTGTCTGGGAAGCAAATCCTTCGAGGTATTGTAGTTAAGCTAAGAATGAAATTGATTTGATTTTCAATAATAATATTTTCCCGTGAACTTATTCGTTTTCGATCTTCTAAAGTCTCTGTTTCAAGTTTCGAGGAGGAAACTTCTTTTAAGGGTGGTAGAATGTAAAAGACCAGCTCATACTGAACCTTTAATTAAAAGTTAATCATATTATATTAGCTTTCATTATGCAAAGATGCTTATAAGAAATTACTTTGAGAAATATGAGCTTATTCTTTTGAAAATGATTTTAGTGACTCTAGTATTAATTTCTTTTACTAGGATATGAAGTCATAAGTTTTAATTGAATTTTTAAGGAAAAAAAAATTCTAATCTCTCGTGGGCTTTAATGAAGAAGAGCCACAAGATTGCTTTGTTGCCAAAAACTAAAACACTTCCACCAAGATTGAAAACCTCATCCTTCTTTCTTCTCTTTCACAATTTCCTTTCTGTCTATATACACATGTAAAAGCCTCGCCCGAATTTTCATCAAGAATCGAAGTCTTCTAACGACAGCTCGTCCTTAAGTTTCCACCTTCATTCATACTCGTGTTCTCTCTCCTCCGCAAGCGTTGTCGCTGTTGTTGCGCCGTCCGATTCCCTTCGTTCTTTCCCCATTTGTTCTGATCGAGTCCTGCTGTCCCATTCGTTTTTACCGCTGTCATTTGGCCGAAGTTCCCGCGCCATCGTGGGCCGGTACTCCAGTGAGCCATTATTGTTGTGGTTGATTGGTGTTCTCGTTGTTCTTCCTCCCCTTTTCTGCATGTTGTTGATTCATTTCAAAAGGAAACCCAATTCTAGTTTCAAGAAGTATAATTTAAGTCATCATCTTCCTCTTCTTTATTGCAAGATCTCAAATTCTAGTTCTAATGAATTTTATTGACCGATTTCATTAATAGTTTCACTTCTTATTATTGCTTAGCCAAATCAGCTACGATAGGAGTTTATTAAAATTAAAGATTGAACCTTTCCTTCTTATTTAATGGATTGGAGCTTATAGTATATTATTGATCCTTCTTAAAGTTAAATTATAAAATCCGATTGTTTATAATCATGTTGTTTGATAATATCCTCTATGAATTAGAATGAGGTTGATTAGAGTTAGAGATTGATACAAGTGAATTGGATTAGTAGAAGGCTTGCATATAAGGGTAGAAGCCAAATCTTTCTTAAGCTCATATGCCATGATATGCATATCACGACAACTCTAAAACAACCATGCTCGATACCACCCGTAATGCACGCACTTCCGAGCCGCTAGCTAATCACACTTAACATTCATAAACCTCATTTATCATTAATAAACCTCACATACATTATCTTGCAGCGAAACATAACCTTACAAATCGATCATGGACCTGTGGGTTAGGGCCTACAACAACCAACCAAAATATAAATACAATTACATGAAACGATCAAACCGAATCTCCTGAAATAATACATAATACGCTACAAGAATTTCTCTCTAATTAACCCATATAATATTCATTATAGCTCAAATGAGAATCATCTCCATCATTACACCTATTATCCTCTAACTCGACTCGAACCACTTCAACATTTCCCGCAAAAATCACTATCACGAACTCGCCCCACCAGACAAAGTTCCAAGAACAACATCTCAAAAAACCGAGTACCTACCGTCCAACCAAAGAATCTTTTGGTGGCTTAAAACGTATTTACGATTTTAAGTTTATCTTACCGTACATTGAAAGCAAGAAACAGAAACGTCATAAATGAAAGAATCATATAACAAAATACTTAAACACAATTTACAATGTTACTTGTTTAAAATAATAATGTGAATTAATACTCGCAAAATAAATAATATATATACTTTCATTTCGAGGAATCTATATGATCTCCCAAATCTTGTCATATTATCGGATATAGCATAGAGCTGATCAACATCAGCCCGCCCCGGCCAGGTTTTTGGGCGGGCTTAGGTAGTTTTTTTTTGCCACAGCGGCCCGGCCGTTTTTTTTTTGGGCGGGCTTTGGACAAGGCAAAAAGACATTTTAGGCTAATTTTTTGGCCCGGCCCGAAATAACGGGCTTTGGGCACAATTTTTGGCCCGGATTTGGGCCCGGCCCACCAATGAGCAATTTTTTTGGCTCGGCCCAGCCCCGAACCCGGCCCGGCCCATGATCACCTCTAATATAGCAAAGATGTCCCACTTCCCCGTGTTTCAAAAGGAATAACCTCTAATCCAAATATGTGCAACATAGCTAATTCTTTTCATAAATTCCTAACGAGTTTCTTAGTAATTTATTCTCTTTTGGCACATATATTTCATAACCTCGGGTGAGTAAAATATCACTCCGAAAAAATAAGTTTAAAATAACTTTTCACGAAACCACTTGCATATTAAAATACATATTCTATTTTCTTTCGAAATCATATTATATATCTGTGGGGAAGAGAACACGAATAGAGTTGCCATTCGCGAATTCTCAGACTTCTACAAGGGACGTCTCCTCTTCCATTATGTCTTTTGCAAGAAGATTTTTCAGACATGTCCCCGTAATACTATGTACGAAATGTACAGAATACAAAATGTTGTTCATCAACGCTCAAGTAGCCTTCTTCCCCTCACAAAAACATAATTTATAATTCGATATTTTTCTAAAACTCAATTCATACTTCGGAGTTAAATATATCAAAATCTCATAAAAGAATCGCATCGAGTATTTCATATACAAATTCAAATTGTTTGGTATACACAAAGTGTACTAGAGTTTCCGAAATCATAAATCAACTTCTTATAAAATCAATTTGACAAAAATTACTTATAGACAAGACTTTAAAAGAAATATAGTTCAATTCTATAAGTTTATTATAATAAGTCCAAATATAACTTACTACTCGTAATCCCAAAAGATTTATTGCTAGCTCCAATAGTTATCATAAAACTCCAAGTATATAACTACATTTTCCTTGGTTTATAAATGGTAGTGCACTTATTATCTGCAAAATAGTAGTTTACTTTGAAATCTCTAACCTCAACCTTTTCATGACCAATGTCTTCTCAGACTTACAAACTCATATTAGGATATATTCTGAAATCTTGTATTACACCTAGAGCTTTCAACTCAAATCCATATTCCTCAAGCTTGGTAATTTAAGATACAATGTCACTCGCATTTCGAGATTCATATTTGAAACTCAACTCAATATTTACTTTTCTAACATAATATGTACTCAGGTTCTCTCAATAACTTGTGTGAATTAAACTCTTTATAGTTTCACACGCTTAGAACTATATATACCTGAATAAGCTTATCTTCATCACTTATTTGAAGTATACTTAATCACTCAATTTCGAAAGATAGTATTTATACATATTGACAAATATATCCAAAATTCTCTCTTAATCTTCATAACCAAATATTCATAACTGTTTCCATTAAATTGAAACACGAGCCATTAACCGACTCAGCTCAATATCCATAAAATAGACCAAGTATGTCATGGATAAATATCCTACGTAACTTTATATTTGTCCACGATATTTAAATACCAATAATACTTCAATGTATAATCATAATTACTGAACTCTTTATACAATCATAAACACGCGTAATAATTAACAAGAGAAATACAAATATCATATCACAGCTTTGTAACTTATATTAAAGTTTAAAATAATCAGAAAATACTTCCAGCAAATAACACAATAAGTCAATCGCCACAATCACATTTTCGTTCGTAAATCATGCGATTCACAAAACCATATAAAATACCAAATTATTGTTCAAAGGTGGTAGGACATGTGTGTACCTTTACATGATCTCCAAGAATCATAACTTGCTCACCAGCTTAGCTTGGATAATTTATATAACCATAGCAATTCTCCAATATTCACCTCACAACAATAACATCAACAATTAACAACCATTCTCACTATAATTTTAGATAAACAAATTAACTTGCTCATACTTCTAATTTCTTCCATAAACTAACCACAACTAGGGTGTTCGCGGTTTGGGATGTGACCCAACCCAAACCGCAAATATACGGTTTGACATTTTCCCAACCCAAATCGCACCGCACTTTTGCCCAAACCAAACCGCACAAACGGTTTGGTGTGGTTTGGTTTATGATTTAACCATTTTTTCCTCCGCGACATTAATTTTGTAATATAAGAGTAAAAAAATTGTTAATAAATATAAAGAGTCCAAATAAGTATGAAGTTGACTTCATAATTAAACATAAATAATAATTTATCAAAAGTGTCCAAGTTCTTTACCTCAAACTTCTTTTGCAGTTGTATACTTGTATGCAACCTTGTCAAGTATATTTAAAAAAATCAAAATCGATAATTTTTTTTAAAATCATATATAATTGGGGTTTACGGTGCAGGTTTCGGTTTACAAAAATTAAAAACCAACCCAAACCGCAGCTATGCGGTTAGCTGAAATCATAACCCAAACCGCAATTTTGAAATCGCAAACCAACCCAAATCGTGAAAAAAATGGTTTGGGTTGCGGTTTGGTCTAGACCGCACTCAGACAGCTCCTAACCAAAGACGCCGGTCTTCATCAACGCATACCACCAAATCTTGTTGCCTGATTTGCTCCATCATCGTCATTCATCATCGGTAGAGATCAATCTTCACGGTTGATATCAATTTCAAGTTTTCAACCCAATTTCTTTTGCTATGCAACTTTCTGGCCATGGATTTTGCTCCAATAAATCACAACCCTTGATTTCTTTAATGAGCTTTGTAGCACGTTTTCTTGGAGCGCTTGCTCTGAGGTTGCTCATGACTCGCTCAAAACATTATGGAACTTTTCTGTTTAGCGTGAATGAGAACGGACCACCTGCTCCGTTGTACAGAGGAGCGCCCGCTCTTCTTGGCTGGGACAAGATGATGCTGGTGCTGGGGTGGAGGCAGCAGTGCTAGAGTGGAGGTGGCGCTTGGTAAGCGCTGGTGGTGCTGACAGATGGTGGTGGTGATGTATTGTGGTCTAGTTGGTGTGGTGTAGGATATGTCTTGTATGATAATTCCAAATCTCACATGCTCACCTACGAGGGGAGGCACGAGAGGTAAAAGTAATCAGATAAAAACAAAAAACTAGTAGAAATAACTAATTAGTATAATTAAGCTATAAAATAGTAAAAGAAAGATAATAAATAATTAAAATATGAAAAAAAACTAAAATGATTCCAATTAAGCACGAATTACTATCCTATGATATATGAATTATTACTTTTTTCCACCGTCTAGGACCTAAATCTTTTGTTTTCACCGATTGGACCTAGTTAGAGTCTGAGATGGAAAATGTTAACTCTGGTTAATTATGGACCCCAACAACTATTAATTTCCACTTCTCTGCTTCCATTCACGAACTTCATCCCCTCAAAAAAAAAAATCACGAACTTCATTGAAGGTCTTTCAAGCTCGTTTTTTTTATATAAAAAATACAGCAATCATCAAGGTATGTATTATGGTCATCTATTTTTTGCTTATCATCATGAAATTCTCTTGTTTTAGTTTGTGGGTTTTAGTTAGGGTTTGGGAAGGGTATTTTCATGCTATAACAGGGGGAGCTTTATCGTCACTAAATTGTGGCTACTGAATTGTGTTTCTTTAGTGTTGATGTGTTTAGATAATGGTATACTTATGTTTTATAATATTTTTGATATGTCTTTTTATGAATAATTGTTGAATTTAAGTTAGGATTTGGAAAAGGTAATTTCATGCTATACCAAGGGAAGGTTTAGTTTGATTAAGAAATGAATGTTCATGCTATAATTATTGAATTATTATTTTTGGTTCCTTTTTATCATATGTGTTTTTGTTTATAAGATGAAGTAGTAGAGTGTAGTTATGGTACTACCACATATGCTGAGCTGTTACAATTTCTCCCAAGATTTTGAAGACGATGAGATTTTAAGTGAATAAAATTGAGTAATACTGATATAGTGATATTATTGATAATTTTCACAAAAGTAGATCCTCATGAAAGTATTTCTTATTGTTTTGGAAATTATTTTCTTTGCAATCTTATGACTATCACAAAATATCTCATTGTTGTTCATGTTCAACTATACAGCTTGTTGTTAGAGAAATGTTTGGAATTAAGGGGAATGTTGGATGCTATCTGAAGAATTTTATAACTGCGGTGATTTTTCGAGTTTTGGGTTTGTAGCACAACAATGGTGTTTTTTTGGATTTTGTAGTTGCAGCAAATGCTTGAAATTTTTTGGAGTTTGGCAAATGAAGTTGTTCCTCTGTCTTTTTTGGGTTTTATAGTTGAACAAAGATAATGTAATCAACTTTTGTTTTTTGAAGGGAATGTAATCAACTATTGATTGTTCCAAAAGCTTTCAACGGCTACTTTTTTTTTATTATAAATATAATTATATTTTTTATAGTGTAAATGTGCTCAAAGTGGGTTAACTGGCCGAATCTCAACCACGTGTCCCAAATAGTTAAAAAAGGTAATAGGTCCGAGTGGTGAAAAAGGTGATAGTTTAGGGTTCATTTGTTTGTTTAACTCTGGAAAACGATTAAAAATAATTCAAAATAAGATCTATTTATACTATATTTAAAATTTTATATTAATGCAACGTAATTAACTATACTAATGTATTAAAGTAACAAACTACAATTAGAATTATAATTAGGGCTTCTCTACAAAACTTGTTCATGTTAGAATTAGAATATTCAAAGTTATTACATTATAACTTTAGTTGTTGTATGTCGGATAAAAATATGTTCAAACATGATATGTAAAAGTTGCAAAAGTCCAGATGATCTTCTCCACGAAAAGGATGGACATTTGCCCGAGTCCCCTAAATACTAGTATGATATATTATGTTGTGTCACACAAGAGACATACTGATTTGAATAATCATACAAATCTTCTTGAATACATAAGCGCAAGTTTTATTTTCTGAGGAACTCTTACAAATCCCCACACCAATACTTCATATGCAAATAGTACTTATATATACACTTGCAGGTAAAAAAATATTACTATTCCTTAACTATAATCAAACTTCACACAACATACAAAAATTGAAAATAATAGGTGAGCAGGGAGGCTAGTAACAGAAATTTTCAATTCCTCAATTGAATTTTCTTTTAGTAAAACCAGAGGAGCCAGAAAATGATATATTGAACGCAAAATTTAATGTACATATCCCTGCAATGATTCTTGTATTTCCTCCAATGTTCGTCCCTTTGTCTCTGGGACTAATATTGAGATAAACAGCAGAGCCAAAGCATTGATGCTCGTGTACAAGAAAAATGTGCCTGAAACACGAGGATGAGAAGAAGAAAGCGAGGCAGATGAGAATTGTGTAACTTATATCGATCAAAGTATGATTAAGAATATATACACAAAATATTCTCAACCAAAGTTCACGATAGTTATATAAGATCTTATTAGATTCGCCTAATTGTATATTTTCTAATATCAAATTTATTTTATAGTTTTTACTTATTATAATTAAAAATATTAATGTTTGAAATCATGCATGGGCAAGTGGAAAACATGAAATAGATGCAACTGCTTTCTAAACGGTTTAAGTATCTTTTAAAATAATATCTTAACAAATCTTCTTAGGGATTCTCTGTCAAAAAATCACGAAATCCTACTAAAGAAAGATAAAGAATAGACAGCTTAGAGGTAAACATTGTAGTACATACCAGAGGAACTCCAATCCAATAAAAAGTTAATTGTGTAGGAGACAATCCAACTACTCAATGAATACACAACAACTGCTAAGGTTCCCGCAGCTCCTTTTACGTTCATTGGGAAAATCTGGAAAAATCATGTAAGTAAAAATGATTAGTCCATAACTTCTATTGCGCGTTCTGCTCAACTACAAAGTGCATTGTTATGAAGTATCATATATATCTATGTCTAATTTATGTATGCCTACCTCTGACATTATTATGAACGGTATCCCTCCCAGCCCAACCGGGAATGTCGCAGCAGAAATCTGTCATATAAATACATGCATGAGAAGAATGACACCATCAGTTCTTCTTCACTGTTAAACATACTTGCAGAAATTCGTAAACCAACATTAAAATGCATGGATCAGAGATCTCCGGAACATCATGAATAAACATTTACACTTCTCTTTCACATGAACCAGAGAAATAGGGGAAAAGTTGGTGGGAGAGATGGAAAAGGTGCACGGGGTTAGAGAAGAGAAATTAATACTACATAAAGTAAGGAGATCATTTGAGGAATACAGTACAAAAATTATTGTGGGTCTTATATCTCAAGATAGGAACAAAATTTTAAGTAAATTTTTGTGAAACACACTAAAAGGATTGTAAGTAAAATATTACTTCCTCCATTCCATAATATAGTGCTCGCATTCTTTTTGGGTGTCCCAAAATATTGTGCTTATTTTCTTTTTTTATCAATTTGTTTGGACTAAATTATCCTTCATTTCTATATAAACTTTCCAAAACACCTCTACCTTTCTTCCAATATATATGCCCATATTTATTCTTTTACACCATTCCAAGGAACATTTATTGCTTTTTCATTTTATTTTAAAGGAAAAATATAAAAAAAACTAGTTCCAAGACAAAAGTACCCAAAAAACATTTACTTCAATATATGTTTTTGGGAAATCTTAAAACTCTTAACATTTTCCTTAATTCTCGTGAAAAATGAGAAGTGAACACTATATTATGGGAGGGAGGGAGTACGAAATAGAAGGAGTAATCATATTATAATGTACGAGATTATGATTAAGCATATACTTCATATATAATAGTACCATGAATTGTACATGTTCTAAAGAAAGATGGGTTATTCTGATGTATTAGTTGTACATAAGACCTGTGAAGACAATTAGGATGATTATCTAATAATCCCAGACATGTTCCAGAAAGCGAGTGAGAAGCATATGATTGACTAAGCCATAATCTTAATTTTTTAAGAGACTCATATATAATTTGACAAACAAATCTTGTGCTTTATGATGTCATCTAAATTACTAGAAAAAGTGACTTAGAGAGTTATCTTTGCCTTAAAGAAAGTATTGAATTACCAAAATGCCTATAAGGGCCAAATAGGGACTGAATTCTTTCATCAACCCATGTTCCTGCTCATAAGAAACAGCAAACATCAGAAAAAGAAGTTAACAAAACTTGTGAAGGTTTAGGAAAATATGTATATATATCATTAGGAAGTAAAAAAGAAACCTTCATCATGAATGATAATGCCACTGAAAAGCAGGCTGTGAACATCCCAATGGCGGAATACTACAGAATTAACACAGAAAGACATGGCAAATATCAATTCTTTTGTTATATATGCTCAAAATTTTTAATAAAGTTGCTTGGATTATCAAAATCAGCTCACCAGCAAAAGTGGCCGTCTTCCAAAATGATCCATCAAGAATACACCTAGAATAGTGGGTGGAAGCTAAATGTAGAAATGTAAAAAGTACTCAGCTTTAGATGAATACTATTTCGAAATTCTTTGCTATAAGCCATGCAGCACGGAAACAGGTGGAGTTTCACGAATGGGGCTACCTTGGTTTCTAAACATTTTCGAGCTTCATTAGCACGAAAATGAAGAAACCTCGGGCCCTAGACAATTATTTTCCGTGCTTCATAGTTCATAGGTTCTTAATCTTCTAATATGAGTACCTGTGTAAGAGCCATTGCTACAGTCCCTATAGCTCCTGAAAATCCTACCAAAGATAATCATAAATATGTCAGTTTTTCCACATCTACTGCACTCAGTTTGCAAATTGCAAATAACAGCAACCATTAACTTAAAACTAACCAGCTGATTCAAAAATCGTAGCTGCGTAAAATATAATTCCATTTGCACCACAAAGTCCTGCTAGCGCCATCAGCCCAAGGCTTACCTATAACAGTATGCAGTTGTTTGTTCAAACATGAAAAAGGGACGATAACTTCAGTAGGTATGCAAATTCAAGGACTTACTGTGAGCGCATAAGAATACTTTTTCTGAAAAATATTATTGAATTTTTGATCTGAGATACTTGCAACAGATTGATTGTATTCCTGCAGGAAACGCAATATACAATTATCTTAGATTTTCATAAAACAAGCGGGTTTATAATCTATTCTAGGTAACAGACACTGTTAATTTAAGGTGTTTGTTACTTTGATTTCCGCTGCTTCATCAGATATATCCGCGTTCTCTCCCCTAAGACGTCTCAAAGCACCTTCGTAACCATTACTATCACTAGCCTCCACCTGCAAGATTTAGCAAGAACTATTGTTCAATTTCATGGAACATTGGTCTTACCAGTTTTTCAACCTCTTATACTTCCTCTGTTTAAAAAAAAACACTTGCAACCAAGTAGAATGACACGCAAATAAAGGAGAAAGTGAAAATTATGTGAAAGGTCAGATGACCTATTAAACCTCTTTTCCACTTTTTATCATGCATAATTAATTTGATGTAGCGTAACTTACCAACCACCTAGGAGATTCTGGAATGACAAATGAGCCTAAAAGTTGCAATAGACATGGCAATGCACCTGAAAAATAATATAAAGTAAAATCAATACAATACAATATGGAATTTGGAATGGTCAGATGACCTATTAAATTAAGCAACTTAATTAGGCCATATGAAGCCAGGGTTTCAATAAGGCTGATGGAACTTGGACCTTCTTTCAATCACCCTCCCTACCCATGTCGTAAGTAGGACTCGGACTTCGACCCTCCCGTGGCTTCGGCCCCAAAAAGATATTCTTGCTCCCGCATACTTAACCCACCAAGGCTTCTCCCTAGCCTTAGCTTATAAGGCCCAGCTCTCTGGTTAATGACCCAATTGACTTAGGATGGGTTTGGAAGATAAAGACTAGCCCGAAAATCCAATTTTTTCCTCTCGGCTTACGTGCTTAGACCGCCTACCTCATAACCAGCTGTTGTTTGCACGACATGCAGGCCCCAATAACTCTTGTCCTAGATGCCAGCAGGACACTGAAGACTCCCATCACATATTCCGAACTTGTCCCGAATCCCAAAAAGTGTGGGACCTGGTCCCTACTCATACCCCACTAATAGATCAAACTATGTTAACTTGGATCCAGGGTAACTTAAAATCCAAATTGGAGTTCCGCCATGTACCATGGCCTATTGTCTTTCCGTTTCTTTGCTTTGAGATTTGGAAAAGTAGAAACCATAGGATTTTCAATCACATGGAAAAACCCCTCACAGCTGAGTGTATCATTTCTATGGCTTCGAAAAATGCTCGTGAGTTCATCCAGGCAAACTGTCTACGAGAGAGTGCGGGGAGTGATGACCCAAAACTTAACCTCGTGGACCAGACCCCCTCTTCTTGGGTAATGTTGAATGTCGACGCGGCGTTTAGAAGCCCTAACCAGATTTCTGGAGTAGGAGGGGTAGTGAGAGACAGTGGGGGGGGTTGGATTATGGGATTCACAAAAACCACTTATGCAAGGGATGCTTTACTAGCCGAGCTCAAGGGCATCCACGAAGGCCTAGCCGTATCCCTCAATCTAGGTCATAGGAAATTGGTGTTGTTCTCCGATTGCAAAGTGGCCACAACTCTCCTTGACCAGGAAGTAACCCATACTAACATTTATACTAATATTCTATGGAAATGCAGGGAGTTAGGCAGGAAGTTTGATAGTTTCAAGATCGTCCATTGCAACCGAGCACTCAACAGGATAGCGGATATGATGGCCAAACACTGCAGCAGGAATGAAGATATGGAGATTTGTAATAGAGTAGTTAGGCACTTCCCCACACCCCCTAATTACTGTATGGACACGTATCGAGCGGAATGTATTAGTACTTTGGGTAGGATTTGCTCCTTGGAGCTGTATGACTCAGTAAGTTAATTTAAATGCATCCCTTTTCACCAAAAAAAAAAAAAATAAGGCTGATGCTTGATATAGATAACACTACAAGAAAGGTTGAATTTAACGACGGCTAAAAGCCGTCGGAAATATTAGGAAAACCGTCGGTGAAACATCAACGACCGCTAAACCGTCGTTAAAAGGCCGTCGGTGCAAGGGTGGTCGCTGAATTTAAAATCAACGACCGCTGAGCCGTCGGTGAGTAAAATACCGACGGCTTACTTGTAATCGCCGACCGTTGAAAAAAACCACGCGGCACCAAACCAACGATCGTCTTTAACAGCCGTTAAATCAACGACGGTGTGAAACCGTCGTTGATTTAGCGACAGTTTAAAACCGTCGGTAAATTCCCAACGGTTTTAAACAGTCGTTGTATGGGCCACATCAACGTCTGTTATAAACCGTCACTATTATGTAAAAGCCGTCGTTGAAGAGGAAGTCCTTGGGTCCATGGTATACCATGCAACGACTGCCTAGCCGTCGTTGATTTAATGTTTAGCCGTCGTTGTTTTTTTGAAATAATATTATTTAGAATATTTTTGTTGTTACCAATAATTAAACCTGTATCAAAGATACCTGCATGCTTGTGGACCACACTAAAGCTGTTCCTCCGTCGCATTCAATTACAAAAATATGCAATTTTGATATATATTACAATTTGCATTGATACTTGTATAATTACATGAAATAGATTACAATTATGTACACAAAATAGATCCCGATGTCGGGAAATAAAGTAGAATTCTCGTGTTTACAAAAATATATATCGACAAAGCTGGAAACTAATAAGCTAGATGCCGAAAAAATATAGACACTAAATGCATAAAAGTTAGTTACCAAGTTGCCGAAAGCAAAAACACTACACTGTCAAGGGTGTCTGTGTAGCACTACCGCCACCACCAAACCCTGGGTCATCGTCTGGTCTGCGATGTGGAGGGGGGCCTGGGTTGCAACCTGAGGACATGTGGCCGAAACTAGACATGTTCCTCATCATTTCCTCAACAATGGCCCGACTTGACGCTTCCACCCGTGCTGCGACCATTGCCTCCACCTCTTCCATCCGCGCAGCCGACTTTGCCTCCACCTCGCGCCTCAATCCGAGATAAAATGGACGGCTCATATGGTTGTCAAGAGCCGCTATCTCTCGCCCGATGAAGAGTTGTAGTACAAATGATCTCCCCGACCCAACCCCTGAACTTTTCCTCGGTTCCTCCCCCAACTTGTCTCCCCAATACAACAGATCGGGGTTCGGCTGTGACCCCCGAGTGGTACAATGATCCACTTCTTCTTGTACGTCTCCCGCATTTGGTTAAATATACTCAAATTCAAGTAAAATAAAGTGGGTAAAAAGGCCTATATTGGCCTACATTTGGTTCTAACTTTCCTACTTTGTGTATTTTCAATCAAAACAACTTATAAATACACTAAACTAACTACATATATGATGTTTGAGGTGGTTATAACTTAAACTAGCATCAAATTACTCGTATTCATTCAATTTCAAGTAAAAAGGCCTAAAAAGGCCTATATTGGCCTACATTTGGTTCTAACTTTCCTACTTTGTGTATTTTCAATCAAAACAACTTATAAATACACTAAACTAACTACATATATGATGTTTGAGGTGGTTATAACTTAAACTAGCATCAAATTACTCGTATTCATTCAATTTCAAGTAAAAAGGCCTAAAAAGGCCTATATTGGCCTACATTTGGTTCTAACTTTCCTACTTTGTGTATTTTCAATCAAAACAACTTATAAATACACTAAACTAACTACATATATGATGTTTGAGGTGGTTATAACTTAAACAAGCATCAAAGTACTCGTATTCATTCAATTTCAAGTAAAAAGGCCTAAAAAGGCCTATATTGGCCTACATTTGGTTCTAACTTTCCTACTTTGTGTATTTTCAATCAAAACAACTTATAAATACACTAAACTAACTACATATATGATGTTTGAGGTGGTTATAACTTAAACTAGCATCAAATTACTCGTATTCATTCAATTTCAAGTAAAAAGGCCTATATTGGCCTACATTTGGTTCTAACTTTCCTACTTTGTGTATTTTCAATCAAAACAACTTATAAATACACTAAACTAACTACATATATGATGTTTGAGGTGGTTATAACTTAAACAAGCATCAAAGTACTCGTATTCATTCAATTTCAAGTAAAAAGGCCTAAAAAAGGCCTATATTGGCCTACATTTGGTTCTAACTTTCCTACTTTGTGTATTTTCAATCAAAACAACTTATAAATACACTAAACTAACTACATATATGATGTTTGAGGTGGTTATAACTTTAACTAGCATCAAATTACTCGTATTCATTCAATTTCAAGTAAAAAGGCCTAAAAAGGCCTATATTGGCCTACATTTGGTTCTAACTTTCCTACTTTGTGTATTTTCAATCAAAACAACTTATAAATACACTAAACTAACTACATATATGATGTTTGAGGTGGTTATAACTTAAACTAGCATCAAATTACTCGTATTCATTCAATTTCAAGTAAAAAGGCCTAAAAAGGCCTATATTGGCCTACATTTGGTTCTAACTTTCCTACTTTGTGTATTTTCAATCAAAACAACTTATAAATACACTAAACTAACTACATATATGATGTTTGAGGTGGTTATAACTTAAACTAGCATCAAATTACTCGTATTCATTCAATTTCTAGTAAAAAGGCCTAAAAAGGCCTATATTGGCCTACATTTGGTTCTAACTTTCCTACTTTGTGTATTTTCAATCAAAACAACTTATAAATACACTAAACTAACTACATATATGATGTTTGAGGTGGTTATAACTTAAACTAGCATCAAATTACTCGTATTCATTCAATTTCAAGTAAAAAGGCCTATATTGGCCTACATTTGGTTCTAACTTTCCTACTTTGTGTATTTTCAATCAAAACAACTTATAAATACACTAAACTAACTACATATATGATGTTTGAGGTGGTTATAACTTAAACTAGCATCAAATTACTCGTATTCATTCAATTTCAAGTAAAAGGCCTAAAAAGGCCTATATTGGCCTACATTTGGTTCTAACTTTCCTACTTTGTGTATTTTCAATCAAAACAACTTATAAATACACTAAACTAACTACATATATGATGTTTGAGGTGGTTATAACTTAAACTAGCATCAAATTACTCGTATTCATTCAATTTCTAGTAAAAGGCCTAAAAAGGCCTATATTGGCCTACATTTGGTTCTAACTTTCCTACTTTGTGTATTTTCAATCAAAACAACTTATAAATACACTAAACTAACTACATATATGATGTTTGAGGTGGTTATAACTTAAACTAGCATCAAATTACTCGTATTCATTCAATTTCTAGTAAAAAGGCCTAAAAAGGCCTATATTGGCCTACATTTGGTTCTAACTTTCCTACTTTGTGTATTTTCAATCAAAACAACTTATAAATACACTAAACTAACTACATATATGATGTTTGAGGTGGTTATAACTTAAACTAGCATCAAATTACTCGTATTCATTCAATTTCAAGTAAAAAGGCCTAAAATGGCCTATATTAGCCTACATTTGGTTCTAACTTAAACTACCATCAAACTTTTCAATCATATTTGCCTATAAATATATGTTTAGAAGTATGTACCGAGATTTGCTTTGATTTCTTGTTTGCTTGGAATTTCTCCTTTTCCAGGAACAGTCTTGAAATGAGTCTTCAAGAACAACTCGGGAGCAAAGGGAGTACTCCTCCTCTACTCTTTGCTTGTAGACATTATTTAATTAACAAAGGCTTTATGGAACATATTCATGTAAATTACACTAAGTAGTAGATATGAAACATATTTACCATCTTCCTAGCATCTTTGTGCCGCCGAAATAGAACCCCGAAAGTGTGACGGCTCAATTGGATTAGACAGGGGAGCCACCTCTTCGGTTCTTCTTCGCCTGTTCGATTTTTCCCGAAATGTTGGGTCTTCACTTCTCTTCTTCATGTCTTCGTATATCGTCTCCCCCAACCATTTTGGCCTTTCTTTGGCTTTCTTAACCACCCAATATCGCAAGTCTCGCAGACGAGATGAAGCTTTTTTCTTGTAATCCTTCCTCACTAGGCCTTCTAACTCAGGAGGCCATTCGTAAATACCCTTTAGTCAAACATTAAACAAAGATATTAATAAAGTAATATAATCAATTTCATTTTTCATAATTCGATTCATACATACTGTGAAAATGTTCCACCAATGCGTCTTTGTTGCATCATCGACCTCACTGTAATTGAACCATGGTTGTCGAAAATGGCCCTGGAAAATGTCAGTGATGGACCCACTAACCTTGTTATCATCAAACCTGAATTGAAAACCAAACAAACACGTGAATTGTGAATATCATTGCATACAAATATCATGAAATGAAGGCTTACTAACTTACCACAATCCAAGTAGGGCTTAAAACCTTTCTTGGTGCACGGTTCGAACCTTCACCTTCCTCCGTATGAGTCATCGGAGTCTCCCGATGCGTGCTCACCAATGTCACGTGCACGTGAATCATCTCCCCGTGTCTCGACACGGGGTTCCGCTTCCTTGTACAGCTGGTGACTGAAAAAGCTCCCTCGGAGTCAAAGTCCCACGACCTTGGCTTCCACCTAAGCCACCTCGACCTCCGCGGCCCTTAGGATTAGACATGATTACCTAAAATGCAAGAAAGTAGAAACGCGTAAGATACTTCTTTCAAGGGTGAAAAACATTTTTCCTGCCCCTCCCCCTCCCCCTGCAGCCCTGCTGCCCTCCCCCCCCCCCCTCCCCTCCCCCTGTGCCCTGCGCCCTCCCCTCCCCGCTCCCCTGCGCCCTCCCCTCCCCCTCCCCCTCCCCTCCCCCTGCCCCGCCTCCCCCTCCCCCCTCCCCCTCGCCCCCCTCCCCTCCCCCTCCCCCCCCCTGCGCCACGCTGCCCCCCCCCCTCCTCCCCTCCCCCTGACCCTGCCCTCTGCCCTCCCCCTCTCCCTGCCCCTGCAGCCCCGCTGCCCTCCCCCCCCCTCCTCCTGCCCCTGCCGGCCTCCCCCCTCGGCCTCCCCCCTCCCCTCCCCCCAGCCCGCTGCCCTCCCCCCTCCCTCCCCCTCCCCCCTGCTGCCCCGCCGCCCTCCCCCACTCCCCCTCCCCCCCTCTGCCCCCTGCCCTCCCCCTCCCCCTCCTCCTTGCCCCTGCTGGCCTCCCCCCCTGCTTGGCCTCCCCCCTCCCCTGCCCCTGCCGCCCTCCCCCTCCCCCTCCCCCTCCCCCTGCTGCCCTCGCCCTCCCCCCCCCCGCCCCTGCAGCCTGCTAGCCTCCCCCTCCCCCTCCCTCCCCCCGCACCCCTGCGCCCTCCCCCCTCCCCCTCCCCTCCCCGCAGCCCTGCTGCCCTCCCCCCCCTCCCCTCCCCCTGCCCCTCCCCCTTCCCTCTGCCCCCAGCCCCTTTGCCCTCCCCCCTCCCCCCTCCTCCCCCCCCCCTGTGCCTCCCCCCCCCCTGGCCTCCCCACTCCCCCTCCCCCGCAGCCCCGCGCCCTCCCCCCCCTCCCCTCCCCCTGCCCCGCCGCCTCTCCCCCTCCCTCCCCTCCTCCTGCCCCCTGCCGGCCTCCCTCCCCTCCCCGCTGGCCTCCCCCACTTCCCCTCCCCCTGCACCCCCGCTCCCTCCCCCCTCCCCCCCCCTGCCTCCCCCTCCCCCTCCCCCGCACCCTCGCCTTGCCCTCCCCCCCCTCCCTCCCCCCCCCTCGCCTGCCTTTTTAATGTTTTAGCTTTTTAATCCAAAAAACAAAGTCGGTAGGGTAGATTATGAAGTAGTCCTATATAAGTTATGTAATCAATGTTTTAGCTTTTTAATCCAAAAAACAAAAGAAGTTTGTGTCCCCGTATAATAATTACTAGGTTTGAAGTGGGGAGAAAGCAAGGCGGAGGAAACATAAATATTAATGCGAGAATGGATCATGTTACTCAACAACAATGAAGAAAAACTATAGATGGAAATGTCATAACAAGTAATCTTCAACATTTCATTACAAAAGTCCTATATTTTTATTGAAATGTTGTCCTTAATACAAGCTATGATATACTCAAGCAAATCAAAGTGATTTCCCATCCTCGCTTAGTTCATCATCACTATCGTCATCCCAAAACCATCATCGTCATCGTCATCATCCTCGCTTTCTCCGGACTCGAAACTAGACTCTTCTTCATCATCACCTGATGGGGCTTCAAACAAAATTTCTTCGTCATCTCCTTCACCACACTCGACATCATTACCACCTTCATAATCGGGAATATCGTTTGGATCACAAAGCGTTGGAGTCCCAACACTTGTCTCCCGAAGGAAGTCGAAGTCAACCGGAGCATCAATCACAGGACCTTGCCTTTGTCCTAAACACAGCCCACCATTGAGCACGATCTCTTTTCAAGCTTGGGTACGGTGCGAAATATACTTGGCTAACCCGGTATGATAGCACAAAGGGATCAAACTTGGGGTATTTCTTGGTGTGGTTGACTTCAACTAGCTTGTATTGATCGATGTTCATTCCCCTCACATTGTCCATCCAATTGCACTTGAACAAAACAAGTGCTATATTGACTACGAGCACCGGTAAACTTCAATTCTATAACATCATCTAGAATCCCAAAGAAATCACTCCCACCGTCATTAGACACACACACTCCATAATTCATGGTGGATTTGTGGTTGCTTGATGCTTTTGTTTGGAAATTGTATCCATTAACATAGTATCTATTCCAAGTGCGAACTAATGTCGAAGGACCCATTGCCAAAGCAAACAATACATCATCATTGGGTTTGTCTTGAATAACCTATTGAAATTCATTCATATTGTTAATACATTAACATTTCTTTAATAACCTATTGAATAACCTATAGTCACACAAACTCACTTTCGATCTAAACCAATCAAGGTATTCTCGCTTCATGTTGCACCCACACATCTTCCCTACGTAGAGTAGGTCGAATTTGAAGAATGTGGTCCTCGAAATCCCTTACAAACATAACAATTGTTAATGTCTAAATTTAAAATGAAAGTTAAATTTATAAATAATATGATTAATAACAAGTGTTTTACTTCTCAAATTCTTGTAAGATGCCTGTATTTGCTAACACATATAGGTGTGCACGTTGTAGTTCCACTTCAGTTAAAAATCGTGTTCCTCCTGCATTAGACGGCCGACCACAATTA
Source organism: Beta lomatogona (assembly GCA_947646795.1). Taxonomy (NCBI): domain Eukaryota; kingdom Viridiplantae; phylum Streptophyta; class Magnoliopsida; order Caryophyllales; family Amaranthaceae; genus Beta; species Beta lomatogona. The sequence continues at coordinate 437,042 of CANSNZ010000845.1, read as the reverse complement.
ACCCCCGAATAGCTGCGGGGACAGTTTCGTCGAGCATCCTATCAAGTTCATCATTTACATTACGGCCTAAATCTCGTGTCTTAGTATCCACTCCTTGCTGAAAGTAGTTTGAACAGAAGTTTGCAATCTCTTCACACAAGTACGCATTACAAATAGAACCCTCCACACGAGCCTTGTTACCAATTTTGCGTTTCAAATGATTGAGGAACCTAAGAAGGTGGTTATAAAAAGAGTTACACAATTGCGAACAACAATAAAAAAGGATATATGAAAATGAAGGATAAGGTACCTTTCAAAGGGATACATCCAACGGTATTGCACGGGACCACATAGCCTAGCTTCGCGTGGAAGGTGAACTGGTAAGTGTTCCATGGAATTGAAGAATGATGGTGGGAAAATCTTTTCGAGTTTACAAAGGATCTCGGCTATGTCCTTTTCCAACCTTTCCATGTCACTTACTGTGATGGTGGAGCAACACAAATCACGGAAAAAAGGCTAATCTCAGTGACAACTTTCCACACATGAACCGGAAGCAACTCCTTTAATGCAATCGGCAATAATCTTTCCATGAAGACATGACAGTCATGGCTTTTCATACTGTGCAGCTTACCGGACTGCATGTCCACACATCTTGTTAAGTCGGAAGCATAGCCATCGGGAAATTTCAAATCTCTGACCCAGTTGCATAATACTTTCCTTTGGGACTTGTCCAGTGCGAAAGGTGCTTTTGGTGGAGTTTCTTTTCCATTCGCATCCTTGGTGACATGAAGTTGAGGCCTTTTGCACAATTTAGCAATGTCTTTTCTAGATGCAACGGTGTCTGCTGTCTGTTTTTTCACATCCATAACTGTGTGAATGAGTTGGTCGAAGAAGTTTTTCTCAATGTGCATGACGTCAAGGTTGTGACGAAGATGCAGATCTTTCCAGTATGGGAGCTCCCAAAGACAGCTTTGTTTGAACCACCCATTTTTCAACTTTTTCAAAGCGTTAAGTGCATCTGGTCCATCTGTAGCCTTTGGCAAGTCTTTAACACATGACCACAACTCTTCCCCAGACATGATGTGTGGTGGAGACCCTTTTTCAACCTTATTTCTGCAAAAAGCTACTTTGTTTTTACGAAAAGGATGATCTTCAGGAAGAAATTGACGGTGACAATCAAACCAAGAAACTTTACCCCCATGCTCGAGCCAAAAAGCTTTGGATTTATCCATACAATAAGGACAAGCCTTTTTCCCAGCGGTAGACCAGCCAGATAGCATACCGTAAGCAGGAAAATCATTTATTGTCCAAAGAATGGCGGCACGCATATTGAAATTTTGTTTCCTAGAAATATCATAAGTAGTTGCTCCAACATCCCATAATTGCTTCAATTCCTCGATTAAGGGTTGCATGTACACATCCAAGTTTCCCTTCGGATTTTTAGGACCAGGAACGAGCAACGAAAGGAATATGAAGGGTTTTTTCATGCACATCGATGGCGGCAAGTTGTACGGGGTTAAGATGACCGGCCAACATGAATATTGACCCGCAAACTTTCCATGTGGACCAAACCCATCGGTACACAAACCGAGCCGAACATTCCTAGGCTCAGATGCAAATTCACCAAATGATCCATCCAAATGCTTCCAAGCTTCACTATCGCTAGGGTGAGCCATTTTGTCTTCGACTCTTGGATTTTTGGCATGCCATGTCATTTCTTCAGCAACGTTCTTTGTTGCATACAACCTCTGCAATCTCGGTGTGATTGGGAAATAAATCAAAACTTTCATTGGAACTAAAGACCCCTTAGAAGTCCTCTTGTATCTGTCGCTATCGCACACTCTACATCTGTCCAAGTGTGCATCAGTTCTCCAAAACAGCATACAACCTTTGGGGCAAGCATGAATCTTCTCGTGGGGAAGCTCTAATCCCTCCAAGATCTTCTTCGTATCGTAAAATGTGTTACTCATGTTGTTGTTGCTAGGTATTGCTTCTTTCATTAATGAAGCAAAAGCATCAACACACCTATGTGGCAAATTGTACTCACACTTCAAAGATACGATTCTAGATGCCATTTCCAACACAGACATGGAGCTCCCGTCGTACAACGGTTCCTCAGAAGCCTTTAATAGGTCAAGAAACACCTTTGCTTGAGGATTAGGCTCCTCCTCCATTCCACTAGGCTCTTCAACAGTGGACGGTTCCGGGTTATTCCCAAGAGCATCGAAAACCATTTCACGGTACGGATTAGCTAGCTCTTCTGCGGGTTGAGGTAACTCTTCACCATGAGAATACCAACCGTAGTAATCAGGTATAAAGCCCTTGCTATACAAATGCACTTTAACCGTGTCTGCGTCATGCATACGTCTGTTCTTGCATTTCGGACACGGACACCTAACTTCATCCTTACCTGGGGTTTCGGGATTGACTTTGCAAAAATCAATGAATTCATCAACCCCCCTCAAGAACTCGGGCCTCAAGTTACGCACATTGTCATATCTATCATACATCCACCAACGCTCCTTCCGTTTCATGGTGACCAATTCTACAATTCTAAACCATTTCAATGACAATACTCATTAACAACCAACATACGTACAATTAAAACATATTTGTGAAATACATATAGGGCCTAAAATGATGTCCAAAGGTCCTTATCACTCCAACCTAACCCATTCTTCGACGTCTAACCCCACTAGTGAATGTATGCCAATTATTCGCTTCTACGTAAATTCCGGCAAAGATTTCCCATGAGTTCTCCAAGTACACAATGTCGCCTTCGTAAAAGCTTACATATGTACCCAGAGAACAACATAGAGAAACAACATCACCGGAAATTACATAGAATAGAACAAAAGGCATACATTCACCACCTAAGTGAGGTCAAACGTCGAAGAACGATCCCCAATCGGGGACTATTCAAGATATACTCCTAATGAGTATACCTTGAACGGGTATCTAGGCACATGATGATGCAAACATATTTATTTAAACACTTAACTTTAATTTATAACCTCATCCAAACTATTTCCACGAAAACAAATATGTCAAAAACAATATAAACAATTTAAATAGTGTAAACTAGATAAAGGAATGTGCAATAACTAGATTATTGTCATAATTATATAGTTTTTAACTTTTATAACCTTTAATAAACGAACCACTATAAAAACTATTGTGATAATTATATAGTAACTAAAACTTATACAATTAAAGTAACTTAATCTTCAAAGTAATATAAACTAAAAAATTATATAGTTTTTAACATTCTCTAAACAAACGTTTTTTTAATACATTATATTTCATGATGAAAAACTTACACAAAAATTAAAATTTAGAATTTACATGAACGAAAACAATATAAATTGAAGACAAAATATGGTAAAAAATTGCTACTAACCTTACAATTAAGCCAAAGAGAAACACCAAAGTGCTACGTAATCCTACATCATGTAGAAAATCAATTATTCAACGGCACCTTTAAGCGTCAATTTCTACTAAACGAGCAACTCCAATAATAAGTAACTAAAATGAACTATGAACTTTGATTAAAGAAATCACTAAAATCTTTGATTAAGCGTCAATTTCTACTAAACGAGCAACACCAAATCACTAAAATCTGACTATGAAATTATATGAAAAAATAATAAGTAGTATGAACTTTGATTAAAGAAATGATTTAATATAAGATCAAACACTTAAATGAAGAAATATACATAAAATAAAGCAAGACTAACAAAATGTGAGTAAAAAACTGACAAAAAAAAGATTCGATTTTTTAGGAGAAATAACAAGAATTAGCAAAAACCAAATTTTCTGGGTTTAGTTTCATGAGTACACAAATTATTAAAAAAAAAAAAAAAAAAGATATTGGCACTGCTTACCACCGGCGAAATGTAGGTCCGGCAAGAGTCGATGCAACTTCGTCGCCCAAGGTCGTCGCCTGAAGTTCACTTCTCTCACGAGTAACAAAACCCAATTGTTAGGGTTCATGAGTACAAAAATTTTTAAAAAAAAGGAGAAAGTAAAGCTTACCGCCGGCGAAGTGAGGTGGAGGTGGGTTTCGTCGCTGCCGGTGGCCGGAGGAAGGAGGAAAGGCGGGTGGAGGTGGTTCCGTCTGCCGTGTGCTCGCCCAAAGTCTTTCCCTCCTTTTTTTTTTTGTTGAAAATAAAACCCGATGAAACACCGATTCAATTAAACCCCCCCTTCGGCAATCAACGACCGTTTCTAACCGTCGCCCAAGAAAAAAAACATTCTGCTTTAATTCCGCAAATACAACGACCGCTTCTAGCCGTCGTTAATTATCAACGACAGCTAAACCGTCGTTATATGACATAAAAGCAGACGGTAATCAACGACGGCTTAAAGCCGTCGCTTAATATGGATTTACCGACGGTTTTCCTTGCCGTCGCTGATAGGCCGTCGTTATTTTGTGATTTTCTTGTAGTGTAATACTCCCTTGTCCAGATTTATTTAACACATTTTACTTTTCGGATTGTCTCAACTCAATGACCACCTAACTTTTTAACAATACTTTTAACTCTAAATTTTCCCTTTAATTGGACTCCTATATCACACATCCGTCTTTTTCTTACTAGTTTTTCACTCCGCTAAAACTTCTAGAAAAAGTGTCCGTGATAAATATTGGGATAGAGAGAGTACGAGTGTAAGACTAAAATAAACACATAGGGAGCAAGATGTTACCAATCAAAGCTAAGACATGCCAGTTTGTCATAAGCCCAACAAGGAAAGCAAACGCTATCCCACAGGAGATCATCAACTGGAAAAAATAGGAAGTGATCGAGTACATAATTAGTGATGAACTGTGTAAATATCCTCAATTTGGAAAGTTAAGACTAAAGAATATAGTGCTTAAAATTACTTGATGGAGAAGCACCGCACCCCCTCGGAGGTTCTTTGGTGTTATTTCTGCAATGTACACAGGAACCTGTTTTTGGCAATCAAATGAACTTTTTTCTGTTAAATTATGATATAATTATGGCGGTAAGTAGAGGAAGTGGACAATTATAGTAGTGTTGTAATGTATGGGAAATATTTACCACATAACTGTAAAGTCCTCCTGCAAAACCCATGATAATTCTACCAAGATCAAGGGACCAAGCAGCCTTCAATTAACCAAGCACAAAATTAGACCTCCTTCATATATACTTTCAAACAATTACAATTTGGCAAGTTTGGAAACCTAAAAACGAGATTAATAACCTGTGAAAATGCTATAGCAAGCCATCCAATGAGTGAGAGTATGCTTGACAATCCCATTGTCTGCACCAAAGAGCACCCATGTTGATCATTATTAGTTGAAAGCTCACTTGAAATGGGTAACAAAACATGACTTGAGTAGACCTATTATAAATCAAGTAATCCAACCCAACCCGTGACCTACCCAAAGTATTGGGTCTTGAACAAAACATTGTGACTCAATGTTGAACCATGTTTATTATGCACATATATGCACATATGAGTTGTCCCACACTCGAGAAAGAGGAGATAATATCCCACATTATAAGCTAAAGGAGCTACTCTAGTCTCCTACTATTGCCAATTGGTTTTAGTATGGAATCTCCTTTGGACTTGTATTTGGAGTTAAACATCAATTGTATACTTAGACTTGGCTATGAATGACCATATTCGAGATTCTGAAAAACTGCGAGAACCACCTGACCCGACCTAAAATAACCTGAGCAGAGAAATTACCCAAATCCAAAACTATTTGATACCAAACCAACCCGTTTAACAGGTTGAGCATCAAAATGGAAAGACAACTTACACCACGCCGACCAATGTAATCTGTTAACGTGCCACATGCTAGTGAACCTATCAGTTGACCAACTGTAAGTATTGATCCAAATAAGGAATACTGCAATAAGAGAAGAAGCTTATTAGTTGAGAGAAAGCTCGTTATGAGCGAAGTAGTATTTTTTAATGCGAATTCTATTAACATGTTAAGGGATAAGTTCAGTTTTTTTTTTTTTTTTTTTTTTTTTTTTTTTGTAATGCATGCAAGTGGATAAAAAGCTTGTAATGTTACAACTGAAAATCAATGGTAAACATTCTACCTCATGCATGCAGCCAACCCATGAACAATTCTAATGTGAGTTACAGGCGTTTTAAAAATGTGTTATATCCCATGTGTTAATTTTGACAATTGGGTTCAAAATTCCACATAATAAAATTTGACACAATTTAAAAAGAACTACATCGCAATTCCCAAAATGTACATAATGAAAACTGTCTTTTCAAAAAACTTCATGAATATTCTTTTTCACTACAGAAAATATGCACTTTTGTACAAATTTTTAGCTATTGTCAAGAGCAAAGTATACTCATTGGCGCATATTCGTTAATGGCTTTGTATGAGTTAGCAAAAATATAGCCCCCAAAACGCCATAAATAATTATACAGTGGCTATGTTTGGGAACATAAGATGAAATAGAGCTAAAACTAATAAGGTAGCTAAAAGGAGGTGAAATTGACAAGGTAGCTGAACTGAAAAGGTAGCTAAAGATTTTAGCACCTTAAATTGATATGCTATATTTGATAGCAGGAACTCAATTTCAGTCAATTTTTGAGCTTCAATTTTAACCTAGAACTATTTATTTTAGGTTACTTCAACTTTTAGCACCTACTCATTTAAAGTGACTTAGATGTGTTGCCAAACAGAGTCAGTCTTGTGTAAACCTAATTTTAGGCGTACCCAGTAATATAACGAGACATGCTCCACTTTTGAAGGTCATGTATTGAGCTGATCACTTTATAATGAGTCAAGATACAACTATTGAGGGTCACTTACATGAATCTTTATTATATATATATATATATATATATATATATATATATATATATATATATATATATATATTCTACGCAACGATGAATAGCAGCAGTCATGCAAATTGCAATTGTTCTAACTATCACTTATGATATTTATTTGAACAAAGGCAATCATATAATGATATAATTAATCGTCCAAATATATGCAATGTTGAGCAGATAAAGAGCTTTTCTGGCATATGTAAATAATGTAATCAAAATGAAAAAGCAG
>CANSNZ010000845.1:0-425000 GCA_947646795.1 Beta lomatogona | reverse complement strand
TAGTATACATGATGAAGCGAGGTGTGTGGCGGGATACACCGAGGGGGTGTGACTAATGCATTCCTAACATACTATGAAAAGCTTTTAAGCAAAGATCATAGTATCATAAAGCCTGTTAACATTCAGCTTATTCAAGAGGGACCTATGATTACAGAAAAGCATAGGCACATTCTGAATGCACCTTACACTGTGGAAGAAATAAAAAAAAGCCTTGTTCTTTATTCCAGGTTGTAAGGCACCAGGGGCAGATGGGTTTGGTGCTCACTTCAGAGAGATGCTTGGTCAGTTTTTGGTGAGGAGGTGACAACTGTAGTGCTTGATGCTCTTCAAGGAGGAAGGATTCTGAAAGAACTGAACCACACTATCTTAACCTTAGTTCCTAAAACTAAGTGCCCTCATAATGTGTCAGAGTTTAGGCCCATAGCTTTTTGTAACATACTATATAAATGTGTTACAAAAGTTATATGTGGTAGGCTGAGACAAGTACTTCTGGACTTGATTGTGGAGAATCAAAGTGGATTTGTTCATGGAAGATACATAGTTCATAACATTATGGTTCTTTAAGACTTGGTGAAGCATTGTGGAAGAAAACAAGTTAAGCCAAGTTGTATGTTGAAGATAGACTTGCAGAAAGCCTATGACACAGTGAGTTGGGACTTCCTTAGAGAAATGTTGACATCATTGATTAGGCTTTCCAAAATCCTTTAGAGAATTGGTGATGCTTTGTGTTTCAACACCTATGTTCTTCATCATGCTAAATGGCACAACGAGAGGCTTTTTGAAGTTTGCTAGGGGTTTGAGGCAAGGTGACCCCATGTCACCTTTGCTCTTTGTATGGTGCATGGAGTATTAATTTGTCAAGAATATTGACAAAATTGAGTGAATTACAGAAATTTCAGTATCATCCTAGATGCAAGGAGATGAGATTGACACATCTATGCTTTGCAGATGATTTAATACTGTGCATGGAGTATTAATATGTTGTGGAGATTCATCGTGGGACCTCTTTTACTCTTTCTAGCTGCCTTTGTCTTCCCACCTGCTGACTTCTTCCCCCTCCCTTGTGCACCATAATATGCAGTGGTCTGACGAGGATCTAAGAATCAAAATAAGGAAACTATGAATTAGAGAACGAACAAATAAATGACATATTCAATATTACAATAATCGCGAACCCGAGGGGGTGGGCGACGTGGATCGATGTCACCTCAATGTCAAGTAAAGCATTTCTATCGGCTTCTACTTCCATTCTTTCCATCCAAGCATCAAACGCATCTGCAGCACGATCGCTGTCCTCCCCCTGATCAGCCTCCTTTTCCGGGTGAAATGGTGCATCGGAATCCGATGACTGATCGCTCGAACCGTCACTAGCCATATCTGTAACATATACATAGAAACAACAAAAAGTGTTAACAAAATTTAAAACAATATATATCAACACATTATTGTAATGAAATCTATTATAAGTACATCAATTTAGTATTCAAATTACTCATATAGAACATTTTTTACCTTTAATTTTGGTCAATAGGTTGCTCGATGACCGTTATACCCTCCTGGTGATCCACTCGCATGTAACTATTTTCGGTATCATACACATCCATCATATCATCACTTGGGATTGAGAAAGGGGGAATATCATCAAACTTATCATATTCTTCTTCATCGTCAACATCACCAACTCCTAAAATTCGCCTTTTACCATTAACAACAATGCACCACCGAGTGTCTACAGGATCGAGATACATAAAACACTTGTTTTGCTTGTGATGCGAGGATAAAAGGTTCTTCGGTGTCACGCAGACGACTCATATCGACTAGAGTAAAACCACACTCATCCTTTCGCAAACCACGTCTATTATCCGTCCACTTGCATTGAAAAATAGGCATAGTGAAGTCACAATAATCGAGCTCCCATATTTCCCGAATGATCCCATAATATGATTGTGTAGCATCAATCGGAGTTTTATCCTTTGCACTCGCATACTCCCTAGATGATGCAACCATTGAAACCCCACAATTCTGTACCACCTTCGATTTCTTGTCTTGACGTTCGGTGTAAAAGGTAAATCCATTGATATCATACCCCTCATACGATTTAAAAACTGTCACGTGGACCGTATGCCAACCACTTAATTGTATCGGGTACATGATGGTCGTTTGCGAGACAATTCACCAATTACTTTATTATGGAACCAATCAATGAAAGACCTGTTATGCTCATTCATCAACGCCCTCTCCCCTTTTGACGGGTTTTTGTGGCGCAATTCCCGCATATGTCTCTCTAAGTATGGATTAACTTCAGTAACATGGTGCAACACGAAAAGATGAGCTTTATTCAACTCACTCAATGAAGGCGAAATATGTCGCATTCAGACACCACCCTTGCCTTCTAACCTTCCCTCGTGTCCGGACTTTGGAAGGCCTATCGTCACGACCTTAGCAAAATGAGAAGAACAATATCCTCCAACCTCTTCGGCAATTGTTCCTTGAATAATACTCGCCTCCGGTCTTGCTTGGGGTTCCTCACTTTCTTTTTCAAAGAACCCATATGTCTCTCAAAAGGGTATGCCCATCTTAAAAACACAGGACCACACAGTTTAATCTCTCTTACCAAATGAAGGACTAAGTGAACCATAATGTCAAAAAAAGAAGGTGGAAAATACATCTCAAATTGACAAAGTGTTATCACCACCTCATTTTGCAAAGCATCCAACTTATCGGGGTCAAGAACCTTGTTGCATATGGTATTGAATAATGAACACAACCTCGTGATGGCAAGTCTGACATGTTTTGGAAGAATCCCGCGTATTGCAATCGGCAAAAACACTTGCATCAACACATGACAGTCATGGGACTTCAGCCCAATTAATTTCAGATCACTCAAAGAAACAAGTCTTCTCATGTTAGATGAGTATCCAGTGGGAACCTTAATACCGTATAAACACTCACAGAACAATCGTTTCTCTTGCCTAGACAATGTATAACAAGCTGGAGACCCGTATTGCCCGGCCCAGGCTCAACCCCATCCGACAATTTATAGCGGGACTTACCACACCTCGGACATTCATAAAGGTCTGCATTCTCATTTCGATACAACACGCAATCATTCGGACATGCATCAATCCGCTCATATTCTAAACCCAAAGGACACATTAATTTTTTGGCATAGTAGGTGGATTTTGGTAATAAATTACCCTCAGGAAACATATCATGTAAAGCTTCTAAGAGTTACGTGAAGCCTACATCGATCAAATTATGTTTCGCTTTGATGTTGAAAAGGGTTAAAACCCCACTCAATTGAGTGTATTTTGTACACCCTGGATAAAGGGGTTTCCCAGCAGCTTCAGACAAACTGTCAAACACTCGTGACCGCTCTTTAAAATGGTCACGTGCCCCTTCCAACATCTCACCTAATCGATCATCACCAAACTCTTCATCCTCAGTGTCACTATTATCTTCGTGATCATTTTCATTACCTACAACATCATCACCTTCTATCCTAACATGATGATCTTCAATCACAAATTCATTCTCTGCCCCAACATTCGACATATCAATCTCTAATGAGTTACTAGTGCCATCATCAACAATAACCCTATTCTGAGTATACTTTCCCTTCTCACCATGCCATAACCAAATATAATACTCAGCTCTAAATCCTCGACGAATAATATGATCTCTTATTAACCTAATATCGAAAATCGTATTCACATTGTAGCAATCAACACATGGACAATATATCTCATCCTCGCAAGTAAGTTGTTGATGCTCTACAAAGCACGTTTACAAAACTCATTCACACCTTGTACGAACTCCAACGTATTCCGCTTTCCATACATCCAACTTCGATTCATTTCTAAAAACCCCCACACATATATACATCCATTAAAACTTATTATCAATTCAAAAATTCACATAAATATAACACAACAAACTAATATTCAATGCATATGCTTCCATTGGGTCCTTATCACTCCAACCTAACCCATTCTTAAACGTCCAATCCCACTAGTGAATGCATGTATCATCTTTGATTCTAAGTAAAATTCGGCAAAGATTTCCCTTCGGTTCTCCAAGTACACGATAAAGATAATTGCTTATCTTATATGCACCCGGAGAACAAATTAGGAAAATGATTAACCGTATTTCACTTAGAATCAAAGAATCAACACACATTCACTACCTAAGTGAGATGTGACGTTTAAGAACAGATCCCAAAACGGGGACTATTCAAGACTTACTCCTAATGAGTAAATCTTGAACGGGTATCTAGGCATTATGATGTACATAAAAAAATCGCATTCAAGCGATTCCAAGTCATCACCAAACAACAAATAATACCAAACCATTCCTTAGATTTCCCTTCCTCTCCCATTGGTGAGTCTATAAATATGAAGGCATTACAAAAAAACAATCACATTATACATACAAACAATCGCATTTAAGCGATTTCAAGTCATAACCAAACAACAAATACCAAACCATTCCTTAGATTTCCCTTCCTCTCCCATTGGTGAGTCTATTAATATGAAGGCATTGCAAAAATAACCCCATTATGTATATCACTTCAAACAATTCACCACACTTATGCAAAAACAATCCCGTATAACATTCTAGGGCATACAAAAACTTAAGCAAAATCATCACAAGTTTAGTTTTTAATCCTTAAATCTCACAAGTAATCATATATATATATTATATTGAGCATTTTTAACTACAATTTAAGCCAATTTTTTTATAAATGAAAAAAGACAATTGAAAATTAATAAGAATTAATGAAAAACTAACCGTATGACAAGGGGAAGGTGGCCCTAGCGGCCGTGAAAGGAGTAGAGGAGAGCAAAACCGGCCGAAAACCGCACCAAAAGCCGGCCGAAAACCGCACCAAAACCGCACCAAAAGAAGGCCCAAAACCGCACCAAAGAGGGGCGAAAACAAGGCCGAAAACCGCTCCAAAAGGCCGAAACCACCGGAAAAACGAGTTAGGTACCCTTTTCGCGAAACCGAAACCTAGTTGCCGGAAAATGAAACCTTATCGCCGGAAATTTGAAGATGGTGAGAGAGTGTGAGAGTAGAGAGAAAGAGAGAGAGTGAGAGAGTGCGAATAGAGAGAGAAATTAGAGAAACAAGTGAAGCCAAAAAAAAAAAAAACCCGTGTTTTAGATCCAGAGTATGCTGGATATTGCTGCGGTTTCGTCGAAACCGCAAGCAATATATTAAAATAATATTAAAAAAATATTATTTTAATATATTGCTTCGCGGTCTCTCGACGAAACCGCAACAATATATTAAAATAATATTAAAAAAATATTATTTTAATATATTCTTCATGTCTCTGTCGAAAAGCAGAAGAATATATTAAAATAATATTTTTTTAATATTATTTTAATATATTGTTGCTGCTTTCGGGAAGAGACCGCAAAGAATATATTTCAGGAATAAAATGTTGCTCTTTTTGAAAAAATCCGTTGGATAAATATTGCTGCTGTTTTCTCAAGAAAACGCAGCAATATATATGGTCAAAAGGTCAACTATTTGGCCAAAGCTTAATGTTGCCACCATATTGCTGCGGTTTTTATTAAAAACCGCAGCAATATATTTATTTTATAATTTACCTTTTTTTCTGTCGTTATATATTGCTGCGTATGGGTAAAACCGCAGCAATATCACCGCAGCAATAAGCATTAATTCTACTAGTGCTCAGAGCCTTCAATTATTTTCAGAAACATCTGGTTTGAAGGCTAGTATCAGCAAGTCTACTATGTACACATGTAACATGTATCCTGTAGACAAGCAAAAGGCAGCTGATGTTTCAGGTTTTGCTCAACATAGGCTGCCATTTAAATATTTGGAAGTTCCCATTTGTGCCAAAAAAATCTTTGCAGCTCAATGTGACATTCTTATAGAGAAGATGACCCGAAGGACCACGATGTGGATTTCAAGGAACCTCTCCTATACAGCGATGGCTCAACTTATCAACTCTGTAACACCACGGATTTTCGCTCATAATTTCTTCGACTTATTTTCCCTTAATTATTATTTTCTGTTAAATTTTGAATATTTTACTTCTTAAAAATATTATACCTTATGTTATTTGTTTTCCAACTTTTTAAATGTTGTATTTGTCAAATTTATTTGATTAGAAATTATATATATTCTACTATTTAAAAATGCGTGTTTGATCTAGTATTTTTATTTATTTGGTTTTAGCGCATTTTGGACCGTTGCACGACTTTTTAACGTGAAGTTTTATGTTCCTAAAAGCTGTCCACAAAATCAGATATTTGAAGCATTGGAGAGGCTTTTTGACCACCTTCTAATCCTTTTGTAACCCCCACCTTAATTACCCCTTATTGCACATTATGAAATCTCATCATTTAAATTTATAACCCCTTTTAATCCTCACTTTGGGGGATGTAAACCGTCCATATTTTCAGTTTGTAACCCTCCTTGTTCACGCCATTTGAAGAGAGAGAGAAGAGTAAAGTTCATCCCGGATTTCCCTGTCACACCTTCACGAAAATGACTATACTTGGAGATCTAACCGTTGGATCGTCTTCAAATTTGGACAACACGTTTAGGACATCTGGTCCTTCATTTTGACCGGAGCGATTTTGAATTTCAGCTTTCAATTGCCAGGAATCGTGATCGGAGCAGAGCAGTACATAATGAAAATGCAAGCAATTGGAGGTATTCAAAGGTAACATGCCACTGTAGTTTTTTTTTTAGGATTTGTTATAGTTGTTACTTTAGTTTATTTAATTATTTACTTTTGTTTAATTTGGTTTGTTTATGATTTGATTGTCTTGTTGTAGTTCTGAATTTATATGTATGACTAAGTTACATCTATTATTATGGTTATATCTTTATGAGTTAGTTTCCATAGCATGAGTGATTTGTTAGCATGATGAAGTTATTGGTATTTTGAACATAATGTATTATTATTGTAGTTATTTTTGTTATTATCATTATTATTATTATTATTATTATTATTATTATTATTATTATTATTATTATTATTATTATTATTATTATTATTATTTTAAGAAGAATGTTATTTTGAATTGAAATTTTTGGGTTGCGATCCTAGATTTCTGCTAATTTGGTGTAAGGCCAAAAGGGCATCCGTGTAATTTGATGATTGAGTATTATTTTATTATTATTGTTTGAGAGCAAGATTATCCGGAGGGACGTAATCCCGAGGTGAAGAACATGCAAACCATAGGACGTAATCCTAGGTGTGTCTTGGTTTTGTTGTCGTCCGAGAGGTCGGTGGGGGCGTAATCCTACGCCGCATCGGGAGTATGGCCATTCTTAGACACATACAGTAGGGAACGTAACCCATAGGTTGTCTGGAGGTTGTCTGACATTACCATAGGAAGTGGGTTGTCCACTATCGTTCAGCTCTCTCTCTCAAACTAATTATACTATTTATTTATTACTTTAAACTTTGATGGTTGATACTTAGTATATATATATAAGTTGTTTATCCATTTTGTTTATTTTGTTATCTTTAATGTATTTATTTTTTAGCATGTTGTATTATCTTTGTTTAAGTATTTATTTGGTTAAGTTTACTATTGAGATGTTTTTGTGTGACTTAATTATTAAGGCATTTATAACTCTTATATGGATCCTAATTGGGCTGGGAGAGCTGTTAGTTACTCCCCACTGATTGTGGATGTTTATTGATATATTTTGCAGGTGATTATTTCGTGTTATGGGAAATGAAAGAAATGTTATTTAGGATTTTTGAGACATCTTATTTTATATTTACTTTATGTATTGGGTTTATGAGGTTGTTTTCCCTCTTTATGGTCATTTTGAGATAATTCATTTGGGTTTTATTTTCGTTAGTTTATATTTAACCCTTATTTAGAGTGACATTTCCGTCAGATGATATTTCCGCTATCATCATTTCTTTAATAGAATGCTCTATTTTGTTTATATTATGTTTATAAAATGACGGAGTGTTACAAACTCAGTATTACTCAGCTTACACATGTACTGGGCTCAGGTTTTTATATTGCCAAAGAAAGTCTTACAAGAAATTTGTAAAATTTGTAGAGCCTTTTTGTGGAGTGGGCAATATTATTGTCAAAACCCTGGTGCAGTCGCGTGGCAAAGATTGTACAGGCCAAAATCAGCTGGTGGATTGGGATTCAGAGATATGGAACTCTAGAATGTTGCCTTCCGAGGCAAATATGTTTGGGCTGTGTCAACTAAACAGGATAGTGTTTGGCTAAAATGGATAAATTTAGTGTATTTGAAGGAAGCAAATTGGTGGAACTATGTGCCTAATGCAGGTGCTAGCTAGTTGGTATTGGAGGAAGATATGTAGTGTAAAAGAACAATTGAAGCTTGTTTTTACAGAAGATGAGATCAGTCATATGCAAACATACTCTGTCACAGCAGTATATGAGAAATTATGTGGTGAATTCTCTAGTGTAACTTGGGATAATGTGGTATGGAATAGGCTAGGCACACCTAAACATAGATTTATCACCTGGTTAGCTGTACAAGATAGACTACACAACTACTAAACTTGCAGCATATGGGATCAGTGTTTGATTTGTGCTAGTGCTACTGAAAGCCATCAACATTTGTTCTTTGGTTGCACTTTCAGTGCAGGCTGTTTAAGACAAATTAAGAGTTCGCTCAGCATCAACTACATTACAGAAGAGCTGCAACTTCTGATTAGAAGAATTCAACAGAGCAGAAGATCAAAGATTCAGAAGAATGTGATATTAGCTAGCATGAATGCTTTAGTATATATAATTTGGAGTGGAAGGAATTAAGTGTATTGGAATCAATGTATGCCTAGAATAGAATTAAGTGTTAAGCAACTCAAGAGCATCATTAGAGCTAGAGTGTTGGTTGTTATGCCTAAGAAAGTCTCTAGAAAAGACTATAACTGGTTTGTAATCAAACTAAGTTGTATGTAGTGTCCTAATGACTAACCATGTCAGTTTACCTTCCTAAAGGTTAAAGGGAGTCCAACCTAGTTGGTTTGCCTTCCTTTAGGTTGGTTTAGGTTGTAAAATTGTTGCTTCATTAATCTACTTACTTAATTAGCAAAAACAAAAAACAGCTACTTGTGATTTTCTTGCATCTCAATTTTTGCACGTTAGCTGTCTTGCTTGGAAGTAATTGATAGTTACATTTTTTTAAGATATTACTAACTTTGCATTTATTTGTTCTTTTCATTTGCAGTTAGAAAGAAACCATGGAGTAAGTGTAAAAAGTGGGCTATATATCAAAATTCTAAAGTCACATGGCCAAGTAGTTTTTTTTATGGGAATGTAGTATCATATTATTACTCAATCATCTTATATGCCATTACTGAACTAGAACCATCATAAGGTACTTCCTCTAACCACACCTTCATACTCTCTAAAGACTTACACATTTTAGCTAGCTGGTTAGCCACTCTATTTCCTTGTCTCCTTATATGATTAAAGCATATGAACGAGCATTGAGAAGCACAAATGAGGATATCTTGAACAATTCTTCCAAAAGGGGAAGGATCATATCTCATTTCCTTAAGATGAAAGAAAAGCTTTTGACAATCCACCTCCAAAATTATACTCGAGAATTCTGCTTCCATGGCAATTTGAAGCCCGTGACGAGCACTCAAGGCTTCCGCAACTTCTACGTCAACAATGCCCTCCATAACACAACAAGTAGCCATCACTGCATCGCCCTCAAAGTCACGCAAAACTCCCCCATCCCTATTTCCTGCCTAGGGAACATATCGCAAAGATCGTATTCAATTTGTAAGTGCCTTCATTCGGGGCTTTCTATCTTAACATTGCTGCATACGCCTTGGAATCACGCCCTTTCACTTCGATCCCCTGTATGTACTCCACTACTCCTTTTCTCGCCTGATCAACTATCTCCACAAACTCCACTCTCCTTCTCTTAAACACCCACGCATTTCGACCAAGCCATATATTCCAACAAAGCATCCAAAAAAGCGCCCACCACTCATCTTCCTTCACACTTCCTATTAACATATCCACCCAATCTCCAAACTTCACTTGAACCACCTTCTGCATATCGAGTCTCAGATGAGAGAAATACCAAGCTTTCCTACTCACATAACAAAACATTAACATATGCTCTAAAGATTCAGCCCCCACCCCACACCTTTGGCACTCCGAAACCGATTTCACACCCCTCATCTCAATATTTTTTTTGCACCGGTAGCCCATTTTGTAGCGCTTTCCACCCAAACATCTTCACTTTTGGTGGGATTTTAGCCCCCCATAGCTACTGCCATACTTCTTTTTCTTGCTCATAGAAGATGATAGGAGTTTATTTCGAGCTTCAATTAATTCAATGAAGTAGGCACTCCTCACGTAATAATGGACATTGGTGGTATGGTAATAATTAATAGGAACAAGAAAATACATCACATAAGAAAATTAGAAAGAAAAAAAAATACATAGGTTATATCTCAAATTAGTTACAACATCTAGTTTTGTTTAAGGTTGAAGCTCAACAACTTTCACCATAGTTTTCACTAATATGTTTTTCAATAATGCATATTCTATGTCCTCAAGTAATTGTCCTGTTTGACTTTACGGTTTCCAATACACTATTTTAATCATTAATTTTTCTAAATACATATTGGTAAAAGAAGGATTAATATTGACACATTGAAACTATACATTGATAATCTAATTAACAAGAGTTGAGTCATACGATCTCGATATTTATAATGCAAGAACATACGGTCAAAGGTGTTTGATCATAAAAATCAAACTGGACAACTATTTGAAATTGGAGGGAGTTTATTTATATAAATGTTATGTCTTATCTTACATGAGTATGATGTATAATATTCTCATAGTACTCCATTAGTCCTATAATAGTTTTGACACTTATCATATCTTATAATTGTTGGATTAAATGCCTTGAATCGGGCACCGCTCTGAACGACCCAGCATAGGGTCCCACAGTAGTTCGACAATTATGATATACGAAGATATTTGTTTTGTTTCTTGTTTTAGGTCCATATTAATGGGCTAATCAGGCTATATAATGAGGGAGTACTAAGTACATTAGCTTCTAATTATATCCATCGGCCACGAATCTCCAAGAAATGTGAGAAATCCATTCTTCCCTCGCATGTGAACGTAGTCAATACTTTGTTAGTGAACCACTTTAAATCTTGTGCTGATTGTTCTTGTCTCTTTATTTTCTTAATTGGATTCCTTTTAACAATAACCTTAGGTGATATCTTGCTATTTGGTTACAAATTGATGGTGGTGCATTGCAGACAGGTTTATTGAACAACAATGTAATAGAACTTCTTTTGTGCTATATTTTGAATCCACATAACCATTGCTTTATTCATCCTCAGAGAAAGTCTTACAAAGATTCCTCACTCCAATACTTCATAATTTCATATATATGCAAAATGGAGTATATATACACACTTGCAGGTTTGCAGCGAAAGAATAATATTCGTTAAAACTAATCAAAGCTCGCACAACAAACAGGAAAAGGAGTGAAAAGGAGAGGCTAGGAATGGAAATTTTCTGACTTATTACTTTCCTTGTAGTATAACTGTATAACCAGAGGAGCCAAAAAAAGAAATACTGATTGATTAGTTTTAACGTACATATGTTCGATCCAAAGTACGCGTAAGTGATTCCTGTATTTCTTCCAATGTTCGTCCCTTTGTCTCCGGGACTAATATTGAGATGAATAGCAGAGCGAAAACATTGATGCTGGCGTAAATGAAAAATGTGCCTGAAAACAGAGGTGAAGAGAAGAGAGCCAGACAGATGAGATTGTGTAACTTGGATCTTTTGGACTCATCCATTAATGAAGAACATACGAATATTACACTCAGAACTCGAAAAAAATGGCAGCAAAGAGGAAAAAATTATTACATACCAGAAGAACTCCACTCCATTAAGAAGTTAAATGTGTAAGAGACAATCCAACCACTCATTGAACTGAGAACAATTGCTAAGCTTCCAGCAACTCCTTTTACGTTCATTGGAAAAATCTGAAATATCATGCAAGTAAGAATGCAGTTAAAGTCATGGTTAACCACCTAATACTTAATGTTAAGGATGGAATTTCAAAAAAATTAATGGAAAGTTTTTCAAGTAAAGCTTGCACGTTTCTCAAATTTTGGGTTTGTTTATCCACATTTCCATTTCCATTTCCATTTCCATTTCCCTGCAACTAGATGGGTCGTATTTCTCAAGTGACACACTTACCTCTGACATTATTAGAAACGGTATCCCTCGTAGTCCAACTGGAAATGTTGCAGCAGATATCTGTCAAAGAATAGATATACATAGGAAGAAAAATTATCATCTCTATTCCACTAATTACATTAAACACTGACTAGAAGTTTTGAACCTAGAATAACTCTAGCTAATATGCATTTGTGTAGCATTTAGTACATTAATTATAATTTCATATGCATAATGTTGAAGAATAGTGCAATATTGGATATTTTACCCTAGAGTAGTATCTGTTCTGATTTAGTTTAAGCATACCCTAATTTATAATAATCAACAATAAACAACAGTAAGTAAATCTTGAGCAAAACCAAAAACAATGAAGAACGAAAGCAAGTAAAGGATATGCCAAGCAAATTTTGTTTGAGAAAAAGTGTTGGTTTACCAAAATGCCAACAAGGGCCAAATATGGACTATAATCTTTCATCCATCCATGTTCCTGCTTATAAGATAAAGTAAACATCAGGCAGAAATGTTAAGGAACAAAAATCACAAGGTCTAATTTAGAGATGACATATTACCTTGAAGTCTGATTGCATTTATTGGTAACACTTCTTATAGTATAGATAGATAACAAATCAAAACAAACCTTCATCAAGAATGACAATGCCACTGAAAAGCAAGCCATGCACATTCCAACCGCGGAACACTACAGAATCAACACAATTAATTAGACATGGTGATTTCCTTTTTTTTTGGTTTAATTCAAAGCTTAAAGTGGATTAAATTTTAAAAATTGTCTCACCAGCAAAAGTGGTCGTCTTCCAAAATGATCCATCAAGAATACACCTAGAATAGTGGGTGGAAGCTATATGTAGAAATGTTAAAATAGTCTGTTATAGACTTATAGTGGAAAGAGTAAAAATAGGAGTAATATATAATTCAGTTTTCTTTGTTTGAAGCTATGTAGCAAGGAAACTGATGAGGTTTCGGGACACGAACATTTCATAAACAGGGTATAGCCTCAAGTTCTAACTATTTTTGGGTTTCATTAACATGGTAATGACAAAACCTACAATCTCTGAAGTTTTCTTGCTGCACAGGTTCTGAGTTTTTACCTGGGTAAGAGCCATTGCCACAGTCCCTATAGTACCTGAAAATCCTGAAAAAGATGAATAATGCTGTCAGTTTTCTCGTTTTTACTCCCACTTAATTTGCAAATCACAACCACCATTAACTTGTAACAAACCAGCTGATTCAAATATCGTAGTTGCATAAAATAAGATTCCATTTGCCCCACCAATTCCTGCTAGCACCATCAGCCCAAGGCTTACCTATAACATCATGAAACGATAATTTCGAGTGGTTATGGTTGGGAGGAGTATATATGTTCCTAGAAAAGTAGTTTTCTAATCACTGTTGTAGTTTTCCTTTCCCTTTAAAAATCATTTTTCATTGAAAATATTTTGCGTTCAAGAGCCTTGAATATGCAAATTCCAAGACTTACAGTAAGAGCATAAGCATACTTTTTATGCAGCACCTCATGCAAGTTATGTTTTGAGATGTTTGCAACAGATTTAGTATACTCCTGCAGGAAACGCAATACGAATTAATCATACATATTCTTAAACAAGCTAGCTGGTTAGTTATTCGAGGTAGTAAAGCTTTTATAAGGCGTTTGTTACTTTGATTTCAGCTGCTTCATCAGATATATCTATGTTCTGGCCCCTTAGTCTTCTCAAAGCAGCTCCATAACTTTTATCATCACCAACCTTCACCTGCAAGAAATGTTGTTTAATCTGATGCCTCAAAGATTTACTTACACTTCCTGAATTTCTCTATTTCTAATTAAATACTCGCGATCAAGTAACTTATAGTCCTTCCGCTTTCTAATCATGCATATATCCCGCGGCCCTCGTAGTTCCACTTAATTCCTACTTCATTTGCAGGTTCTACTTGCATGCAAGTCTATAGAAATAGAGTATGTATTTGATCAACTTACCAACCACCTCGGAGACTCTGGAATGACAAATGAGCCTATAAGTTGCACTAGGCATGGCAAAGCACCTAGAAAATGACACAAGTGAAATCATTTTGATGAATCTGCCGTTTCAATAAGGCTGTTATAACTAATACTCCCTCTGTCCTAAATTATTTGCCACAATTCACTTTTTGTGTTGTCCCAATTTATTTGACACATACATTTTCAGTAAAAGAGTTCCACTCTGCCTTTCCTCTATAGCTGGTTCCATAATCACTCATTTGATCTAATCATTTCTCTCTACTTCTTTTAGTTCCTTTAAATCTTATACAAAATGTTTTCTGGCAAATTGGGACAGATGGAAGGGGAAACAAAAGAAAAATCTTGAAATTCAAAATGGAGAAATATTTTACCAATCAAAGCTAAGACATGCCAGTTTGTCATAAGCCCAACAATATAAGCAAATGCTATTCCACAAGATACCATCAACTGGAAGAAAGGAGAATTCAGTACATGATTAGTTTCTAAAATTATAAACTAGAAAGTTTTAGAGTGAAGGTGCTTAAAATTACCTGATGGAGAAGCACAGCCCTGCCTCGGAGGTTCTTTGGTGTTATTTCTGCTATGTACACAGGAATCTGTTTTTACAATCAGATGATTATTTTGCCAAACAATGCAATTTGGCTATAAGTCAAGGAAGTGCACACTGCACAATTACACTAGTAAAAGCATATGGGAAAAATTACCACATAAGAGTAAACTCCTCCTGCAAAACCCATGATAATTCTACCGAGATCAAGGGACCAAGCATTCTTCAATCACCTCAACACAAATTATAAATTAGACAATCTCCTTTCACACTTCGAAACAAAAACAACTAGGCAACTCAAGAAACTGAAATTCGAGATCAATCACCTGTGAAAATGCTATAGCAAGCCATCCGATGAGGAAGAGCACACTTGACAATCCCATTGTCTGCACCAACACTGATCATATTTAATTACTACGTTGATAGCACATTTGGTTACTTAATACTCGAGCATCACAATGGAATAACAACTTACACCACGCCGACCAATGTAAACTGTTAGTGTACCACATACTAATGAGCCTAACAATCCACCAACTGTAAGTATTGATCCAAAGAGGGAATATTGCATTAAGAGTACAAGCTTATCAATTGAAACAGGGCTGGGTATAGTATTTTTGAAGCAAGTTCTATAAGCATATAGAGGGATAAATGCTAAAATCAATTGCAATTGTGATAATGATCACCATTGAACTCGAGATTCAAGCAAAAGCGAATATTAACAGTCAAATGCATGCACATTGAGCAGATAAAAAGATTTTTGGCAACTTTCATTAGGATGAGAAAACATAAACCAACTTACATCTGCTATCGAAAGTCCCAGATCCGCAATGATTCCAGACTGTGCAGGAGAGGAGTAACCATACTATATATAGAAATGATAATCGACTACATTAGTATTGTATATGTAACTAGCTAAATGCACAAGTATGATGGAAACCTCACATACAAAATAAAACATAAGTTGATGGCAATCTTGAGCAATTAAGCCTACAGAATAATAATGTATGTTGTTCGCAAAAGTGTATGTTGCTACTTGCTAGAGAGTCCAAAGATGCAAGCTACATGCTGGATTTTTTACTTTCCTTCCAGATCAACTTTACATTGATATTCTTCTGTTTTAGATTAATTGTAACATTTTCATATGGTAAGGAAATTTAGGTGGGGAATTTTTTTGCCCATATGGGAAATTGGGAATAGCATAATTAGTTGTCCTTGTGTTCTCAATACATTCATCGATTGTTTGAGTTTACCATATAAAGAGACGTTACAATCATCTAAAACATCCCAATTTATGAAGTGTAGCAAAAAATGCAGAACATGGATAAAATATACATGGCTAGGCTCCAATTAACTGACAAATTAAAATGATAATTTTTTTACTGATATTAAAAAAAAAGGTAACAATGCCCTTGAATATGATCAGGTCTCAAATTTCACGGTAAAACCGTATTAATTAATGGACCTAACGTCTAATATGATTCCACTAAAGTGTCCGAACCAAATGACTTTTTTGTTACTTCTATGAAATAATTACTTATTCTTGCATCCACTGGGTAGATACAGTTTGTTATGACAGATGTGAGAAAGAACAAATAATGAATGTAGAAAAATAACAAACAACACACAGATTTACGTGGTTCACCAACAGTGTGTTGGCTACATCCACGGACAGAGAGAGAGAGAGAGAGAATAGTTGTATTGATCTTGAGGAAAAAAAACAGAATACAGATGTGTTATGAACTAATCCGCAGAAATAAATAAACTAGGGTAAAAGCCTATTTATAAACAGATTCAGAAACTAACACGTTTCTGCGTTTACCGTATCTCGCACTTACAGCGAGGTGCGTGCTGGCCGCGAGTCGCGGTGCTGGGAGCGAGTCGCGGTGGCTGGCGCGAGTCGCAGTCAGCTCTCGGCATCTGCCAGGGAGCTGAGACGTCCTGCCGCGACTCGCCGTTATGTAGACAACCCGATATAACACGATTCAAGGCATTAATCCTACAAATCTCCACCTTTACTTGAATCCTCTCACAACGAACCAGAAAACCAGATAATAGATGCATTGATCACAACGCTCAGATTCTCCCTGCAACCAAATTTGCCTCGAAAGACAACCAGATCAGATTTGTCTCTTAAGGACACCAGGTTAGCCCCTAAGGGCCCCAGTCATGCCCCAAAGGGCAACTAACAACCTCGATCAGTTTGTAAGTCCAAACAACCTTGGAACTTACCATGTGGAACCAGATTCGAACAGATGGATTGCTTATACTCTTTCCTAGCACGACTTCCTCGGACGGCCCAGATATATCCACCTCTCCGACAGATAGTGCAAAACCCACCGTGTCTTCACAACCGTCCCTTTGGGGAGAGTTCCCAAAGATTACATGCCGACCAAGAGCCAAATTTGGCTGACCCGATTTTGACGATGAAGAACACGGAATTTCTGATTCAAATTGTGAGTGGTGACGGACTTTTCCCTGACGGGAACCACCACTCCAATCTAGAGGGTCTCTGTACTCCACCTGTTTCTCAACACTACCACAAACATCCAATGTGACAACCCCAGACTCAGATAACGTATACCTTTGCAACACATACAGTGTATCCCGTTTAACACCTTTCAGAATTATCTTTGAACCCCTGTAGACATACAACACTCCACCTTCACCTTTGAAACTGAACCCTTTTCTGTCTACTAGACTATATGAAATCAGATTCTTTGTAAGTTGTGGAACGTGCCTAACATTGTTCAAAGTATAGACTTTGTCATCACATGTCCTAATTCTAATGGACCCTATACCAACTGTCTTGCAGACCTCACTGTTGGCCATAGTAACACTTCCATCAACCTGTTTATACTCCCTCCGTCCCAGAATACTCTTTACACTTTTCTTTTTCATCTGTCCCATAATACTCTTTACACTTCTATTTTTGGATATTACCACTATTATTTTAATTTTTCTACCTTTTACCTATTGACCCACACTCTCTCTCCTCCAAATAAAATAATACCACTCTAAATACCTACCAACTCTAAATATGACCCACATTCTCTCTCCTTAAAATAAATAATACTACTTTTACTAACTACTAACTCCTATCACATCTACTTTTCAATAAAATAACAATTGATAACCAAACAACAATTTATCATCTAAAACTAGCCTTGATAAGTGTCAAGAGTATTCTAGGACGGAGGGAGTAGTTCATAAACCACTCCCTGCACAAAGCCACGAACACATATGACAAGATGCCCCCGAATCAAGAACCCATACATCCGAAAGATGCATATGTTCATCAGCAACTAGGGCAATATCATCATTAGAAGTCAAATTTTCTGCTGCAACAGCTGCAGAACCAGACCCAAATTTATTTTCCTGATTGTTCTTTTTAGGACATTCCCTTTTCGAATGCCCCGTTTCCTTACAGTAATTACAGACATCACTAGGTTTAGGACCTCTAGAAGACGGTTTCCTTGATTTTCTCCCCGAATTCCCTTGTCCATTACCTTCACTAGCTACTAATCCAGCAGCCTGATCGACTGTACCTGTACCAGACGCCTTATGGCGAACCTCTCTAGTATGAAGAGCAGATCTTACTTCTTCTAATGACAGACTATCTTTCCCAACAATAAAAGAATCCACAAAATTCTCATACGATAAAGGCAAAGATACTAACAGAATTAAAGCATCATCCTCATCATCTATTTTAACATCAATATTACGAAGATCTAGTAAGATAGTATTCAATTTTTCTAGATGTTCCCTAAGAGACATACCTTCCTGCATATGCAGGCTGAACAGACGTTGCTTTAAGAGTAACTTGTTGGTTTTGAGATTTGGTCATGTATAGACTCTCTAACTTCAACCACAGACCGGCGGCGGTTTCCTCCTCCGCGACTTTAGTGATATGTCGCCAGCAAGACACAACATAATCGTTCAATGTGCCTTCTCCTCCCGAATGACCATCTCAGCGGTAACTGAAACCGATGACTTCTTTGCCAACTGTGCCCACAACCCCTGTTGCTTCAGTATAGCCCGCATCTTGATTTGCCACAGACTGAAACTGTTTCTCCTAGTGAATTTATCGATTTTCACACTCCTCCCAGACATCTTTCTCACTCAGATCGAAAAACCAAAAAGCTCTTGATACCAATTTGTTATGACAGATGTGAGGAAGAACAAATAATGAATGTAGAAAAATAATAAACAACACACAGATTTACGTAGTTCACCAACAGTGTGTTGGCTACATCCTCGGACATAGAGAGAGAATAGCTTTATTGATCTTGAGGAAAAACAGAATATAGATGTGTTATAAACTAATCCGCAGATAAAAAAAATAGGGTAAAAGCCTATTTATAAACAGATTCGGAAAACTAACGCGTTTCCGCGTTTACTGCATCCCGCGCTTACCGCGAGGCGCGGTGCTGGGCGCGAGTCGCAGTCAGCTCTCGGCATCTGCCCGCGAGCTGAGATGCCCTGCCGCAACTCGCCGTTATGTAGACAACCCGATATAACACGATTCAAGGCATTAATCCTACACAGTTATATCTCCTTATGGAAAAAACTTTGTCTACCCACCAGGTAGACTACCCACCATGAATAGAGATTTGTTGAGGGTTGTGGTAATGGAATTCAACTCAATATAATAATTATATTTTTAATGCTCTATAAGTAGTGGGTTGTCCACCAAAAATAATTAGTTGTAGTAATGTCCTCTTCTTATAAATTCGGCCCCAAAAATAAGGTGAAGTGAACATAGCCTAAGTGTAGCAATGTCCTCTCCTTATGAATTCGGCCCCCAAAAAATGCATTGTGCTAATTAGTTGTCGCCAACTATTGCATTCCTGAGGGACGTTTCAGACAATTTAGGGGCCCTGTGCCATGCATTAAACATGGGCCCCATAGGGATATAAAACGGATCTCCAATCCCATAGGGACATAAACTGTTACTTCTATTTCCTAAATTTTAGCAACCTAATATAATTAAACTAAAGAACGTAATCATTATTTTAATACGTTTGGGGTGCATTACTAGAGCACACATAGATAATATGCAATGCATGAGTTGTTTGGCAGGATATAAGAGCCGGCGGGTAGAGGCCGGATAGATCAGAAAGAGCTTACAGCACAGCCTAGGACGAAGGAGCCACAAACGGCGGTGAAGATGCTGAAGACGAGAGCGACGGTTATCGTGGTGGCGCCACCGTCTTCAACACTACCATTGGAACCCTTCTCCAACTTCAACAACAGCTTTTCCTCCATCTTCATGTATACCTTGTCTTTATTTCACTTCTGTATGACTGTATTATTATTATTATTATTTTGTTGGGTATACAAGAAGAAGAATTAGTATTTGAAGAAAGAATAAAGTGGGGGGCACGTATTATTATAAGGTATGTGTTTCATGTGATCCAAGGATATTGAAGATTATTAGGAAGCGTTGACTATTTTATTTTGTCAAGAGCTGTTACAGTCTGGAGGCATGGTCACCTGGAGGCGGGAGCACCATTTGCCTTTTTTTTTTTTTCAGTTAGAATCAAAAATGTATTTTCAAATTTGGTCTGTAGATCTAACCTGATAAAGAGATTAAAAAGTGCCGAAGGAAAAGAAATGATGATTAAAAAGTGAACTTAATTCGGGCAACTCTAGCATTTATATATTTTCCTTCTTAAACCATGTTTATGGTACACCAAATATTCTTTATTGCTTATTTTGATTGCGATAGAGCTTTCTCTAGTAGCAGTAGAGAAACTACATTGTGGAACTTCAACAGAGAGAATTTGTTGATCTTAATGATGAGAGTAAGAAAGTTAGATTGGGTGTATGCCTCAGCATATTCTTATCGGGTTAATTAGTCTAAAAAAGGAGGAGTTGAAAGCTCTAGTCTTTATGCCGTTCATTCAAAAATCCGGTTAAAAGACTTATGTCTTATTGATTTTGAGTTTTTGAATATAGTAATCCTGGGTGTACCATTGAAGTTGCTACATCTGCGCAAGTCAGACTGTGTTGATCTAAAGTAACATACAGTTTGTACCAACATATACTATGTGTTTGTTGTGCCTTTAGATCTCTTAATTACTTGTCTTAGTCTTTTAGGGGTTACTTATTAATATACTTTCTCTATTTTATTTTAATTGCACCATTTGCTTTTTCACATTTGCTGAGATGTTTCCTTGAACATTAATATATTTAGTTGTGTATAAGTAAAAAATTATAAAAAATTGACATTTGGAATCCTCGTATTGAGACGAATCTAACAAGCTAAGACCCCAGTTGACTATATTGCTTCTTACATAATGATGCGAGATATCTTAACAAAGTTGGTTGATGAATAGTGGCAAAAAAAATGGTTCAATTAAAGTAAAACAGAGGAAGAATTAGCTATTACTTAAAATTTTTTGGGGTTTCTTATATTTTTTTAGGCTACTTCCAATTATTAAGGTTACTTATAGAATGAAGGGCTAAGGGGTTCCTATAGAATTAAGGGCCAAGGGGTTACTCTTTTTACATACACTACTACATGGTTGTTAATTGTGCGGCCAGCCACACAGAAGACTTGTTGAATATATTTTAGTATTGTTTGAAATTTTTGCAATGGAATTGTTATCTAATACTTCATCCGTTTCTTTTTATGACTTTTACAATATTCACAAACTCTACTTAGTTTATCTTTGGTGATTTATAATTGTTGGGGTTTAAATATCAGCCCAAGCATATGTGATGCCCAATGATTGGTGAAGAATAAAGTAACTAGTCTAGCTAACTTCTAGCTCGGATTCTTGTTAGATTGGTGAAAAGAGTTTAATGCAGGAGAATAATAAAATAACTTATTGATTTGGACTTTCAATTTCCTATCAATAAGAAAGATTTACTTATTACAGAATGGGGAATATGGAGGATGATCAGGGAGTGGAAATATTATTTAGTTTTAACTCAAAAGGGTTGATTAGATTAATTCTTAAATCAGATTTCTTGTGAGAAAATTACTAATTATCATTGTTCACATGAGGTGAATGTAGATGTATCAAAAACTAGGCCGACCCACGATTGAACCCGCATCCGACCCAGACCCAACATGTTCCGAGCCGAGAGTAGAAGGTTGAAAAGCCAACCCATTCTGACACAGCGTCTACCCGTCTCCAGTTGTACCGGTGGAAATGGAAACCCAAACCGATCTAGGCCGACCAAGTTATACTTGTGCCCAGTTGGACCTGTAAAGTATCACCCAAACCCAACATGTTTCCAACCCAGAACTAACCTGCACCAAACTTCGCTCGCAAATGACCCAGTTATACCCGAGTTAATTGGACGCGACCCATTGATAACCCACCCAATATCAACCCGACCCAATCAACACGACTCAATCTCAACTCGACCCAATCCTACCCGACCCAAAACTAACCCGACACAAAACAAAACTGAGACAACCCCCGATTGGGACCCAAGTCATTTTGAGAGCCGAATTTTTCAGACCCAAGTCCATCCATGAGCTGATTTGGGTCGACTTCACCTTATTCCATTCCAACCTAAATTCATCCAACCTAGCCACCAGCCGACCCGGCCCCACCCGACCCAGTTCCGAGAGCTCCCTCACCCAGTTGAACCCGACCAAGTCCACCCATACCAACCCAGTACCGATCATGGCCCACTCTCACGCAGATTATTCCGACCCAAATCATTCTGTCCCAGGTTGGGTCAAGCCAAACCCTCCCAGTGGCCCAGTTTGACACCACTATGTTAATTATGGCATGATTTGGAGAGAGAGATTATGGATATTAGAGCTTAATTGGGGGTTAAAGCGATATTCATAGATCAGTTGAAGGTACACATTATCTTTCCGCCTTTTAACCCAATATTTATGTTTCATATGATCTTAAGAATATTATAATTTGCATAAAAGAGTTAGCTTTACGACTTGAGTTAGTTATTAAATGATTTTGATTATAAGATGGAAATGTCTAAAAGTGTTATTTTAATTTTTGTGATATTGATTAAACTCATGAGGTGTGTTCTAATTGTTATATCGTTTAAATACCAGTTTTGTTAAGTATTGATTATGGATTATGATAAGTATATTTTTGATTTATGAGACCTTGTAGTGTAAGCTACTAAATGCCTATATTTTAAGATATTATATGAAAGTGATATTTGATTATGAGTACAAAAAATATTCTCGCTATATTTCTTAGTGTATTTATAAGTATGGTTTTATGAAATGAGAGACACTAGAGGAGAAAAACGGAAGGGTTGTGCTGCAAGGGTTGCGTTTATTGAAAAACGCAGCCCTTCGTGTATGAAGGGCTACGGTTTTCAAGTAAAGCGCAGCTCTTCGTGTATGAAGGGCTGCGATTTTCAAGTAAAGCGCAGCCCTTTTAGGGTTGCGGTTATACCAAAAACCGCAGCTCGTGAAAACATTTCAATGGGCTTTTAAATATTTTGGTAGGGATTCTAGGCGAGGCTCTTAATCTATCTATATACTCAGCAAATCTCACTCCATCTCTCTGATTCTCTCTCCTCTCTCACAAATCTCACTCCATCTCTCTGATTCTCTCTCCTCTCTCACAAATCTCACACCACCACCACAAATCTCCCTCGTCTGCCTCTCATAAATCTTCACACCACCACCACCACCACAAATCCTCCTTCGTCTTGCCGTCGCTTCTCCTCTGCCGTCGAACTCTCTCTTCCCTCCACTCCTTCCCTTCCTCCTTCACCACCACCATCTTGAGCTCGAATTTCAGGAGCCGCGACGACGACGAGCCATGAGGAACGAACGTCGAAGTTCGAAGGAACCTCAACGAATGAAGTTCGAAGGAACCTCAACGAACGAAGGAGATCTGAGCCGCGACGACGACGAGTCAAGCCACCAGTCCAGTCGCAGCGGGACGCCTCACGCCAGTCACGGCACGGCCAGTCGCCTGTCGTCGACCTCGATGCCGAAGTCGCCCAGTCACGTCATTACCATAAATCCATATATTAATCACAAATTCACAAGTATCACAACCAAACTATGTAAATGTTACCAAAAAAAATGAAACTAAAACTTATTTGAAAGGAATTTATAAGCTTATGGAACTCTATTATGTTTTAATTAAGTGTGTGGAATTTAACAAGGGTTTGATGTATACAAAGTTATTGAGAATTTGAGTATATTGTGGTATCTGATTCGACTTTCATATACGAATTTTGAAATATGATTATGATATGAGATTTTAAAAATGCGTTAAACGACAATTTATTTACTCTTAAAATGATATTAAGGAGTTGAAAGTATTTCGAGATTTTGGATTTTGAATACTACTAATTAATTTAGAATTGTGTATCAATTATCATGGATCTGGCATATGATTTCTAAGTCAAGTTTCCATTTCAAAAGTATGTTTCCAAAATGTTATGAACATGAATTTTGTTATCCTATTATAAGATATGAGTATATGCTATATCAACTTTGAGAACTATGTATATGAGCTTCGGAGAATACGAGTTTGTCAAATTAAAAATTAAGTATGATTATGTTTTGTTTGATAAGGGAAGCATCTGCAAAAGCATTGACGAACAACATTCGTAGAGCAGTTGCTCCTTTGTGTAAGGACATGACCTAAAAGTCTTGCAAGCAAAGTATAAGAAATGTGGGGAGACGTTCCTTCCTTGAGTTAAGTATGTTTTATGTTAAGTAATGAGAAATATTTGAGTAATGTTTGATAATGATACTGATATAACAATATAATTTATGGGAAGTATTTTGGAAATTACTCGATATATTCTTTGATATCTAAAGTGAAGTATCTCTGTATTTTGAGCAAGTATAGAAGAATCTCCTAGGAAATTGTTTTCATTTTTCTTTCAATTTTACATTGTTTGGTTGCAAAGGAGTTATTTTTCCTATACCTAAAATTATTCTACCAATGATGGAAAAAAATTCAAAATGAAGTCCTTTTTTTTCCTTATATCTCTTGCAAAGGAGTTTCCTATATCATTTCATCATTTTTCTTTCTTACATAGAACCAAACAACAAAAAACTAATTTTTGAATTGTGTTTTCTATTGTAAATTGATTTCCATGAAAATCATTTTACACTGAAAATATTTTACACCCAACCAAACAGAGCTTAAATTTCACTAATTTTGTTCTTGGAACCTGTGGTGGGGGCAGAGTTCAATGTTAGTGGACCTTCTTATGGAAGCTTGTGATTGGAATAGAGAAATTATGTAATAGAAAAGGCAGTTGGTATTTTGGGGATTTTATTACAAAAATCCTTATCCTTGTGGATATCTAGACTCTCACAGGTCCATAATCTTTTTATTGTGAATGTGCGGTTTCAAAGTGCGGGCAAACAATAATTATTAACACGGTCTTTTTTATTTCTTATTTTCTTTTGGTGCATATTGTCCTTTTACTGCTTAAACTATAATTTTACTATAATTACTGATATCTCATCATGTTTTTGAACTACGATAGCTAAGCATATGCTATTATAGAAGATTTGAAAACTTGTGAATATCAGACTCCCACTCTATCTCCTCTCCCTCTCTCCCGCTCCTTCTCCTTCCCTCCTTCCAGCCCTTACTCCTTCCCTCCCCCTCCCTCCTCTCCCTCTCTCCCGCTCCTTCTCCTCTCCTTCCTTCCAGCCCTTACTCCTTCCTCCGCTCCCTCCCCTCTCCCTCCTCCCCTCCCTCTCTCCCCCTCCTCTCCCGCTCCCTCTCCCCCCCCCTCCCCGACCCTCCCTCTCTCCCCTCTCCAACCCTCCCTCCCTCTCCCTCTCCTCTCTCCTTTCCTCCCTCTCTCCCCTCCCTACTTTATTAATATATTGTGTATATTATGAATTGATATTTGTTTATGAATATATGTAGTTTACCTACTAGGATAAGGGGTAGTACAAAGCTAATATTTGTTTGACTAGCATATATTGCGTATTTTATGAATTGATATTTATGTGTTTCCGTACTTTTTGAGAATTTATTCTAAGTTTGAAGTTCTGTTTTTTTTCTTTATGCAACATATAGTAATGGTGATCATTGAGATTATTATCACTATTGTTATTATTTATTATTATAAATATTTGAGAGATGAACAATCAAAGTTAGTTGTAAATATGGGGAGGGGGGGAGAGAGGGAGAGGGGGGGTCGGGGAGGAGAGGGGAGAGAGGGAGGAAAGAGAAGGAGAGGGAGGGCCGGGGAGCGGGAGGTAGGAGAGAGGGAGGGGAGAGTGGGAGGAAGGAGAGTGTGTGAAGATAGGTCCTTGTATTTTAAGGAATAGTAGTATTGTAGTTCAACAGGAATGTGGATTTGAATGGGTCTAACATGTGGGGCAAGGGAGGAGAAAAATGGGACAAACATTTATCAAAGTAGAAGTGGGAAGAATTTCATGAACAGACTAAAGAGTAGAACAAGCAGGTGGTAGACAGCATAAACACCTAAAAACAAACAATATCAACTTAATGATGAAGGAGGGTAACAGGGAAAAACATCATAAATTACAGCCTAACAAAGAGATGTTGCAGATTGCAATACTGGGAAACCTCTAATTGACAACAAATTATACTTTCAAGTTGATTTCTTTTTTAAAATAAAGGTCAAGAGGCGAGCCAACAGATGCATAAACTGCATATCAACAACTAGCAAAAGAAACAATCATCTATTAAGGCAGTAATAAAACTAAACTTTTAATTCACTATTAAAAATTTCTTCTAGACTAGTAAGAGTTAACGAGCTATGCCCAAAGTTACTTGCAGAAATATCATTTTGACTCGTATGTAGATTGGAGTACAAGTTTTAGTTACATGCTCTCTGGATGATTAAAGATTTCATAATTGATTCGGTGTACACGATTGAAATCTGGAACCTCAGCACCCAGTCATGATTATCATGAACTTAGATAACCCTCTAAAAAATCATAAACGCCATACTACATGGTCTCAAAACCAAGCACTTAATACCTCAAATTGATCAATAACAATCAAAATCCCATATTCCGTCAAAAAGAAAAACATTTACGATCATAAATAAAATTCAATTTTTATTGGGGTTCTATACTTCTATTATTTGACTACATTGTCATTACATATGGAAATTTTTTTAAAAAATGAAGCTTTGAGACAGACAGACAAAACATATGAATTAATAATGACTTTTATTTAAGACAGACAGAGAAAGAAAGTACCATTCTAATCAACCAAGTATTCTCAAACAAAGAACAACAAAAAAGGCACTTGCAGATTTCTTACTAACATTCAATTGCAAAACGTTTGTTTCGAAAATGAGGAAACAACCAAATAAATGGGAAAAATTCTTGCTTTTCACAACAAGATCAACAAACCGGGAGAAAAAAATTAAAAGAATCTCCATACAAATTCAACGAAAACTCAGAAAAGCCGAAGAAAAAGCATTTAATAAGAACCAAAAAAAATCGGATAAATTCTTGCCTTTTCACAACAAATCAAACAAACCCAGAAAAATCGAAGAAAACCCAATTTAAAAAACCAACAGAATGTGGAAAATTTCTTACTTTTTCACAAAAAGTCAAACAAACCCAGTGAAAAATAGAGAAAAACCATTTCAAAAATAAAAAATCAAACTCCCCTCTATTCAAGAGTTGCGGCGACGACAGAGTTAGGGCTCTGGCTTTTAGGTGCGGCGGTCATGCAGCAGCGCCGAGTCAGGGGAGCGAGAAAGACGCCAGAGGAAAAGAAGCAGGTGCGACCAACTGTGTGAGAGATTGAGGGTTTGAACTTTGAGAGAATGAAGAACGAAGGGGGGATGATATGCAACGGCTATTTTCTTCAGCTATAATCAATTAATCATCATGAAACAAAAAAACAGAGAGGCTTGGGTTATTGATTTTGCAACGGCTATTTTCTGGGCACTAAAAACCTGCCCCTTGTCCTCTTTATTTTAAGCTCCATTTTATCAATATCTAATAAATAATATCTTGTGTAATATTTATATAATCATTTCCCCTCTTTATAAGTATTTTACAATTTGTGTTAAACAAGTGTGTGGTTCTTAGAAAAATCATAGCAATATATTAATATATCAATTGTTTATTAAGTTTATATCTACTATTTTCAAGAACTGCAGCAATAGGTTGTTTTGAACTGCAGCAAGAAATTAATAGCAGCAAAAAGGTGTTATTTCTATAATGATGCTTACCATAATGCAATTCATGAAAGCATGGAAATGCTCCAAACATCTCAAGCTACCCAGTTCATATTCGAGAGACATGATCAAAATCAGGTGGCAGATGCTTTGACAAAGGATTGTAGGAAAAAATTGTTCAATGTGAATGAAACTATATATTTACCCCTTCCCCCTTAGTTTATATGAAAAACTTGTATCGGTTGATTGTATGAGGCTCTTTGATAACCATAACTAATTTATTTATGCTGCCTTTTTCGCCAAATAATAAATAAAAACCTATGGGCCATGGCTCATGGCCGTGTCATTCTAGTTATTTGAAACAAACGCCCTTTGTAATTCGATTATTATATACTCCCTCCGTTTCTTTTTAATCTACACACTTTCCTTTTTGGTCTGTTTCTTTTTAATCTACACATTGTTGCTTTTTCTATTTTAGATAACATGTCACATCTACTTTCTCCTCTTTTTCCACCCATGTCATCCACTTTTTAATATTTTAACCCACTTTTTTACTTTGTCTCTCTCACTTTTCAGTTTC
The DNA here is from genome assembly GCA_947646795.1 of Beta lomatogona. Lineage (NCBI taxonomy): Eukaryota > Viridiplantae > Streptophyta > Magnoliopsida > Caryophyllales > Amaranthaceae > Beta > Beta lomatogona. The sequence continues at coordinate 396,540 of CANSNZ010000845.1, read as the reverse complement.
TCTCTCCACCTTTTCAGTTTCCCTCTCATACTTTTGTACTTCCTCCTTGATTCTCCCCCAAAGTGAAATGAGTAAATTAAAATGAAATGGTGGGAGTATATGATTTTCATTGTTAAGTCCATATTTACTATTTCCATCTTTTGTCAGTCATGTGCACAATTTAGTCTCAATTCATTTCAACTTATTTTAGAAAAGTTAGAAATACTAAATTTAAGCATAAGTTCATAATACTTTTAAAAAAGTCCAACAAAGAAGGTCAATACAAGTTCATGAATTTATCTACAATTAATACAATAGATATTGTTTACTTCCTCCGTTTCACGTTAATTGCAACACTTTCCATTTAGGGGTGTTTAAAAAAAAATGCAACACTTTCCTTATTTGGTAAGTTTTGGGGTGTGAAAAGACAATATTACCCTTACTTTACAAAATTAATTTTGATTACCTACACTAATATACAATTAAATCAATTTCAATATCCACACATCTAAATTCCACCCACCACCCTCCTAACTTCTTCTCTTCTTCTACAACCACAACCCACCACCCAACTTCCACAACCAACAACCATGACCACTCAAAACACCTTCCTCTCTCTCTTCACCCTCCACTCAACCACTTCACCACTATTCTCATCTTCCTCGACTAAAACAACACCACCACCCAATTCACTTCGAAACCCTAAATCAATTCCCCATCCCCATTTTCTTCACCCTCCTCTCTCCTCTCTCATCGCCGGCGACGCGAAGACGAACGAACCAACAATTTTCAACGAAAATTTTGAACGAAGAATTAAGAAGGAGAACTAACGAACGAAGGAGAAGAAGAACAAACGAACGAAGAAGAAGAACGAACGAAGAAGAAGATGCACGAACGAACGAAGACGAACGCGACCCTTCTCCTCTTTTCTCTCTCCTTCGATCTCCTTCTTCTTCCTTCGTCCTTGATGTGTTTTTGGTTAGATCTGTAAGTTGGTTAGATCTGTTTATAATTTGGTTAGATTAGATCTGTTTTTTTTTTATTTGCTCACAAAGAAGATGAGATGGAGAAGATGAAGATCTTGGTGAATTTTCTTGAAATGGAATACGGTGGTGGCGGGGTGGTTGTGGTGGTGGTTCTGATGGTGGTGGCAGGATTGTTGTGGTGGTGGTGTTGGCGGGGCCGTAGGGTGGTTGTGGTGTTGGCGGTGGTAGGGTGGTGATGGTGGTTCCTAGGTGTTGATATAATGTATTTGCAATATTATTAGTTAGTCTAATCACATACCCCTTCCCATCTAATTATACACTATTGAAAAATTGCCTAGGAGTCCGCAATCTGGAAAGTGTTGCAATTAATATGAAACAGAGGAAGTAGAACCAATCACCCTTAAGCATTTAAAATCAATACTCCTAATTCTTTTACTACCTTCATTCCTTTTTAATAGTTACACTTTCACTTTTGACACTATTCACAAATTTCCCTTTGACTATCATTTGTGATTTATGGTTAAGAGAAAATATAGTCATGTGGGGTCTTGTTTGATTCGTCTCGATATGTACTTTTAGAATATCGACTTTTTATTTTTTTACAAATACAAAACTAGAGATATAAAGACTCAAAGTAGTGCATCGGCATGCGTGAAAAGTGTAAGTGTAACTATAGAAAAAGAACGGAGGTAGTGCATCCTTAACGTTGGTTTTTCTATTTCCATGATTATTAGTTTCTCGGCATACGCCCATACCTATGGAAGCAAAAGCACAATTCTAAAATATAACCAACTTCAAATTTTTTTTAGGGAAATTTTCAATGGTAGCCACAAGGTTTGGCTTTTTATCAATGGTAGCCAACAAAAAGATTTATTATCAGAAATAGACTCAACTTTTGCAACACTTAACAACATAACCTTAATGATGATTAAATGTTAACTTTACTTATTTTTCTGTTAAATTTAGGATTTGTGGGTGCAATTACTAACCTACACTAAGTTAAGTTTTTCCCTCCTTGTAGCTTAATTCATGAAAACACATAAAACTTCTTTGAATACTATTATAATTAGGTAGGAGTTCGATACAAAAAAATTTGTATAATATTATAGCCACATATAACAAAAAAAAAAATTTCTTCCTATACCTTCTCCCACTTCAATTTTACAATCCTACTCCAGCTTCATCATTAATTAGCAAACTCGACATAAAGAAGAGACAATACCATCATTTTCTACAAAAAGAATCAAGCTGAAAAACTCTTATGCACAATTTATACCTTTGATATACTAAGTTCCCCTAAAAATGGAAATAGAATCCAAGCTCTCTCAATATATATAGTCTGAGCTTGCAGGGATTAGATTTGCAATCCACAAATATAAAATGTAAGAATCAATAGATCAAAGTTTCAAAATACAGAGAACTCAGAATTATACCACAAAACTTTCAAAGTCAGCTAAATTCTTAAACTACAAGACTAGTACTTCCATTTAGAATTAAAAAGCATGAATTTTTATGTTTGAAGTGTGATGATGCAGTGGAGAAGCCATGGAGAAGGAAAGGACCGACAAAAGAGTAATGAAATATGAGGGGTTAGTGTTTTCTTTTTTTTTTTACGGGTAGTGTGTATTTTTTACGGTTAGTTAGTAATTTAGGTTTAAATAACTCAAGTTAGCTAAAACCTTAAACTTAGCAGAATAATAAGTAAAGTTAACATTTAATCATCATTAAGGTTATGTTGTTAAGTGTTGCAAAAGTTGAGTGCTATTTCTGAAAATAAATTTTTTTTTTGCTACCATTGATAAAAAGCTAAACCTTGTGGCTACCACTGAGAATTTCCCTTTTTTTATTATGGTTGCTTCTCCGTTTATAATATATATTGCTTCTCCGTTTATCCAATCTTCTCTCACCTCTTAACAAATCATCCAATTGATCATGAAAACCTCATAGATGAATAATGTCCATCTTAAAAAAAAGCTTGATAAAGATAGAGATATCATGGGGTTTGTTGATGATAGAGTGACATCATTAGAAGAGTTCATTCATCATACATCCAATTATAACCATGTGCATGGTACATCCAAAACTAATTTATGTTTATTTGAAACTTTTCATTTTAATATATTTTGCTCCTTTGAAAGTCATCCAAATGAGCAATGAGCAATGAGCATAATAGCCTTGGGTGTATCATGTGTACGATACAACTGGTTGTGTGATAAAATTTGTATCATTAGAGGGGGAGGGACAGAACTATTGAGGGAAAAAGGAATTAAGTGGTGGTAACAGGATGTAAAAGAATGGAATTGTGTTTATTCTATATAGTTAAGATTTTCTATTCGAGTCAATGAAGCCATTTACTGTTACTTAAAGTATTGTAATAGTTGATTCAATAATTAATGTTGATGGATTATGGGTGGCATTGAAGATGTAATCAAGGACTTTAGGGATGGTTTTAAACAATTCTTTTAGTTAAAGGTAGTCTTGAGAATTTGACCTGAACTTAGGGGTGATTTATTATTGATAAACCATAAATTTAATCTACAATTGATATAACAAATATCGTGCAAATTGAAAACGAAAAAATAATGGTATCTTATGATCAAGCATAAATTAGTTTCTTCTAAACATATGATGGAGCAAAATCAATTTACATTGGTCGTATGTCAAGGAAAACCAACTTTTGTTTGTCAATATATTGCCTTTGTTTCTTTATATATGTAACATATTGATATTCACACATGCTAATGCAATACTTTAGTTGATATCTTTGATTTTTTTAGTTAAGTTTGGTGGGTATGAGGATCATTCATTAAAAAAGTGTTCAATGATGCTAGTAGTGTAAAAAGAAAATGTTGGTAACAATTTGGTGGAGTCTCAAATAAGGGCACCAAATACGAAACTATGCCTGACCATAAGATGCCAAAGACTCCACCAAATAAGGGCACGCTCGTAATTTACGAACTTGAGAGGTAAGTTGGTACTTCGTACCAAATGGAGTAAACTTGGTACCAAATAGAGTCCAGTTAGTACCAAGTTACAATTTAAAGTTATAAAATTTAATTTGGAATCAACATAAAAATGTAGTACCAAATTCTAATTTAGTACCAATTTGACTCTAAATTGGTACTAACTTGACTTTCTTGTGGTATGAACTTAATTGCCTAGTGCATGAAATTACCAACATGTCCTTATTGGAGCATTTGGAGACTCCAACAAAAAGACACTTATACAAGCTCTAGTGTAAATGAGGAAACTAGAATGATGGAAAAAGTATTGAGTTGGTGTTATAAGGGTATAATGGGGCCTATGTACATATATAGGATGATAGTGAATTATATACTTTCTCCGTTCGTTCTAAGTAAAACATTTTTCTCAAAAAGCTCTCACATTAAAGAGAGAAATAATTTACTTATTTTAAAACAGATACCAACTATGTATATAATACTGAAAGGACCAGCAATAAGTAATTTTCATTTCAAGAGATTACATTTATACAATTGCCCTGGCAAATTAATTTGCCAATAAGCTACATGAGAAATTTATTGCCCAGCATTACAAAGAATTCCAAACTTCATACAAACTCTGTACATTTTAGGTTGGAAATATATACTATTGAACTCCAACCAAATATTGGGAAAAAAAACCTATTGTATTAACTCTAATAGGATTGAGTATAAATATCTACGTGCATAATTTCTCCTATTACGTGTATATATAGTTCTAATATAAAGTACTCGTAAGTGATTCTTGTATTTCTTCTAACGTGCGTCCCTTTGTCTCCGGAACATGTTTTGCCACAAATAGTAAAGACAAAATATTGATACTTGTAAATATGAAGAATGTGCCTGTATAAGATACGAAGAAAAAACATTTCACGTCAACTATATAGTAATTAAGTAACCTACTACTGTGAGTTCAAGTTGTTGAGTGCAAATAATGATACTATGTAAAGCTTCAGAGGATGTTGAACTATTCATTTGATAATTTCATGTGAGGATAATATGAGCCAAAAAAAACAAGCAACTGCACTGCCAAAAAATCAAGCAAGGAGGGAGCCAAGAGGAGACTTGCAACGTGGGGAAAGATTGCTCCATATAAGTCTTGGGATTAGATACTTGAGCCGGCTTGTTAGAGCAACTCCAATAGTGCAAAAGAGGGACTTGTTAGCAATTTTGCAAAATACTTAGCTAGTTGCTTAACCATTGGAGCATAAAATGGAGTTTTGCTTTGCTAAGCAAATTGGCTCTATAGAGCAAATTGACTTAGCTAAAATGTTGGGTCCCACACAACAAATAGCTTTTCAATAAGTCTTAATTTATTATATAAAAAAAAGGAAAAGGTGATTGTGGGACCTACTTAAGCAACAAAATACTTTAGCTAAACCACTAAAGGGAAGTTGGCTAAAGATGGAACTAGCTAAGGAAGATGATGTGGCATCTTTAGCCAAGTATCATTTTAGCTAACCATTGGAGTTGCTTATGTGGATAGAATTTCATAGTGTAATAGAGAGAATAGGCTTTTTGCGACAGTTGGCAAGTTGCGACAGTTGGCAAGTGAAGCTGATTTCATTAAGTGGCACTTGGACTAAGAGTAGACCATTTAATACTTAATAGTAGGTCAAGTTGTGTTACATCACTTTGTTTTTTTTTTTTTTTTTTTTTTTACAATGACTAATGAAATCTCCTATTACCCTTTTCTAGCTTTAGTAGCTAGATGATGTGCTTGAAAACCCTAAACCTAATTTATCTCTCTAGCCGCCTCCTTTTCTCCCTTTCTCTTCATCAGTAAGGGGCTGTCATGGATGATCTCATCCATGGTAAGCCCCTTTTCCTCTCTTGTTTTCACTTTCTAGTTTGTCCTTTTATTCTGTTGAATAAGTTAGTCTCTTTTTATGAGAGTTTCTTGTGCCCTAATATGGGAAGACTAGTCTTCTCTGTTGTGGAGGTCTCCTTCTCCCTTATGGAAGTTGTGAGTCTAGTTTTTTTATTTATAGGTATGAGAAATTGTTCTCATTGGTTGAAGTCCAAAACTATCAACATGAAGGTATTAGAAGCTCGGATGCGGTCAATATGGATAGATCAAGAAGGTTCTTCTCCAAACTATGTCAAAATGATAGACGGTTCCATTAATAGTTGTTTGGGACAACAAATACAAGGGACTTGCGCCACAATATTCGATCTGGTTCATTGTAGTTTCATCGAAGACGAAGTTGATCTGATCTTGTTTGATTGTATCCTGTTTTCTTTATTACTTATTGTAGATGTCGTTTGACTTTCAATTAATGAAATTTCTCTTAAAAAAAAAAAAAAAAAGCTAAATGATGTGCTTTAGAGACTTCCTTTATTTTAACATAAGTACAAGAAAAGTAATCAAACTTTTAACACAAGTACATCACTTTGGTGTGGGTCAATAGCGTCTAGGGTCATCCGTGTTGTGAGTTAACAACAGACGAGTCAATAAACGAGTAGAGATATCGTGAATATGAAGAAAAAAAAAGAAATCTCTACATGAATTATTATTAAGAAGTCAAGCAAAAAATTTCACCTGAGGAGCTCCAATCCATCATAAAGTTGAATGTGTAGGAGACAATCCAAGCACTGGACCAACTGACTATTGTAGCTAAGCTTCCAGCTGCTCCTTTCACATTGATTGGAAATATCTGAAAACACATTTTTTAAATCGTTTCATCAATTAAAGTCTCAAAATATACACAAGGAAAGATGAATAATAGAACTTTTAAGAGAAGGAATAAAAGAGCGCATTACCTCTGACATGATAACAAATGGTATCCCTCCCATTCCTACGGGATATGTTGCAGAAAAGATCTAGAGTAGAATCATATGTGAAAACACACACAAGTATTATGATTTGTCACAGAATATATATTTTACATGATGATACAAGATTGATTTTTTAGAACAAATTAGAGAGAGCATGTTATGTTGTAAACGATGGCCAATTCCTCACTTTTCACTTTCCATTTTTCAGTTTCAACCTACATTGATAGCTAGAGGTGCAAAGTGCAAACATGTTGTTTATGTCGAATTTGAATTCGCATTATATTCTAGTAATGTCAATGATTCGGTTGAGTTGGGTTGGTTGAAGGCTTATTCAATAAGACATCTTAGATTTGGTAACAGATTTTTAATCTCTTCTTCTATGGAGAGATGAAAGTATGTCCTTAATTACTTGTTATATTTCCTTTTTTGACATGTGGTCCCCTTAATATTTCTACCTACTTTATCGCATTTGTACTATTGACTAATAAAGCACCAGTTTAGAGTAACCCCGTTTGTATGTCCTAAAAATCTTGCCAAAGAATAACGTAGCAAATAAAAAGAATATGCTATACCAGAATGCCAATGAGCGCCAAATAGGGACTAAAACTCGTCATCCACCCGTTTTCCTGCTTACGCAAAACACACAACTTAGACCAAGGCATGATAGTAACCAAAGAATGAAACAATACAAAAATAAGTTCACGAAGAGGCAATAAATCATGTAAATATGTAACGCATGGACGGACACAAACCTTCATAAAAAATGATAATGCTACAGAGAGACAAGCAGTTCCCATTCCAGTCACAGAAAACTACAACAATAACAAAAACGTTGATAAAACATCTTCTAAGAAAAAAATTAAGTACTACTACTATACTACTGTAAGATCAGCTAGTTGATCTCACCAGCAAAAGTGGTCGTCTTCCACACCTATCCATCAAAAATACACCCAAAAATGTGGGAGGAAGCTGCAAAATTTATAGCACAATAAACATCTTCAAGAGAGAAAAATTTTGTACATATATAGTATATCACAATTCCTTATTACGTAATTTGTCCAAATGAAATGCTAATGTACCTGAATAAGAGCCATTGCTACGGTACCCAAAGGACCCGAAATTCCAGCTGATTTGAATATTGTAGCTGCATAAAACAAAATCCCATTTGTCCCTCCAAATGATGCTAGAGCCATGAGCCCAAGACTTATCATAAGCGCATAGGCATACTTCATTTGGAACACACTAAAGAAGCTATCTTCTGATACATATCCAACAGCTTCAGTATAGTCCTGCAAGATCATCAACTCAATACATAAATCTTACAATCTTTATACGAATAAGCTATGTAGATAAGTCCTCAAATACTATATATATATATATATATATATATATCAATCTTTGTCTATGTACTTTGATTTTTGCTGCTGCTTTAGCTATATCGGATTTGTCCCCCATAAGTCTTCGCAAGGTAGCTTCAGACCCTTTGTCCTGACCAACCTTTACCTGCAAGAACAAAGTAATTTGCATCTTTATTAACCAAACTTTCTACAGCTTAAAAGTGCTCTATGTATTAAATGTTCAATGGGCTTTATACAGGTTCGCATTGGAAACAAGTCTAGCCACATATAGCTGGCACTAGATGGAGTTAGCTCACTAACTTAGTTTAGATTAGCCTAACACACCCTGCGTTGGGTGAGTAATAAGTAAGAGAGATTCTGTCCTAAAACCAATTGGCATTAGATGCAGTAGCGCAATAGCGCAATAGCATACATGTTAGTATGTTACTCAATCTTCTTCTTTATTGGGGCAAAACTAGTTTCAACTTACGTGTTTGGTTTTCGATAACATTAATTGATCAACCCCCTCAAAGACTCTAGAGAACTAGATTGAAGAATGAGCTTACTTACCAACCACCTAGGAGACTCCGGAATGAAGAATAAGCCCAACAACTGTATGATGCATGGAAAAGCACCTGAAACATATTAAATGTATGATACATAAGCTTAAAAATTCTGATGAATCTAGGATTTAGGAATGACCAAAGTTTAGTCTTTAAAACAAACAAAGGGAAAAATAAGTTACCTATCAAAGATAAGACACGCCAGGTTGTCACAAGTCCTAAAAGGTAAACTAGTGCTATTCCACAGCATAACATGAACTGGAAGATATGGAGATATATTCATATTCATAATTAGTTGCCTCATAGAGTTATTAAGAAACAAACAATAATTTAGCGCACTAATCGAAGTGTATTATCTTTACCTGATGGAGAAGCACAGATCCTCCCCGAAGGTTCTTTGGAGTAATTTCTGCTATGTACACAGGAACCTGTGTTGCAAAGAAATTGATCGAATCATATTGTAGTCTCAAAATCAGATAATTAACAAGTCATTAGATAGAGTATTGACTATTACGATATTTGTTTTCAGATAATTACCACATAAACCGTAAGCCCCATAGCACAACCAACAGCTAGTCTACCAATGTCAAGAGACCAAGCACCCTTCAAATTTTAGTAACAGAGAGTCAGATTTCGAGATAATAATTAATAGAAGTGTTGAAATGATGATCTTTTTCATTTTATCAAGAGGAAAACCTTAGAAAATGCTATTAAAAGCCATCCACTGAGGTAGAGTATGTCAGATAATCCCATAGTCTGCACCAAAATGACCCAAAATTTGTGAGTTCAAGCTCCATTTTAGAACTATTCATGATTCAAAATAGGGAAAAGAACAACTTACGCCTCGACGACCTATGTAATCTGTAAGTTTACCACAAACTAATGAGCCTAATAATCCTCCCACAGTCAACATTGATCCAAACAGGGAATACTGCAGAGGATCATAAAACAGTCAATCCTAGATATAAACAAGATAAATGAAGTTATATGATCGTTTTGCTGGTGAATACTTCTTCTGTTCTAGAATAATTGCAACTGTTTAAATGTCTTTAAGGGAACATTTTGAAAATACACATCGACACAAATCCAAGAAGAGATCATGTACTGACCATTGTTTTTACATATCAATATAAATTTATGTGAAATGTGAAAAGTACAAAAGTCAAATTATTGCAATAAATCTTAAAAACAAGGGATTATGTAATAGGAAACAAAAGTAACCAACTTACATCAGCTGTGGACAGTCTTAAGTCAGCAACGATTCCAGACTGCACGGGGGAGGAATAACCCATCTACGTATAGTAATAGTAGACAACTAATTAGATTGGTATACTAATATACGAAATAAGGTCATATTCAAAGCAATAAGCCAGGTAAAAAATAAAATATCAGTAAAATTGTGACAAGTTTTTAGTAAGGACAATAACCATTAGTCAACTTATAATGTCTAACGAAGGAAGTAGTCAAGAACTTTAATATACCCACAATCATTGGTATCTTGACATATAAAACTTTGTCTACCAAGTAGTACTTGGTCATTTAGCATGACTCGTACTTTAGATCTTCCAGATCTTGGGTTCATATGATAGGGATCCGCTTATCTTCCTTTCCTACTCTCAAGCACCTGACTCACATATATCCGATCAAAAAACTTAGAATTTGTAGAGTTGAAATTCGCCTCCAGATACAGCAGAATACTGATCAACTATATGATATCATGATTAATGACTTTAGGCTAGACGTGCAAATTGAGTCAACAACCTGGACAAATGCTGTCAATTCTATGTATTATTTACTTGAAAGAATCCTACAATGCTTGACAGTTGAAAACATATTTACCTACTAGAAATAAAATCAATTTATCCCCCAAAATTGACATGATACTTTAATATACTTAATATTATGGAAAAATGGACTGGAATAATCCCACCTTTGGCCGATTTTCCAATAATAATCCCAGCTTTGGATTATTCTAGAATAATCCCACCTTTGCTTACTAAATCGATTTTTTGGTCCCAACAACCTGTAACTTGGCAAACCGGTAACTCCAAGTTAGTTTTCCCTCCTAAACCCCGCCCCAGCCACCGGACCCCTCCCCAGCAACCAGGCCCCTCCTCAGCCACCAGGCCCCCACCCCCTCTTTCTCCCCGTCGCCGCTTTTCTCTTCCTCCTGTCTCTTTCCTCTTTCTGCGTCTCTCTTTGCGGATTTCAAGGTGGTGCGAATGGTGGAGATGATGGTGCGAATGGTGAGATGATGGTGGTGAGATGGTGCGAATGGGAGGGGTGGGGGTGCGAATGGTGGAGATGATGGTGCGAATGGTGAGATGATGGTGGTGAGATGGTGCGAATGGGAGGGGGGGGGCTGCGAATGGTGAGATGGTGCGAATGGGAGGGGGTGGGGCATGCGATGGGAGGGGAGGGAGGGGAGGGGAGGGGGGGAGGGGGCTGCGACGGGGGAGGGGGGGGTGGGGGCAACAGGGAATAGCAATGTAGTGTCAGGGGTGGGGGTGGGGGTGGCGGTGGGGTGGGGCAACAGGGAAAAGGGCCGGTAACTTGTTATTACCGGTCACTTTGTTCTTGGGACCAAAAAAACGATTTACTAACCAAAGGTGGGATTATTCCAGAATAATCCAAAGGTGGGATTATTATTGGAAAATCGGCCAAAGGTGGGATTATTCCAGTCCATTTTCCCTAATATTATTTACTTTAAGTCAGAAATATGAATAATCTCATTTTTTAAATATAAATAATTTAAAAAAAAAAAATCCATATGAAAAACTAGATTAAGAATTTAGAGCAGTAAGTGCGCAACATTGCAATCTAGCATTCTAGCTGCCATGAACGAGAATGGGAGAAATAAGGATGTGAAGTATTTCTTCTATTTTTATTTAGAGGCACCATTTACGTTATGACGTATTATGTTTCAAACAGAGGTATTATAAGTTCGCTTAGTAGTTAGCTCCACCCTCCCATACTTAATACCAGTTTTTAAAAAAGAGCATTGCTAGGGTACTATCTAATTAAACTAGTAGATAACGGGTTGTACACTCGTATTGATACAAATTAGTGGGTAATTAAACTAGTAAATAGAGCTATTTAAGGATTGGACCACACCAGGTCGGGTTTTGGGCCAAAAAGGATCATTCGAGCCCGGCCGGGTAGAATATAGATTCCAATCTTCTTATAAACAATTTTTTTTATTAGCTTAATATAATGTGATTTGCAAATTATAAATAAATTAGAAAGTATACGAATAATATACAAAATAATGGGTAGTTCATCTATTGTCTAAAACGCTCTAGACGGTAGTTTTACTATAATGTTTTATCCTATAATTGGGGGACAAATTTTTCCGATGTAAAGATGGAAGTTGAAGGGTTTTAACCTTCATTCCATCATTCCTAAAAGATTACTCCATTTTCATTTTGTTTTGTCTAAGAAAAATGATCAATCTTTTTTTAGATAACATATACTGAAAGAGCATACAAGATCTATTTAAAGAACACATTTTAAAAATAAAAGATAGTTTTTATTTTTATATTGATGACATGTTTGGATCTAACTAACAACATGTTATTTGTTATATTAATAAATTGTTCTTTTTTATCATAAATAAACCTATAAATATATATAATCATATGATCTTGAACAAAATGGTTAAATATTCTTCTTATATCGTTGTCTTGTTCTATATAAACTTTGTTTTTAAAGATAAGTTGAAATCCTTTGTAGGGAAAATTTTAAACGTGATGACAACACCATTAGGTTATCCCATACTACTCATATTTTATATAAACTAGTAATATATAATTTATATTATTCTACCAAAATTCTTTTAAAAAATAAACATCATATACTATTGTCATGTTCGTTACATGTACAACATCAAAAAGAACATCACATATTAAAATTATTAATTAGAATAAATATAAAAAAAGAACACTTATAAATGCCAAAAGAATATCCTTCTTCTTGAACACAAATAGATTTCAAATAGTGATATCAATGACTAATAATAGCAACGACATTAATAATAATTACCAATATTAATATTTAATAATTACAACAAGGACAATAATAATAATCTTTTTGACAAATGTACTAGTAAATAGTAATATTAATAGTAATAGTAATTGTATAAAGTAGTAGTAGTAATAATAATAATAATAATAATAATAATAATAATAATAATAATAATAATAATAATAATAATAATAATAACAACAATAATAATTATTACAATAACAATAATAGCATTAGTAATACTAATAATCATAATAATCATGATGATAATAATAATAAGTTTTTAAATATAAGCATAATCTGAACTTATCTGATCTGATCTGAACTTATCTGATCTGAACTTATCTGATCTGATCTGATCTGATCTGAACTTATTTTTTCTGATCTGATCTGATCTGAACTTATTTTTTTCGATCGATCCGATCCGATCGATCTACGATCCGATCCGATCCGATCCGAAATAAAGAAAATAAGGTGAACTGAACATAGCCATAATCTTCCTAATCAGTCTTTACTTTTCATGCCCACGTGTAAAAAGACAAAACGACAAATAAACAAGGACAGAGGAAGCAATTATTTGAGAAACTTCACAATTAAACTTTGACTTGTTCAGAAACATTAACAATTCAGTTTTTGATAGCCCAAGTAGTCAAGCTAGACAAAAAGATGGCTAAGTAACTGTTGAGAAGCTGACTTAGGTTTATATCCCAAAAATCTAAAAAAAATAAAAAAAAATTATATGAAATTTTGTTAATACGTACTCCCTCTGTATTTATATATCTTTCCTACTTTGAATTTGCACGTTTGCCAATGCACTTATTCTACTTTAAATATCTTTCATTACATATTAGTAAAAATTATAATAATTGAATATTAATAAACTACTCATTTAGACGAATCAAACAAGACCCCACATGACTATATTTTTTCTTATATATTGAGAAAAATTTAAAAGATTCTCTGTAGTTATGAATAGTGTCAAGATTCTAAGTGAGAAAGATAAAAAAATACAGAGGGAGTACAAAATAATTCAAATTAGATATTTGTTATGTATAGCATAAACTATACTTTTAGTTGTATAAAAAACTCATACACCGTGAAAGACTCTTTAAAAAGCTACTCTTAAATAATTTGGTTCGCACACAAAAAATTTATATTTTGGGTTTGGCTATTCATTTAGGTTATTACACATGGGATTTAGATTTTTAGATATCTAATTCTTTCTAGCGAATTTAACAAAAATAAAAATAAAAAAAGAAAAAACTTTTACTCAGTCGATAGACAGTAAGGTACAACAGTGGGCCGGGCCCACATATTGTAGCATAGCCGCCGGCGGCACGGCCCACGAAGTTTGTGCTATTGCTTATTCGTCTTTTTAGAAACTCCTACTAAGTATTCAAGCGTGCCGGCCGCGGGTCAACCTTCGTGCTCTCACGATGCCGAGTCTTGCGAAACCCCACCCCAGCCAACTGATGGCGGGCCATGACTCGCAGGGGCGGAGCTACCCTTCGAGTTGTGGGATCATTTGACCTCACTTAAATTTTGATTCTACATACTTCCTCCTTTTTTGAATAAAAAGAGATAAATAATTTATTTATTTCAGAACGAGAATGAAGTATATATTATTTACAAAGTCGCAAAATTTGTAGTTTTCCTTAGAAAAATCAGACCAATTGCACCCACTAAATCATTTTAAATTTTTAACCTACGAATATATTATTTTGGATCCGCCACTAGCCGTGACCCATGTAATCAAAATAAGCACGAAAGAAGAGAGGGAAATAAAGAGAAGAACTTACAGCGCAGCCGCAAACGAAGGATCCACATATGGCAATAAAGACGCTAAAGAAGAGAACGAAGGTGGCACCGCCTTCATAATCAGTGGGACCCTCCTCTAACTTCAATAGCAGTTGTTGTTGCTCATCATTTTTACACTTATCCTTCTCCATATATTATGATCTAGAAGTATATTCTTGAAATAAGACTTTCCTGATTATCTTAAATTTAGAGAGACTAATAGATTGAATTGATGATTCTCGTGGTTGGCCATTGTAGAACTTTGTCTTTTATACTAAAATGATACTATTATTATTGATGAAAGAAGGCTACAAAGGAGAGAGGAAAGCGGTTGGTAAAGTTTCAAAATCATGGGGGGCCCATCAAAAATCAAACGAGAAAAGGAAATGGTGGAGGTGATAAAACACGTTGATTAATTATTGTCACATTGGTAATTTTTTAGGAGAGAGAATAAAATCTCATACGAATATATTGCCAGGTTAGATTAAATATTAAAGTCTTTTTAATTCCTCCTTTCTTGGTGCAAGCCAGGTTTGATAAAGTGGTGTCATGTTATATTTTATAAGTAACGCGCTAATACGCATTATCTTAATCCTTAAATCCCCTCAAAAAAAAAAAAAAAAAAAAAATCCTTAAATGACGCACACTATTTTTTTATTTTATTTTTTCTTATGTTGTACTTGTACGGTACCTACTGATTTTTTGTCCGGATTTTTAAAGTTGTAATTCTTTGGCGCGTATGTTTGTGATACACATTTTTCATCATTAATATTCATTAATAATTTATTAATACCTATAAATTGTAAAAAAATTATATCTTAAAAATATACATTTCGATAAGTATCACAACGTCTTTAGTACAAAAAATTTCTTTTATTTATTAGTCTAAGTTTGTAGTCAAACTTATTTTGATGAATAGTGAAACTTAC
Organism: Beta lomatogona; assembly: GCA_947646795.1. Lineage (NCBI taxonomy): Eukaryota > Viridiplantae > Streptophyta > Magnoliopsida > Caryophyllales > Amaranthaceae > Beta > Beta lomatogona. The sequence continues at coordinate 381,149 of CANSNZ010000845.1, read as the reverse complement.
TTTTAAGATGTAACTTCAAAAATTAATAGAGTTTTTTTATGAAGAAATCTAAGCTAACTCTTATTACAACATTTAAGATATTTTTTTTTTCTTAAATTAATTTTGAAGATAATGTTTGAATGAAACAAAAGTGAGAGAGAGATAAGCACCCTAACCAAGCCCGGCTAAGGCCCTGTGCAGGGTGAGCAACTGCACAGGGCCCCCAAAATGTAAGGGCCCAATTTGTTTTGTCCTCCCAAGGTTAAGAAAAAAAATCTCGTAACTCCCTTCTCCTCACGCGTTGAACAGTACAGTTCCTCCCCTTCCAATTTCCAAAATAGCAAAACCTAAACCCCATTAATTTTGAGTGACTCCTCGAATCCTCTGTTAATCCTCCTCTCTTCCTATTCAACTATTCTCGAATCTCCAGACACTAAAACGTTTCAATTCTCTTGTTCTTCATTACAGCTATAATCCCAAATTCCAATGAGAAAAAAGAAAAAGTCGTTTATGACTTGAGTTTACTTGATGTTTCATTCTTCTGTTTAATCTTCAATTATTCATCTATGAGCAAACATCTTTCTCAATTAACCCTCAGTCCCTCATATTCACATCTTCAACAACTCGGCGTTCTCTTAATAGTACTTGTGGTAATTTCTTAATTCTGAAAAATTAATTTTGTTTTGTAGTTAATTTTTATTTTGATAATTTGAAATTATGAAATTATCACATTCGATTTTTATTTATTAATTGCTGATTTTATATTTTATTTATGATTTTATTGCTGTTGTTTTTTTAGGTGAAGCTGCTAGTTTGATTGGTTTTACAATATTGGATTTTTGGGAGTGTGCGCAAGTCTGTTGATGCTAATCTGCTAAAAAGGTAGGTTTCCTTGATATCTCATTATCTCATACTTTATAGCTTTTCTTAATCACAAAAAGTTTATGATTTGCTTCCTTATTGTTCTAGAACTTATTGAGTAATGTTAACAAAACTAGAAAACATTATTATGGATTTGAAACTCAAAAAGAAAAGAAAGAAAAAATTGAAGAATTTTTGGAGATAGTGGTTATGAAGAATTGGCTGATGACTGATGGTTTTTTCTTCAAAGAACCCTAGAAGGGTTGCAAATTTCAAGCATAATTTGTATGTGGTATATGTTGAATTTTGTTTGGAAAAACAACTTTTATTAGTTGTATGAGATTTTACTTTTGATTGTTATATAATGACGACCTCCTTTTTACCCTTTGGGGCCTTGTAATTTAAGTTAGCACAGGGCCCCTAAATTGTATGAGACGGCCCTGACCCTAACTTTGTGGTAATAGGAAAAATATGTATTTCTAAAGATTAAAGTGTAAATATAATTATAGGATAAATGACACGATTATTTCAATCGAACCCTAGTTTTGATGATGACAAAGGAACAAAGATGCAAACTAAGTATTGGACTAACAAGTTGTTTAGGTGAATGAATTTCAAGGTATCAATGAAAGGAACAACGAGAATACTAAGTCAAAGAAGAAATCAAGTTTGGATTTTGAAGACTAAGTGAAGATGTTCAAAGATTTGGTATTGGAGCAGCATTGGAGCAAGAAGACTAAAGAGAGGCTTTTTGTTTCTAGTTCCAATATAAAGGAACAAGTAAGAATGGTAAGGAACTGTGGCAATTTAGAATGAGAATGAGCGTTTGTTCTTTACAAAGGAACAAACGAACTGGCGCTGACATAATAAGTTAAAGGAACTAACTATTAAAAGAAACTAGACTTAGGCCCTGTTCTTTTAAACTTATTTTGGCTGAACTGAACTGAACTTATTTTATTTTGGCTGAACTGAACTTATTTTTGCTGAACTGAACTTATTTTTACTTATTTCTGCTGAACTGAACATATTTTTACTTATTTTTGCTGAACTGAACTTATTTTGGCTGAACTGAACTTATTTTTGCTGAACTGAACTTATTTTTACTGAACTAAACTATATTAACATAATATTATCAATACTTATTATTATAATAGTCAATAAATATTAACATAACATTATCAATACTTATTATTATTATTTTATTATTTTATAATAATAAATAATAAATAATAAATAATAATAAAAATAATAAATAATAATAATAAATAACAAATAATAAATAATAATAAATAATAATAATAATAATAATAAATAATAAATAATGTAACAAATAATAAATAAAAAATAATAATAAATAATAAAAAATAATATTAATAATAATAAATAATAAATAATAAATAATAATAAATAATAATAATAAAAATAATAATAAATAATAATAATAAATAATATATAATAATAATAATAAATAATAATAAATAAATAATAAATCATAAAAAATAATATTAATAATAATAAATAATAAAAAATAATAATAATAAAAAATAAAAAAAAATAATAAATAATAATAATAAATAATAAATAATAATAATAAATAATAATAATAAATAATAAATAATAAATAATAAATAATAATAATAAATAATAAATAATAAATAATAATAATAAAAAATAATAATAGATGATAAATCATAATTAATAAATAATAAATAATAATAAATATAAATAATAAATAATAAATAGTAAATAATAAATAATAATAATAATAATAAATAATAAATAATAAATAATAAATAAACAATAATAAATAATAAATAATAAATAATAAATAATAAATAATAAATAATAAATAATAAATAATAAATAATAAATAATAAATAATAAATAATAAATAATAAATAATAAATAATAAATAATAAATAATAAATAATAAATAATAAATAATAAATAATAAATAATAAATAATAAATAATAAATAATAAATAATAAATAATAAATAATAAAAATAAATAATAAATAATAATAAATAATAATAATAAATAAATAAATAAATAATAGATAATAAATAATAAATAATAATAATAAATAATAATAATAATAATAATAATAATAATAAATAATAATAATAATAATAATAAATGATAAATAATAAATAATAAAATAATAAAATAATAATAATAATAATAATGATAAATAATAATAACAAATAATTACAATAATAATAATAATAATAAATAATAAATAATTAGAATAATAATAATAAATATTAAATAATAAATAATAAATAATAATTATAAATAATAAATATTAAACAATAAATAAAAAATAAAAAAGTAAAAAATAAAAAAGATAAAAAAATAAAAAATGCAAATTCATCGTTATTATAATTATAATATTATTAATAATAATAATAATAATAATAATAATAATAATAATAATAATAATAATAATAGTAATATTGAAAACAAAAATAATAATTACAACATTAGACAAGACTAAACTTATTTTTGCTGAACTGAACTTATTTTGGCTTAACTTAACTTATTTTTGCTGAACTGAACTTATTTTGGCTGAACTGAACTTATTTTTGCTGAACTGAACTTATTTTTACTTATTTTTGCTGAATTGAACTTATTTTTGCTGAATTGAACTTATTTTTACTTATTTTTGCTGAAAATAAGTCCAAAAGAACAGGGCCTTAGAATGAAGCAGTATAACGGTTAAATATGTCGTTTGAGTATTTTATGCCTAGATTCTAGGTAACCATTTTATTTAAGGTAAAATTTGATTTTAAGTAAAATTTGATTTTAAGGAAAATCTTTTTAAGGAAAAGATTTTATTTTTATAAAGATAATAAATATCCTTTTCGGTTCTATGGAAAATATTTTAAAGATTATATTTTTGGTTAAAAGATATTATTTTGGTTTTATTAATTAAAATACTTTTTAATTAAATCAGATTTTCAAATTACTGCTTTAAGTATTACTAAAATTAAGGGAGCAGTAACTTGTTTATCTCCCACGTTTAACAGTGATAATGGAGATCATGGGTTTAAAGAGGAACGTGTTCCTCCGAATAAGGAACATCATGGGATAATGGTTTTATCACTAACACATGTTTTAATCCCACGTTCTAAGTTATTACCACTATAAATACTAGTGTCTAATGAAGTTTCAATTCGTGTCTCACCAAGTGATTTAGTGAGTTTAACTAAGTAAAGTGTCAGTGCCTTCATTCTCTCTTAAAAGCCATTTGTTCTTTGCCTTCTTACTCTAATTCCACTAAGTTTATATGATCAATTGTATTTTGGTTTTTGGGTAAGGGGACTTTGAGTGAAGTTCTGTAAGAGAGAAGCTTTGAGTGAAGCGAGTTAAAGTGAGAAAACTTCATGTAAAGTTGAGATGAACAACTGTTAAGGGAACAGTTGTTCGGGAACTTGAGTTTAGGAACTCAAGGGGTGGCTCGTGAGTATAATTAGGTTGTAACAAAGTTGTTTGGCCTAATTAGTGAAAGAGTTGAGTTTAAAATCCCTAGTGGTCGTGGTTGTTTCTTCTTGTTGGGCCCGATAAGTTTTTCCTCGTAAAAATCCCTTGTGTTCCTTTAGCTTGTTTCTTTGTTTAAGTTTAAAATTTCGCAAAAAGTTACGTTTATTTCCACACATACAATTCACCCCCCTCTTGTATTGCTCCTAGTGAAATAACAATTGGTATCTGAGCTAGAACTCACGAAATATAGGAAACCCTATTGAGAAAAAAATCCAAGGAACAATGAATACCACCGACAAACTTGAGGAAGGTTACTCTACGCAAAGGCCTCCTATGTTCAATGGGAAGTTCTATTCCTCTTTGGAAGAACGAGAATGGAGATATTCATCAAGGCCGAAAACTACCAGGTATGGAGAGTCATTGAAGTTGGTGATTTTGAGGTCACAACTACTAATGACAAGAATGAGGTAATTCCTAAACCATTCTCTGAATATGACAAAGCTGATTTCGAAAAAATGGAAGTTAATGCTATGGCTATTAAACTGTTGCATTGTGGACTAGGACCCCATGAACACAATAGGATCATGGGATGCAAATCCGCAAAGCAAATATGGGATTTACTAGAAGTAACCCATGAAGGAACTAAAGAAGTCAAGAGATCTAAAATTGATTTACTAATGAACCAATATGAACTGTTCAACATGAAGGCTAAGGAAAGCATACAAGAGATGTTTACTCGTTTTACTAACATTATTAATGAGTTAGCTTCTCTTGGTAAGTTTATTTCATCAGAGGAACAAGTTCGAAAAGTTCTTAGGAGTCTTCCTAAGGATAGATGGATGGCTAAGGTCACTACTTTACAAGAAACAAAAGACCTCACTAAGTTCAACTTGGAACAGCTTGCTAGATCACTTATGACTCGTGAGCTCCACCTTAATACTGAGTGTGGTGAAAGCTCTAAGTCAAAGTCCATTGCCCTCAAAGCAGATGATGAAGATGAATCTAACTCAGAAGAAGAGGAAGCAACACTTATGGTCCGAAAATTTCGAAAGATGTATAAGAACATGAAGAATGGGAACTTCAAAGGTTAAACTAAAAAGTTTTCTAACAAAGCTGCTTGTCATAAATGTGGTAGTACAGATCATTTCATCAAGGAATGTCCACTTTGGGAAAATGACAAGACCAAAGAAAGGAACAAGGAACGCTTCGCTGAAAGGAACAAAGAATCAAAAGCACCTTTCTCTAAAGCGAACGTTCGAAAGGCTATGATAGCAACTTGGGGAGATTCAGAGACTGAAGAAGAAGAGTAACAACAAACTGAAGAAACTGCAAATCTTTGCCTCACGGCAAACACTGACGAAAAAGAAAATGAAGAAAATGTCGAGGTAAGCCAACATGGACTTGAATCAGACTTAGATGGAAAAACTAGGCTTGAAATTTATGATCTTCATTATGATGCAGTTTTTGAATGTAGAGATGAACGTCAAAAACGTGAGCAAACTGAACAAGTTGTTAAAGTTTGTAAAGAACATATAGAATGGCTTAAGAAAATGAGAACGGATGTTGAAACCAGGTTCTTTGATTTATTTGATAAGAATTTAAAAATCAAGGAATTCTATGAGAGTGTGAAGAATGAAAATTATCTAATCAATTTAGAAATTTCACACGTAAAGGAATTTGTCCCTATTCTAAGTTCCTTTGATATTAGATCAACTCCCTTGAAAGGTTACAGATCTGGGATCGAAAATTTGAATAAAGAGAAAAATGTTTTAAAGGAACAGATCTGTAATCTCAAGAAGGAACTGGTTATTGCAAGGAACAGAGGCAAAGTGATGGTTGTTCCTAAATGGATTGAGAGACCACAGACTAAAAGAAAAGAAGATATTGGTTTTGAAAACTACAAAAAGAGGAACAAGCCTAAGAAATATGTTGACCTACCTAGTGATAAAATTTGCATGTATAGTGGAAAGATAGGTCACTACATAAATCAATGTCAACTAAGAACTGGAATGATTGGCAAAAATGTGAAGTTGAGCAACATGAAATGGGTTGCTAAATCAAATGCTAGTCAAGAACAGTAACCCACGAAACAAGGGGTTCCTACAACTAACAGCTAATTGATTTTTGCAGGTTGGAGTGAGGGGGAACAACACTTGGTATCTTGATAGTGGTTGTTCTAAGCATATGACAGGAGACAAATCTAAGTTTATCTCAGTCTCAACCTATGAAGGTGGAAGTGTGACTTTTGGTGATAATAAGAAAGGTAACATAGTTGCCATGAGTAAGGTTGGTAAATCACCATCACATTCCATTGATATTGTGTTTCTAGTTGAAGGTTTAAAGCACAATCTTTTAAGTATTCCCCAATTCCGTGACAAGGGAAATGTTGTTAAATTTAATAGTGAAAAATACTTGATCGTTAATATTAACTCTAAGAATGTCATCTTGGAAGGAACAAGGAAAGGGAACACATATATTATGAATCTTGATCTTGTTCCTAAAAACAACTAGACATGCCTTAGTGTTATTGAAGATGATCCACTCTTATGGCATAAGCGTCTAGGACATGCTAGCTTTTCATTACTTGACAAACTTCGATCAAAAGATCTTGTTTTGGGATTACCTTCTATAAATTTTCATATTGATCAAGTTTATGATGCAGGTGCCAAAGGAAAGCATCATCTTTCAAATCTAAAACTGTTGTGAGCACCACAAAACCTTTAGAATTAATTCATATGGATTTGTGTGGCCCTATGAGAATTCAAAGTAGAAGTGGAAAGAGGTATCTGTTAGTTATTGTTGATGACTACTCTAGGTACACTTGGGTTATTTTTCTTTCTAGTAAGGATGAGACTTATGATGAGTTCCTTGTCTTTACTAAAAGAGTTCAAAATTTGAGTGGTCACAAATTGATGCATATTAGATCCGATCATGGCAAAGAATTTGAAAATTATAAATTTGATGACTTAAGCAGAGACTATGGCCTATATCATAATTTTTCTACCCCCAAGGACACCATAACAAAATGGGGTTGTAGAAAGGAAAAATAAAACTTTGGAGGAAATGGCTATGACCATGCTAATTGCTAGTGAACTTCCAAGGAACTTTTGGGTTGAGGCTATTAATATCGCTTGTCACATAATAAATCGTGCCAGGATGAGACCTATTATTAACAAAACTCCTTATGAGCTTTATTTTGGAAAGAAACCCAATATTACTCATTTCAGAACATTTGGTTGCAAATGTTTTGTTCATAATAATGGGAAAGATAATCTTGGAAAATTTGATGCAAGGAGTGATGAAGCAATATTCTTAGGATATTCATCACATAGTAAGGCTTATATAGTTTATAATAAAAGAACTATATGAGTTGAAGAAAGTGTTCATATAATATTTGATGAATCTGACAATTTTAATCCAAGCAAACAGGTTGATGACTTTGAGATAGGCTTGGTTCTGTCAAATGAAAAAGATGCAGATTCAATTGAGGAAGAAGAAATAAAAGAGGAAAGGAACGAAGTAGATGAAAACATTCATAAAAATGATGTTCCCGTTCCTCAAGATGATGGAGTTGTTCTTGTTCCCACTAAGAATGAAAATGTTGAAGGAACTGATTCAACAATTGCTGGAAGAGGAACAGATGAACAAGGCTCCTCATTCTCTCATGAAACTCAAGAGGAACAACCTGTTCCCATAAGGGAGTTTCAACCAAAACCTTGGAGACATCAAAAATCACATCTAGTGGAACTCATAATAAGTGACATATCCAAAGGTACGCAAACTAGATCTCAGTTAAGGAATTTTTGTGCATTTCATGCGTTCTTATCAATGATAGAACCAATAAATCATGAAGAAGCCCTAAGTGATTCTGATTGGATCACTGCTATGCAAGCTAAATTTAATGAGTTCGAAGAAACAAGGTATGACATCTAGTTCCCTCTTCTAAACAACAAAAAGTGATTGGCTTAAAATGAGTGTTTAGAAACAAACTAGATGAGTATGTGATGCGCTCAAGTTATACGATGTTCTTGTGGTATTTTAGGTGCACTTTGCTAAGGGTTTGATTGTAATTGTTAACATTCGTGTTTTATTTAGCCCTTAGCGGAAGTTCGGAGCTTTGCGAGATAATTTGTATTAACGTCATATATTCCGAGCTTTCAAGATGAAATGGATTTGAATGATGTTTGATTGAAGTTGTCTTTGGAGAGCTTGGGAGATTTGGCATCGGAGCATAATGGGCAATCATCGGAAGCTCTAAGCACCAAGCATGCGCGTAGCTTCGACCACCTACACAGCTCACGTCAACCCAGCGAGCCAGCGTCATCAAGCCAACGCAAGCCCAGCAGCTCGCACAGCCCAGCGCTCGCTCGCCCATCGCTCGCCCAACGCACGCTCAGCCAGCTGCCCAGCGCCCAGCGCTCGCGACTCGCGAGGAATGTCGCACCTCGCGACCTGCCTGCTCGCACCTCGCGAGGATTCTCGCACGGTGCGACCTGCGTGGTTTGGCCCAGCTCTTCAGCTCGTTGCGAAGGCAGTAGCTCATCGCACGGTGCGACCTGTATCGCACCTCGCGACCCCTAGGTCGGTCTAAATGTCGGCTGACTTTTGAGCCTTAGTATAAATACTAAACTTTGTTTTTAGACCTAGGGGGCAGCAGCCACAAGAGGATGGAGTTTCCAAAACTCCACTCCTCTCTTGTTGTCTCATCTTTTTAGTTTTTATTTTCTAATTTAGTCTTTGTAGATTTCAATTATGGGATTGGCTTATGCTATGCCGATTGTAGCTTGAACCGTTCTTGAACGAGATTTATATGGAGCTTCAAGCATTATTGTGAGATCTTTCTTCTCTATTTATTTCCTTTGATTATGGTTTAATTTCTATGCTTGCTTTCAATGGTTTTTGCATGATTATGCTAGGAACGTTACTAGTTTGATTGTGTAATTAATCTAATGCTAGATTTAAGAATAGAATCGGATTGTTTTATTCTTTTATCATTTGGTAGCAAACTAGGGAGTAATTTAGATGCTGATCATCTTGGTTATTTCTTGGGGAAATTGAATAAACTGTTGAACGTTTATCGCTTGTATGACGTTAGCAGGTCTGTTGGTTCTCTGTGTTTATTGCTGCTATTGGATTGAACTTAGACGCAGATCGGACTAGGTTATCCTTTAGTTAGAGTTTTATAGTCACGCTGATCGTGCTATTCAACTAGGAATAAGGAGAACACGAGATTAATTCTCGACAATAGATAATTATGGAAATAATTAGAGTGGATGTTCAATGACCGATAATGAATTGAAGTGTATGTTAATCGGATTCAAGATCCTTCCTATATTGATTTCTCATCTTGTTTATATGTTAGTTAGTTGTAGTTTAGTTATAATCTACTTGAAACCCCCCTTTGTTATTATTATTAGGTTTCTCGGCCCTTAGCTTAATCTAGGTTTCGAATCACGCTAAGTACTAAACTCGTCCCTGTTTCCCTGTGGATACGACCCCTACTTCCATTATACTTGTTTATTGTAAAAGAGAGTAGGAGAAATTTTATCTTTGGACGGGCGGCGGTGCACGACGACGCACCCGCGGCCCGCCCAAATTTTGGCGCCGTTGCCGGGGAAACGGTGTTACTTGTTTTTATTTAGAGTGATTTTTGGATGGTATAGCTTGTGCTCTTTGTTTTTGGTTGGCCACTCTCTTGGGAATGGTTGATTGAAGCTTTTGACAGTTTATTGCTTGGTTATTGTCTAGCTTTAAACATTTATATTAATGGTCATGACTTGAATTAGCTAGGAGTACTACTAGTTGATGTTTGTTGTTGCCTTAATGCTAGGTTTGGGATGTAATCAGATGTTATATGCTCAACCATGTTGTAGTAAGCTAGGTATTAACGATGCATTGCAAGAGTTCTTCTCAATCAATTTTGCAGGTACTTGAAGTGGAGATTGACATGGAACCACCATTGTCACACATGGAGCACAACCCAATGATTGAGCTTAAGGTATTAAGTCGAGCTCACGACTTTAAACAACAGCGCTTCTCGGGAGGCAACCCGAGACCCCTTTATTTTCTTTCTTTCTCTTTATTTTTCATCAAATTTCCACCACCACAACAAATTTTCTTTCACCCACCGCCCACCCACTAAAAAGATCCACAACCAATCTTAATTCGCTTGGAACCAAAATCCACAAAAGAAAACCCGTTGGGAGGACTTCAATAGCTAGGAGTTGGTAACACTAGAGGATTGAGATTGTTAATGTATCTTTTCGATCTCTTAAGCTAGGAGCAAATCTCAAAAATTCAAAACTTTTGAACTTGTCATTTGTTTGAGTGATTCGAGGGAGCGGGTTGTGAGTTGAGTTAGGAGATTTGAGTTGGTGTTGTTAAGAAATTTGAGTTTGACGGATTGCTTTTCATGAGTTTTGACCATCGATCTTCGATTTACCCGATTTTCAAATTTCCCCACTATTTTCAGTATACTTTTTCTTTTTAATTGTCGACACATTGAGGACAATGTGTAGTTTAAGTAGGGGGGAGGGTATTCTCATTCTCATGTATCTATGTTGTATATATTACTTTCAATTTGAAAAAAAAAAAAATGGAAATGAAAAAATGAAAATGAAAAAAAAAAAAAAAAAAAAAAAAATGAAAAAGAATATAAAAAAAAAAAAAGTGATGAAATGAAACCCGCTGAGTTGAAAACCCACAAGGGTGGGCGACTCAGGCAAAAATGGGGGCCCGGATAGGTTGAAAACCCGAAAGGGCAACTTATGCAAAAAAGTGGCTTATATTGAGCGGGTAAGATGGTGAGATGAAAAAATGTGAGAAGCTAGGATGAAAACCCGAAAGGGCTCCTAGGCAAAATGAGAGATTAAGAGAGAATTATACACTTTGAAAACTCATTTGCCGGAGATGGTGTCATAAGGTTGAAAGCGTTTTCGGGTTGGGTTAGTGAATTCATCCTTTGTTTTGTGAAGATCTATTTATTTTGGCTTTCGCATTCTTTTGGTTGATTGTTTTTGGGAGTAAGCATGGAATTTATCCCTTTTTGTCTTTGTTCCATGGCTTGCTATTTTAAGTTAGTTGTTGTAGTAGTAGGTCATATTTTGAGGTTTGGGAGAGCTGATAGTTTAGTGTGTCGTGAGCTGACATTTTGATTCGTGTTGGTGTTGCTGGTGATTATTGTTGTCGCGTCTTTTTATTTTTCAGGTGAGCTCGAATCTAAGTGTGGGGGAATCATCGTCCCTTACGTTTAGGTTTTTGAGCGGATGTTGTTAAGATGTGATGATGATGATGTAGTTAATGGGGAGTGTAGGTTGGTGTCGTTAGTTTGGGTGATGATTCATTTGGTGGTCCTCATTTTGAGTTTACTCGAGGTCGAGTAAAGTTCAAGTGTGGGGGTATTTGATGCGCTCAAGTTATACGATGTTCTTGTGGTATTTTAGGTGCACTTTGCTAAGGGTTTGATTGTAATTGTTAACATTCGTGTTTTATTTAGCCCTTAGCGGAAGTTCGGAGCTTTGCGAGATAATTTGTATTAACGTCATATATTCCGAGCTTTCAAGATGAAATGGATTTGAATGATGTTTGATTGAAGTTGTCTTTGGAGAGCTTGGGAGATTTGGCATCGGAGCATAATGGGCAATCATCGGAAGCTCTAAGCACCAAGCATGCGCGTAGCTTCGACCACCTACACAGCTCACGTCAACCCAGCGAGCCAGCGTCATCAAGCCAACGCAAGCCCAGCAGCTCGCACAGCCCAGCGCTCGCTCGCCCATCGCTCGCCCAACGCACGCGCCCAGCCGCCCGGGCGCCCAGCGCTCGCGACTCGCGAGGAATGTCGCACCTCGCGACCTGCCTGCTCGCACCTCGCGAGGATTCTCGCACGGTGCGACCTGCGTGGTTTGGCCCAGCTCTTCAGCTCGTTGCGAAGGCAGTAGCTCATCGCACGGTGCGACCTGTATCGCACCTCGCGACCCCTAGGTCGGTCTAAATGTCGGCTGACTTTTGAGCCTTAGTATAAATACTAAACTTTGTTTTTAGACCTAGGGGGCAGCAGCCACAAGAGGATGGAGTTTCCAAAACTCCACTCCTCTCTTGTTGTCTCATCTTTTTAGTTTTTATTTTCTAATTTAGTCTTTGTAGATTTCAATTATGGGATTGGCTTATGCTATGCCGATTGTAGCTTGAACCGTTCTTGAACGAGATTTATATGGAGCTTCAAGCATTATTGTGAGATCTTTCTTCTCTATTTATTTCCTTTGATTATGGTTTAATTTCTATGCTTGCTTTCAATGGTTTTTGCATGATTATGCTAGGAACGTTACTAGTTTGATTGTGTAATTAATCTAATGCTAGATTTAAGAATAGAATCGGATTGTTTTATTCTTTTATCATTTGGTAGCAAACTAGGGAGTAATTTAGATGCTGATCATCTTGGTTATTTCTTGGGGAAATTGAATAAACTGTTGAACGTTTATCGCTTGTATGACGTTAGCGTGTCATTTGGTTCTCTCGTGTTTATTGCTGCTATTGGATTGAACTTAGACGCAGATCGGACTAGGTTATCCTTTAGTTAGAGTTTTATAGTCACGCTGATCGTGCTATTCAACTAGGAATAAGGAGAACACGAGATTAATTCTCGACAATAGATAATTATGGAAATAATTAGAGTGGATGTTCAATGACCGATAATGAATTGAAGTGTATGTTAATCGGATTCAAGATCCTTCCTATATTGATTTCTCATCTTGTTTATATGTTAGTTAGTTGTAGTTTAGTTATAATCTACTTGAAACCCCCCTTTGTTATTATTATTAGGTTTCTCGGCCCTTAGCTTAATCTAGGTTTCGAATCACGCTAAGTACTAAACTCGTCCCTGTTTCCCTGTGGATACGACCCCTACTTCCATTATACTTGTTTATTGTAAAAGAGAGTAGGAGAAATTTTATCTTTGGACGGGCGGCGGTGCACGACGACGCACCCGCGGCCCGCCCAGTATGGAACAATTATAAGGAACAAAGCTAGACTTATAGTAAAAAGTTATAATCAACAAGAAAGAATTGACTATGAATAAACCTTTGCTCCTATTGCTAGACTTGAAGCCATTATAATACTAATTGCATTTACTGCTTATATGGGATTTAAACTGTATCAAATGGATGTCAAGTGTGCGTTTCTTAATGGCTATTTAAATGAAGATGAATATGTTGAACAACCCCCTGGATTTGAAAGCAATGATCTCCCAAACTATGTCTACAAGCTTGACAAGGCTCTTTATGTTTTAAAGCAAGCGCCTAGGTCATGATATGAGAGATTATCTAAGTTTCTTTTAGAAAACAACTTTAAAAGAGGAAAAGTAGATAAAACTTTGTTTCTAAAATCAAAAGGAATTGATATACTTCTTGTTCAAATATATGTTGATGACATAATTTTCGGAGCAACTAATGAATCATTATGCAAAGAATTCTCAAACCTTATGAGTAATGAATTTGAGATTAGCATGATGGGTGAGGTAAATTTTTTTCTTGGGTTACAAATTAAGCAAACAGAAAAAAGGAATAATTATTCACCAACAAAAATACGTAAAGGAACTGTTAAAGAAATATGGCCTCGAAAATTCAAAGATAAATCACACTCCTATGGGAACTTCAACTAGATTAGATGAAGATTCCATAGGAACAAGTGTTGATCAAATAAAATATAGAGGCATGATTGGTTCTCTTTTGTATCTAACTGCTAGTCGTTCAGATATAGCTTTTAGTGTTGGTTTGTGTGCTATATTTCAAGCAAATCCCAAGGAGTCTCATCTAACTGCTGTGAAGAGAATTCTTAGATATCTTAAAGGAATAGATGATCTTAGACTTTTCTATCCAAGAAGTGATACATTCGAGTTAAGAGGATATGGTGATGCTGACTATGCAAGACATCTTGTAAATAGGAAAAGACCTCAGGTATGGTTCAATTTCTCAGTCATAGTTTAGTTTCTTGGAGCACCAAGAAACAAAACACAGTTGCTTTATCCACTGCTGAAGCAGAATATGTGGCTGCTGCTGCATGTTGCTCTAAAATGCTTTGGATAAAACAACAACTTTGTGATTATGGAATAATTTTTAATTGTGTTCCTATTTATTGTGATAATACAAGTGCCATTAGTATTTCAAAAGATCCAGTGCATCATTCAAGAGTTAAGCATATACATATTAGACATCACTTTCTAAAAGAAAATGTGGAAAAAGGTTTGATTAAACTTGAGTTTTGTCAAACTGAAAATCAGATTGTTGATATACTAACCAAGCCTCTACAAAGAGATAGATATGAAAAATTAAGGCTTGAGTTAGGATTAATAAAACTTAAGTAATTGTTCCTATTCCAATCCCTCATGTCTGAATTGATTTGTCTTACTCTATGTGATATTAAGTGACTGTGATTAATTGCCTAACACCATTGCAAATTAAGATGTTGAAAACATAAACATGGATTCAAAGGAATATAGCTACTCACAAATGTCACATAATACTCCCCTTATTGCTCCTAAGTTATAGAAACAAGCATGATATGAAGAATGTTGATATTTAGCATAAGTTGTTCCTATAGCACAAGTTCCTTAGAATTTATTTTCTTTCCATAATTAAAAAGTCCATAAAAATAAAAAAATCCCAAAAATATAGGAATCAGATTTGATCAAGTCAGGATTTCCTTTTTATCTTTTTTTTTTTTTCTTTTATCTTTTATTTTATTTTAATCTTTTTAATTTTTACGCGTGTAACTCTTTATTTACTGTTATATGCATCTTCTTTCTTTTTCGTTCTTCCCTTCCAAAACGGTGTTCCTTAAACGCTTCAACTTCACCATTGTTCATCTGTAACACCCCAGAATTTCAAAGCGGAAAAAGAAAGAAATAATAAGTATTATAGGACGATGGCAGAAACATCGTCTTCTGGGAATGCCACTTCTAAGACAAAGGTATTTAAATAACTATGTTAAGAGACCAACTTAAATAAATAATATAAATTAATTACTAATTCAGAGTATTGCAAATGAGAAAAGTCTAACTAGCAGTCTAGGCCTAAAACAACTATCATTTCATTCTCGCATCTCAACCCGAGCCCAAAACCAAAGAAGATTCACATCAAAAAACCTGCAAAATATACAACAACATCCACAATCAGTGGGGAGTAACTAGCAGTTCTCCCAGAACAAAAGAAATCAAAGTTTATTCCAGACTTAGATTAGTAAGAAAGGAAAAAATATAATCAAGTCAACTACAATATGCATCCACTTCCATATAATTCACAAGTAACGCAAATGAATAATAAATAGCAAGTGAATTGGATAAAATTAAATAAATCATCTCAAGAGTACTTTTATAAAAATAAAAGTATAGGTAAAACAAGTGATTGAGTCAGAAACCGAACGCCAGTGAATCGCAATTCACTTCCTAAGGTTTGTCAGATCGCAATCTCCAGGTCAGTCTATGGGCTTACGTTCCCCACTGCCTGTGTCTAAGAATGGCCAAACTCCCGATGCAGGGTAGAACACGCAGAACTCCCTGACCTCTCGGACGACAACAATTAACCCAGGTTTACCCCTAGTTCGCAAACCAGGTGGTTGGCATGTTTTTCACCGAAGACTTCATCTATCCCACCGGATGTTCTTATCTCAAAAATAAAATCATAATTCATAAATATAATCAAAGTATCATTCAGCTCAAAAATATTCGTCAAAAGGGATGCCACCTGGCTTTATACCCATAATTCATCAAAAGTAATTCTTCAAAAATCCTCAAAGTAGTGACTTACAAACTTACAACAAATATCTCCAACCACAATACTTTGAACATCACTAAGCATCAACAATGATAATGAAATAGTTTTCACAGCACTAACAGTATCAATCAGAAATGCATCATATCAAATAAGATCACCAATTAACTCCAAGGCTTATTAAATAAATGAAATGTACACAACTAATCATTTTTACACAAACCAAACATAAACATAATGATACCCAATAATACTCACAGTAACCTACTAAACACCAGCTTCCAAGAACATAAAAGGTCACAAATTATTTCTGATTAACAAGCCCTTAAATAATTAAAAAGAATATCCTCAAACTCACAACAAAAACACAATAATAATTATTAAACTAATAAGTACGATCAGTAAAATAACAAAAAAATTATCATACGACCTTTATGGCTCTACTAAAATGGGACAAATTTTATTTCTAATTTTCGGACTCTAAAAGAATTTTTAAACGTTAATTTACAGAATACTCAATAAAGTCAATATAATGATTAAAAATAAAATTAAACACTAAAAAAATACCAAATATTCAAATAACATGCATAAACTCACGGTTATACATAATCTACAAATAAATGAATTTTTCGGCCTCCAGAAATAATTTTCACGATTTATATACTGACAGACACGAAAATACAAAAACAGATAAACCAATTAAATAAACCTGTAAACAGTAGGAAAAAATTATTCCAAGGTATGAAATACATACTACACATATAACATGATTCACAAAAAATAATTTCAGCAATTTTAACATTCGTTCAATAATTATTTAGCAAATAAGCCAAAAATGCACAAAATACTAAATAAATCAAATAAATACTAAAAATCAGAGGAAAATTATTTTTCTATATACAATATTCATATAGCATGCATCAAGTATATTTACGTCAAATTTCATCAATAATTTCATTCAAAAAGTATTTTAAACAATTCCTAGCGTAATAATCTAATATCGAAAAATACTCTAATCTCTATCGTTCTAAGATAACTACTAGTTACCTGGAACGTCGGGAGGAGAGATAAGTCTAAAGCTATTTGAAAAATAAGTGCAATCCAATTGCTCCATGAACGATAATTGTAGCAACAAGTCACTAGGCTTTTTCTTCTTGAACATTGAAAAATCTCATTTCGTGCTGTTCTGGTTCGACCATGATTTCCGACGATTGAAAGATCGTATTCATAATTGCTCTAGTCAAAGTGAAGATCAAGATGTTATAAACGTGCTGTCCAAATTTGAGAATGATCCAACGGTTAGATCTCCGGATATGGTTAATTTCGTGAAGGTGTGATAGGGAACAAAAACCGGATGACTCGTCTGATTGAAACGAAAACTGCAGTCGCGTCTTTCTCTTTCCCCAAAAACAAATTATACCACGAGCAAGATCTTTCCGAGTAGATGGATTTTGACTACTCACACGTTCAATTCGGATAAGAAACGAAGGAGACATGATGCAAACAAAATAGGTGCGCACAAATGGACGAAAATCCGAGAAGAGAGAAGAACTCTTTCTCTTCCTCTCAAAGGGTTGGGCGAAAATGGGGGTTAGAATGCAGCAAAAACCTGATTAATAACCTCATTAAGCAATGGTTTAAAGGGTGATTATAAAGGTGGGTTAATGGGGAATTAAGTAGGGGGTTACAAGAGATCCAAAGGTTAACTTAATGAGCACCAAAACTCTTCATCCTCCACACCATAATTGATGTTTCGGCCAGCAGGACACGCCACATGCGATGCAACATTTCATCTCCCAAGTCGGTCCAACAACGTTACAAAAACGCTACGCGACAAAACTGCATCCTAAACGCCTAAATAAATAACGAAACTAATATAAACTTTAAAATAAATAAATAAAACTTAAAATAAATATAAATAAATATATCATAACATATAAAAATATATACACATTTTCACAACACGTTCCAAAATAATCTAAATAATAAATTATTTATTTTTTTTACGAAAAATGTCATTTTAATGTAAACAAACACCAAAAATAAAGGGTGAAAATTACGGGGTGTTACAATCACTCCCCCTTAAAAGAGTTTCGTCCTCGAAACTTCAAAACAACCAAGAGACAAAAGAAAATACTCTAGATAAAGAACATTAAGAAAACAGAAATCGATGGATTTTAGTTAACTAAACAACTTTGCAGGTATAAAATTTGATAACTCAAATAATATATATTTTATTTTGGAAGACCAAAAGAGTTGTATAGTAAAGAAGCACGGTAACAACCGTCATTTATACAATGTGAAAGAACCAAAGACAAGTCGAATGTTTGAGGTAAAAACGTTTGCACAATAAACTATAGGTAATTTTGTAAAAGAAGGAGGAATAAATATTTACGTAAAATTATAAAAGTATAAATCCGACCATACATATATATTTTTAGAAAAGAAACGAAGAAGAAAAAGTTCGTAAATAGATAGCCAAACCAATTTAAATAGAGGTAACCACACGGGCTTATACTCCACTTAAAGAGATAAGAACACTTTAATAAAGAGTAGCTAGCTGCTTTATTAAAATAGCACTTACGAACACAAGTCATGACATATGTTATAAGAGCGTACGCCTTCTAAACATATATATGAAAATTAAAGTTCGCAAAAGAAATTGAAAACTTTAAAATAAATTTCACAACGACGAAACACTAATAATAAATAGGCGATAAAGTAATAAATTATTAACAACAATTATAAAATTTCCCAAGTCGACACAAATGTGCATGGAACCACCGATTGCAACCTAGTATCAACAAAACAATATTTGAAAGCCTTCTTATCAAATCAACATTAAAGCTTACCGGAATCACCCAATATAAACTTAATATCAACTCAAAAAGAAAATTAAATCAAAATAGATAAAATATGTCAACTTATCAAATTGACATACAAGTCACAGGAATCACCCATTATGACTCAATATCAACTCAAACAAGTTTAAAATTTAGACTTATCAAATTGACATACAAGTCAAAGGAATCACCCATTATGACTTAATATCAACTCAAACAAGTTTAAAATTTAGACCAACTATATAAATTTCGTTTTCAAAGAATGTAAAACAGATCAGTCAAAATCAGAGAATTAAATAAGAAGTAATGAAAACAACCAAAAATTTTCTATGAAATGAGAAAGCACTAAATATTTAAACAAGAAACAACAAATAGTAAACGAGATCCTTTCACGCATTTGAGTTTGAAAAAAAAAATTGCTAATAAGAAAAGTAAGTAATGTAAAAGTTGTTGAATGCTAACCTTTAAAACAAAATAGTTTGCGTCTACATTTCAATCTAACACCAAGACAACTCATTAAAGTACTTTTATTTTCAAAGAATACAAAACTTATTAGCATAATTAAAGGCTAAACAAGGATTAGCATGAAAAATAAAAATATCAAAAGGAAAATATATATAAATATAGATGGTCAAAGACGGTAAGAGAAATTTGAAGAATATCTTGAAAGACAATTTCAAAACCCCTTTCTTTTTCCAAACCATTATAAAACAATTGAAATTAAACATTTTTCAAAAGAGTATGTCAAAATATTAAAACTAACAAAATTTAAAAGTCGGAAAGTAACTCTAATATGGTTATGAAATATATTAAGTTCCAAGATCAAAAATATAATTTGGAATATAAACTCAAAGTAGAAAGTTTTGTAAATAATAAAACAGATACGTAGTACTCATATAAAAACAACACTTAATTGAAAAAGAACAGAAAATATATACCGTCGTACATAATAACATATAATATCAAGCAACCATCAAATAAAATAAATGCAATGCAACACACATGACTATATTAAAATAAAATTAAAGTTTATTTTTATTAAATTGCAAAACACAAAATAAATTAAACACCCAGCTAAACCGAGAAGGCTATAAATTACTTCACTTTCACTGCGCACTCTGATAAAAGAGAAAAATAAATTACATGTAAGAGGCCCTGCAAATAAGATTAGCAAACTTGGTAGACTAATTCCACCAATAATACAAATAACTATACATATAACATATGCTCCATAAGCATGAGAGCACACCACATTCCCATGAGGCTTCCTTTTACTTACTCTACCCATAACACTCTCATTATAGTGAAACAACTAAACTTAATTTTAAACAAATTTTATATCCCATGGCTAACTAATAATTCTAAAGAATCATTAGCAACTCTTTTTCAGAGTTTAGGAGCGTTTTGCTCTGATACCAACTGTAACACCCCAGAATTTCAAAGCGAAAAAAGAAAGAAATAATAATAGTATTATAGGACGATGTCGGAAACATCGTCTTCTGGGAATGCCACTTCTAATACAAAGGTATTTAAATAACTATGTTAAGAGACCAACTTAAATAAATAAATAACTAATTCAGAGAATTGCAAATGAGAAAAGTCTAACTAGCAGTCCAGGCCTAAAACAACTATCATTTCATTCTCGCATCTCAACCCGAGCCCAAAACCAAAGAAGATTCACATCAAAAAAACCTGCAATATATACAACAACATCCACAATCAGTGGGGAGTAACTAGTAGTTCTCCCAGAACAAAAGAAATCAAAGTCTATTCCAGACATAGATTAGTAAGAAAGGAAAGAATAAAGTCAAGTTAACTACAATATGAATCCACTTCCATATAACTCACAAGTAACGCAAATGAGTAATAAATAGCAAGTGAATTAGATAAAAATAAATAAATCATCTCAAGAGTACTTTTACAAAAATAAAAGTATAGGTAAAACAAGTGATTGAGTCAGAAACCGAACGCCAATGAATCGCAATTCACTTCCTAAGGTTTGTCAGATCGCAATCTCCAGGTCAGTCTATGGGCTTACGTTCCCCACTACCTGTGTCTACGAATGGCCAAACTCCCGATGCAGAGTAGAACACGCATAACTCCCTGACCTCTTGGACGACAACAATTAGCCCAGGTTTACCCATAGTTCGCAAACCAGGTGGTTGACATGTTCTTCACCGGGGACTACATCTATCCCACCGGATGTTTTTATCTCAAAAATAAAATCATAATTCATAAATATAATCAAAGTATTATACAGCTCAAAAATATTCGTAAAGGGATGCCACCCGGCTTTATACCCATAATTCATCAAAAGTAATTCTTCAAAAATCCTCAAAGTAGTAACTTACAAACTTACAACAAATATCTCCAACCACAATACTTTGAACATCACTAAGCATCAACAATGATAATGAAATAGTTTTTACAGCACTAACAGTATCAATCTGAAATGCATCATATCAAATAAGATCACCAATTAACTCTAAGGCTTATTAAATAAATGAAACGTACACAACTAATCATTTTTACACAAACCAAACATAAACATAATGATACACAATAATACTCACAGTAACCTACTAAACACCAGCTTCCAAGAACATAAAAGGTCACAAATTATCTCTGATTAACAAGCCCTTAAATAATTAAAAAGAATATCCTCAAACTCACAACAAAACACAATAATAATTATTAAACTAATAAGTACGATCAGTAAAATAACACAAAAATTATCATACGACCCTTATGGCTCTACTGACATGGTACAAATTTTATTTCTAATTTTCGGACTCTAAAAGTATTTTTAAACGTTAATTTACAGAATACTCAATAAAGTCAATATAATGATTAAAAATAAAATTCAACACCCAAAAATTACCAAATATTCATATAATATGCATAAACTCACGGTAATACATAATATACAAATAAATGAATTTTTCGGCCTCCAGAAATTATTTTCACGATTTATATACTGACAGACACGAAAATACAAAAACAGATAAACCAATTAAATAAACCTGTAAACAGTAGGAAACAATTATTCCAAGGCATGAAATACATACTACACATATAACATGATTCACAAAAAATAATTTCAGCAATTTTAACATTCGTTCAATAATTATTTAGCAAATAAGCCTAAAACGCACAAAATACTAAATAAATCAAATAAATACTAAAAATCAGACGAAAATTATTTTTCTATATACAATATTCATATAGCATGCATCAAGTATATTCACGTCAAATTTCATCAATAATTTCATTCAAAAAGTATTTTAAACAATTCCTAGCGTAATAATCTAATATCGAAAAATACTCTAATCTCTATCGTTCTAAGATAACTACTAGTTACCTGGAACGTCGGGAGGAGAGCTAAGTCTAAAGGTATTTGAAAAATAAGTGTGCAATCCAATTGCTCCATGAACGATAATTGTAGCAACAAGTCACTAGGCTTTTTCTTCTTGAACATTGAAAAATCTCATTTCGTGCTGTTCTGGTCCGACCATGATTTCCGAGGATTGAAAGATCGTATTCATAATCGCTGTAGTCAAAGTGAAGATCAAGATGTTATAAACGTGCTGTCCAAATTTGAGAATGATCCAACGGTTAGATCTCCGGATATGGTTAATTTCGTGAAGGTGTGATAGGGAACAAAAACCGGATGACTCGTCTGATTGAAACGAAAACTGCAGTCGCGTATTTCTCTTTCTTCAAAAACAAATTATATCACGAGCAAGATCTTTCCGAGTAGATGGATTTTGACTACTCACACGTTCAATTCGGATAAGAAACGAAGGAGACATGATGCAAACAAAATAGGTGCGCACAAATGGACGAAAATCCGAGAAGAGAGAAGAACTCTTTCTCTTCCTCTCAAAGGGTTGGGCGAAAATGGGGGTTAGAATGCAGCAAAAACCTGATTAATAACCTCATTAAGCAATGGTTTAAAGGGTGATTATAAAGGTGGGTTAATGGGGAATTAAATAGGGGGTTACAAGAGATCCAAAGGTTAACTTGATGAGCACCAAAGCTCTTCATCCTCCACACCATAATTGCAGATTTTCGGTCAGTAGGACACGCCACATGCGATGCAACATTTCATCTCCCAAGTCGGTCCAACAATGTTACAAAAACGCTACGCGACAAAACTGCATCCTAAACGCCTAAATAAATAACGAAACTAATATAAACTTTAAAATAAATAACTACAACTTAAAATAAATATAAATAAATATATCACAACATATAAAAATATATACACATTTTCACAACACGTTCCAAAATAATCTAAATAATAAATTATTTATTTTTACGAAAAATGTCATTTTAATGTAAACAAACACCAAAAATAAAAGGGTGAAAATTACGGGGTGTTACATCATCTCCTTCACACCTCTTCGCACCACATAAAACCACAATTTCTTTTCACCAAATGGCAAAAACCTTTCTCAATTCACCTTTTCCAAAAGCAAAAACTTCCAAAATCTCTCAAATGGAAAACGTCTCTTCTCCATCCAAAACCCTAGAAGTCGGAAATTCTCAAGAAACAACAATGGTGGTAGAAGTGCAAAAATTGGAGTCATTAGGGAGAAGTGTGAGAAGTAGAAAACTGATTGGGGAAGATGATGAGGAAGAAACCCCGGAATTAGTTTAGGGGGAAGAAGAAGCTACACCTGTTCCTTCCAAAGGAACTGCTGCTTCTTCCTCCAAGAAAAGAGTGGAGCGAAGTGATTCAAGGTATGTTTTAGGATTTTTTGTAGATTTGGAGTGGGCCAAGAAAGTTAGATTCAATGAATTAACCGATATACTAAAGGAACAGGGTATGGAATACCTGTTTGAAATCGCATATAATAATGCCTTAGTTCCTTTAGCTATGGATGAGTTTTGTGCAAACTTCATCAACACTACTGATGGAGTATAACTACTGAAGTTAGGGGGAAGAAAATTAAATTTTCTCAACAAACTTTAGGAAAAATATGGGAAGTTCCTTGCAAAGGAACTGATCAATATTTTAAGAGGAAAGGAACTGTCACCTTTCCCAATTTCTCCCAAGATGATATTGTTGAATCCTTTGGGGGAGCTGCTGGCCAAACCAAAATAAATCACAATCTTCTCTCTTCTGTCCACAAAATTTTGTTTAATCTGGTTTGGAGAGCACTCATTCCTCGAACTGAAAATAGGAATGAGGTAGGTCTCTTAGATATGTATTACATGTTTTGCCTTGACCACCACATTCAAATTAACTTCCCTTCTCTCTTTATCCAACATCTAACTCATTACATTGAGAATCACTGTTTTGTTGGCTATGGTGCTTTAATCACCTCTCTTCTTTCTCACTTCAAAGTAAAGACTATTGGTTGGCCTACCTTAGGTATAAAACAAGGTAATATTTTAAATGAAAATACTGTGTATGGTTTGGACCTCTCTGTCCAAGATGGAGTGTTAACTCAAGGGAGGATAACTACTACTTCCTCTCACAAGAGAAAACTGCCTAAGGCAGTGGAAGAGGAACCAGTGGAAGTGATACTGGAGGAATAAGTTCCTGCCCCTATTGAACCAAAGGAACAGGCACCTAAGAGAAGAAAAATAGTTGCCAAAAAGCCTACCTCTCCTGTTCCTAAACGTGTTAGACAAAGTTCAAGGTTGAGAGTTTCTAAGACTGCACCTATTCCTTCAAATAAGGACTCTTCTTTAGTCCTATCTGATGCAGAGGAACAGGATCACAATTCACCTAAGGAACCAACTCCTCCATCCTCACTAAAAATACCAGTTACCCTCACTGAAATTCCTTCCATCTCTCCCTCATCCTTCTCTGTTCCTTCCAGTTTTAGACAGTTGAAGGTTGAGATGAAATAACCAAACCCTTTCTCCTCTACATCCACTGACCTTCCACCACAACCACCTTTTCTTCCTTCCATTTACACCACCATCTCACCTTCAGTTTCTCTCAAAGGAACAGCAGGTCCATCCCAAGAAAACACCCCAGTTCCTCCACCTAAACCATCCACTGCCTCTGGATCTAAGGGAAAGGAACAAGTTCCTTCGGATGAATTTGGTTGGGTTAATGAAGTATGTCTCCCTGCTCAACATATGATTAAGTTTCACAATCACCTTCACTGGACTTTAATTAGATGGTAAAACAGATAAAATTAAGGCTTTAATGAAAGTCCTTAGTGATACTGTGATTGAACAACAAAAGAACATGGAGATGATGGCCCAAGCCATTAACACTTTGAAGCAGCAACTTAATGGACACTATGGAGAGGTGATGAAGAAGTTGGAAGAAGTGGTTGAGGATGAAGTCGTAGAGGAACACAACTCCCCTTCCATTCCTAATGTCTAGTTCTTGTTTCTCTTAAAGGAACATGAACTCTTAGCTTTTGTTTCTTTTCTTTTTCTCCTTTTTCTCTTTTGTACTTTAATGGAACAAGTGCTATAAATATAAATGACTTTTGCTATATTTGTCTTCGTTTGTGATTTGAGTGCCTAATTTCTTACTTGGAATGGCTAGTACTATGTGATTGATGTTTGAGCAAGTGTACCCTTTAAAATTCCTAACTTAACCATTTTTTTGGTGCTTATTAATGGTCTCAAGGCCTTGTAAATATCAGTCTTACCAAAATCACCAAGAGTTTGATCTTTTTGACGATGACAAAGGGGGAAAAGATAACAGGAACAAACTAAATTGAACTAAGTTGAAATATTGTAAAAATGAAAAAATTGAAAAACTGAAAAAATGAAAAATTTAAATCCTTAATCTGCCTTATTAGAATTATATAAATTATTATTTTATCTTTTTCATTCTCTTATGTTATTTGTTGTGTTCCTTAGTTTGTAACTTTGTTGTCATCATCAAAAAGGGGGAAATTGTTGAACCCTAGTTTTGATGATGACAAAGGAACAAAGATGCAAACTAAGTATTTGACTAACAAGTTGTTTAAGTGAATGAATTTCAAGGAATCAATGAAAGGAACAACGAGAATACTAAGTCAAAGAAGAAATCAAGTTTAGATTTTGAAGACTAAGTGAAGATGTTCAAAGATTTGGTACTGGAGCAGCATTGGAGCAAGAAGACTAAAGAGAGGCTTTTTGTTTCTATTTCCAATGTAAATGAACGAGTAAGAATGGTAAGGAACTGTGACAATTTAGAATGAGAATGAGCGTTTGTTCCTTTGTAAGGAACAAACGAACTGGCACTGACATAATAAGTTAAAGGAACTAACTATTAAAAGGAACTAGACTTAGGATGAAGCTGTATAACGGTTAAATATGTCATTTGAGTATTTTATGCCTAGATTCTAGGTAACCGTTTTATTTAAGGTAAAATCTGATTTTAAGGAAAAGATTTTATTTTTATAAAGATAATAAATATCCTTTTCGGTTTTTATGGAAAATATTTTAAAGATAATATTTTTGTTAAAAGGATTTTATTTTGGTTTTATTAATTAAAATACATTTTAATTAAATTAGATTTTCAAATTACTGCTTTAAGTGGTTGCTAAAATTAAGGGAGCAGTAACTTGTTTATCTCCTACGTTTAACAGTGATCATGGAGATCATGGGTTTAAAGTGGAACGTGTTCCTCCGAGTAAGGAACATCATGGGATAATGGTTTTATCACTAACACATGTTTTAATCCCACGTTCTAAGTTATTACCACTATAAATACTAGTGTCTAATGAAGTTCCAATTCGTGTCTGACCAAGTGATTTAGTGAGTTTAACTAAGTAAAGTGTCAGTGCCTTCATTCTCTCATAAAAGTTCGTTCTTTGCTTTATTACTCTAATTACACTAAGTTTATCTGATCAATTGTATATTTTTTTTTGGGTAAGGGGACTTTGAGTGAAGTTCTGTAAGAGAGAAGCTTTGAGTGAAGAAAGGTTAAAGTGAGAAAACTTCAAGTGAAGTTGAGAGGAACAACTGTTAAGGGAACAGTTGTTCAGGAACTTGAGTTTAGGAACTCAAGGTGTGGCCCGTGAGTAGAATTAGGTTGTAACAAAGTTGTTTGGCCTAATTAGTGAAAGAGTGGAGTTTAAAATCCCTAGTGGTCGAGATTGTTTTTCTTCTTGTTGGGCCCAAGAAGTTTTTCCTCGTAAAAATCCCTTGTGTTCCTCTAGCTTGTTTCTTTATTTAAGTTTAAAATTACGCAAAAATTTATGTTTATTTCTACACATACAATTCATCCCCCCCTCTTGTATTGTTCCTAGTGAAATAACAATTTCAATTTAACTATCTTATATATTTGACTTTTCTAAATTTTTTTTTTTTTGAAAAGGAAAGGAAACTAGCTAGGTTACAACCTAATAGTAGGATAACCTAACTCATCCTTATGGATGATAAGAGGGAGACTCGAGGGAATGGAAAAGGAGAAGAGCCACAAATGATGAAGACCCTTGCCCCAATTCGCTAGGAAATCCGCCACTTGCTTCGCTTCACGAAAACATTGGTGCACCGAGAAAGAAGTCAATGACTTGATATCATGCTCTGCATCATTAATCAGGTTAGAAATTTCCCAAGGAACCTACCACACCCTCCGAATGGAATTAATTACCAATAAATTGTCTCCTTCAATGATGAGTTTCTAATACCGAGGGAAATCGCATGCTTGAGCCCAATGTAGAAGCCCATTGTCTCTGCCATAAGGATTGAAGAACTCGAAGGGAGGGCCTTAGCCCCTATACTAATCGGGTGGCCTTTATCATCTCATATGATGAAACCAAAAGAGCAATGCTGAGAGCCGGATTTAGCCCCATCAAAATTCAGCTTAGAATACCCTGCAGGCGGAGGGGGGGGTCCAGTGAATAAAAGAGGGAGAATCATGCTTAATATTTTCTTTCGAAGGATCATGGCCAAAAGTTTCATCTACACATGGGTTAAACCAAGACAATCAATAATTCTTATAAACACTATTTTTTTTAAATAAACATCTTATATGACACTTTATTGTGCTTATATTACCATAAATTGATGGATTATGTGAGAAAACTGGAATATTTTGTGTGAAATTAAATTGACAATTTATCTGATGGAATCAGTCAAGTGCTGGAAATCTAAAATAAAAATAATCATATGATGTAGTTATTTAAAAAAAAGTAAAAGTCAACTATACAATGTGTCTAAAGTGAAAAAATCCTAAATGAAAGAAAGTTTAAGGAGTAATATAGAAAAAGATGGAGTATGTCACTTATTAATTACAACACCTTTTCAACTTCAAACTTGTCTGCTTCAAGGTTTAAGGCTTTAAGCATTTCACCATTATCGAATTAACAGCTGATCGAGTGAGGTTAGCATTATTCATTCTTTTAAGACTTATCATTTATATCTTTAACTATATATTAGTAAAAATTATAAAAGTTTGATTTACGTAATGTATTAATTAAGAAGAATCAACCAAAATCCCACTGACTACATTTTTCTTATTTATTGGAAAGTATTTAGAAGATTCATTCTATTTATTTATGAATAGTGTCAAGATTGCAAATGAGAACATTGTTTTTAGACGGATGGAGTACTCTTTAACTTCATGTTATTTAGAAGTGTGCCTGAAGGGGTAAAAGTGTTTAAATGCACAAGGAGTATTATAATTAGATTGTCAAAGAACCAGTTCAACCAAAAGGTTAAGCTGATGGTTGGAGTCCTAGGAATAGTTTTATAGTCTATCATGACCCCTCACGCAAGAGCCCTTTGGGCTTGAAGTGTGGATGCTGCACAAGTCCCGGCCCATTCATACCTGGCGTTAAATATTCCACTTAGAAAGGAGGGGTGGATGAGATTTGAACCCGTGACCTTTATGCCACGCTAGCTCTGGTACTATTTCAAAGGACCAATTCAACCAAAAGTTTAAACTGATGGTTGGAGTATAAGGAATAGTTTAATATACTCTATCGTAGATCTATGGTATATAAAAAGTAGGCGTGTCCATAAATATCCGATCCGGTCGATCCGATCCGTGAGCCGGTCGACACGATCCGATTTCGGATATCCAATCCGTTTTTTTGTTCCCGGATATTTTGGATCGGATATCGAAGAATTTTCAGATTCGATATCCGAAAATTTTCGGATCGGATACGGATCGGAATTTTTCATTTTCGGATATCCGAAACATGGAAATTTTTTGGATTTTTTCAGATATCCGTTTTTAGGGGCGGATATCCGAAACATCCGATGATCTGTTCCTATCCGAAACTTATTTTATGATCTTTTCCTTTGAAAATTTCAATTTTTTAGTTTTCGGATATCGATCCGATCCAATCCGAAATTCGGATATCCGATCCGAAAATTTCCGGATCACATTTTTCCCGATCTGAAATTTCGGATCGGATATCCGAAATGAACACCCCTAATAAAAAGTCACGAAAGCAGTGCAGTAATGTGAATGCAATTCATCTAAAAGACATATCACTCGATTATGTGCTAGTTTGCCAATTAAATTAGTTGATATCATATCAGGGTAATTATACAATCTTTATCATACATTCGGGTGTACCATGAGTACGATACACCAAAGGCTATAATTTTGCTCATTTGGAGCTCTCACTATACTCAATTGGAGGTTCCAAATGAGTAAATGAGCAAGAAATAGCTTTGGGTGTACCATGCACATGGTACATCCGGGTGTTAATGAATGCAATATTTAACTTGTAAGACATGTTAGTAGAACTAGCAATGTCGATTTAGAATTTGAGATCAACTATTAGTTAACAGTATTATCCAATAAGTGAGATTAGAAGAGTTAAGTCACCTACATGGGTCATGGCCTCATGGGTGCTTTATTTCTGAGTTGATTTGTCAAATTTCCCGTGCTAACTGCTATGCTAGCAATCATTTGGCTTTAGTGATAATTATAATTTTTTAATATCTAAATAAGATAAATGATTCATGAAGAATTAGACAATCTATTATTGCTAGGGGGGAAATGCTATAAGGATGCCAGTTGTTCGGATAACAATAATAGATTTCAACTATAAGACTCTGTAAGCCAACATCAATCGTAACAGCCTAAATAAAAATTATAATCTAGGCTTGACACACATACAAATACACACACATTAGTTGAAACATTTAAACAAAACTAATAATTTTATATGATAATACTTAAAATTAATTATTTTTATTATAGAAAGACAAACTTGTAAAGTATTGTAAGATATAGAGGATGTATAGAAGTATCAATTGAATATTATTTGTTCTTTTTTTGGTTGGTAAGGAGAAATTATTGTCCAATTAAGACGGCTCGTCAAGCTAGCCCTGTTTAACAGGCAAGAGCTTTTGTAAATTGGGTTAATTTGGATAAGACATATTTCCACCTTTAAAATATCAATACTGAATTGAATCCTACCACCTTTAAATTGTAAGATACAAAATTTTACCATACTGAAAAGTGAAAACTTACTTGATATTAATGAAATATTGCTAAAATTCTAGAGAGAAACTTTCCCCTCTCTCTAGAATTCTAGCACTGTTCCATTGGTTACTGTTTTGTTCTTCAGCAATTGTTGAATCCATGGCGAAAGGAGCAAAAAAAGTTAACGGTGGACAAAAGGCGAAACAACCTGTTAAGATTGTGAAGAAACCTCAAACTGAAGACGTGAAGAAGAAGAAGAATGTTAATGAAATCTCTGAGGTAGCTGCTCTAAGCTGGACTTCGCAAGAGGAAGTTGATGATGATTCGGAAGCATCGGCTGACTTTAATGCTTCTAATTTGGATAGAGAGAACTTCATTGCTGCTCGTTCTCAAGTAGCGAGTTGGATTGCTTCGATTCGTACTCCCATTCGTCAATCGAATGCTAATCAGGTGAAACGCTCTCCTCACCCTATGCAACAATCGGCTAGCAATACTAGTAATCCTACTAATTGGAGACATAACCTATTTGTTAATATTAGGGAGGAAGGTATTGATTTAGTTTAGGTAAATAACTCTGAAACTAGTAAGGAGGATGTTGGTGAGGTGGTTATAACAGAGGAAGATGTTACAGGAGAAATTGATTTCTGGAATAGTACTTTAGTTTGTTACATTTTAGGTATGAAACTTCCATATAGGATTGTTAATGGTTTTGTCCGTCGTATGTGGGGGAAATTTGGTATTGACAGGATTGTGATGAACAATAATGGTGTGTTTGTGGTTAGATTTCTGTCTATGGATGGTAAACAAAAAGCTATTGATGCTGGTCCTATCTTGTATGATAACAAGTCTGTTATCATGAAGAGTTGGTCTCCAGATCTTGACTTGTTAACTGAAACTGTCAAGGTGGTTCCTACTTGGATCAAGCTACCTAGTTTACACTTGAAGTACTGGGGGCAATGTGCTTTGAACAAGATTACAGGGCTTGTTGGTAAGCCAATTCGATCTGACAGGGCTATTGCTCAGAAAGATATTATTGAATATCCTCTTGTTTTGGTTGAGGTGAATATTGACCAATCCTTTCCTGATGAGATCAAGTTTGTCAATGAGAAGGGAGAAACTGTGACTCAAAGGGTTCTTTATGAATGCAAACCTATTCGTTGTGGAGATTGTGGTGGTATTGGGCATACTTTGAAAGAGTGTAGAAAGAAAAAATACGAGTTTGCCCTTGCTAAATTGCAACCTAAGAAAATGTGGGTTGTTAAGAAGCAAGGTATCCCAATTGGGATCAGTAAACAGAAGCAACAAAGTACTTCTACTGCAATCTTACCTAAACAACCACATACAAGCCGTGCAGTTGTGCAAGTGGAGCACAATCAGGATGTGGTTCAGGTTGGGGTTCAATCTGTAGAGGAAGGTGTTCCTCTGGTTGTAGAAGCTTCAGGAATTGGGCAGGCAGATATGCTGATGGCAGACAAGGAGATTCAGGAGGAAGTCTTGCAGGTTGGAGAGGTAGTGGTGTTACCTCATGGATAGTATTGGAGTTTGGAATGTTAGAGGCCTTGACAGCCCTCAGAAGCATAGTAAGGTAAAAAAAAATTTATCTCAATATCATTTAGGGTTGTTTAGGTTTCTAGAAACTAGGGTCAAGGCTATTAATTTCCCTAAAGTCTTCCCTAGAGTTAGTCCTGGTTATTCTGTTGTGACCAATTATCAATTTCATCATGGAGGGCGAATTTGGATGGTGTGGCAGGCTAATGTTTTTGTTGTCAATATTGGTTTGTCTTCTGCTCAGCTTATTCATAGTGAGGTTTTACATAAAGCTAGTGGAAAGTATTTTCATCTCACTATTATATATGGGTCTAATGACTCTGGTGAGAAAGAAGATATGTGGAAGGATTTGGTGAATATTAGTAGGATCATAAGAGGTGCTTGGGTGGTTATGGGTGAATTCAACAATGTTCAGAATCTTGAAGATAGAATTGGGTCCAATGTTACTTTAGCTGAGGTTGCCAACTTCAGACAATGTATCAGGGATTGTGATATTCATGATGTTGCTAGAGTGGCCCATTTTTTACTTGGTCGAATAAGCAGGAAGGAGATCATAGGGTCTTTTCTAAAATTGATCGTGCTTTATGTAATGAAGGTTGGCATAGACAGTTTGAGGGAGCTTCTGCTGTGTTCCTTCCTGAAAGTATTTCTGACCATAGTCCTTGTGTAATTAAGCTTGATAATGTTGTGGTTAGTACAGCTAAACCATTTAAATATTGCAATATGTGGGGTTTAGCTGGAGATTTTGGTAGAAGAGTGCGGGAAAGTTAGCAGCAGGAGGTGCAGGGGGTGCCTATGTTTAGACTAGTTACAAAGTTGAAAAGATTGAAAGCCTCTCTTAAGCAGTTGAATAGAGAGAATTTTTCAAATATTGAAGTGGAAGCTAAGTTAGCACTCACCAAGTTTACTGAGATTCAAAATGCTATTCACTCTCATCCTTATAATAGAGAGTTGCATATGTAGGAGGAGGAAGCTTTGAAGAATTACCAGTTGTTAAATAAGGCTAAGTTGAGTTTTCTGAGACAAAGAGTGAAAAATGATTGGATTAAAGGTGGGGATGAGAATACTTCCTACTTCCATGCATGTCTTAGGAAGAGGAAAGTGTTTAATCAGGTGGCAAGAATTAAAAATCAGCAAGGAGATTGGCAGAAGGATGTTGCTAGCATTGAGAATGCTTTTTTGCAACTCTATGAAAAGTTTCTTGGTACTGTTGGTGATGATGTTAAGCCAGTGAGTAGTACGATTGTGAATGAGGGTGCTATGGTTAATATGGTGCAACAACAGACATTATGTGCTGCTTTTACTAGGGAAGATGTTAAACAAGCTGTTTTTGCAATTAATGATACTAAAGCAGCTGGCCTTGATGGCTATTCAAGTGGTTTTTAAAAGCTGTTTGGGAGTATGTTGGGCAGGATGTGACTGATGCTGTCTTGGACTTTTTTCAGTCAGGTAAAATTTTGAAGCAAATCAATTGTAAAACTCTTTGTTTGATTCCTAAGTGTGAGCAACCTGAAAGTATCACATAATTCAGGCCTATTGCCTGTTGTAATGTGATATGCAAGGTGATATCTAAATTACTTTGTAGTAGATTGAAGATGGTGTTGCCTAGTATTGTGGATCGGGTGCAGAGTGCTTTCATTGAGAAAAGAACTATTATGCATAATATTCTCATATGCCAAGATATGATGAAACAATACAGAAGTAAGAGCTTGCTTGCTAGACGTACTATGAAGGTAGATCTCAGGAAGGCGTATATGATTATGTTCATTGGAGTTTTGTGGAAGAGTTATTGTGCAAATTGAAGCTTCCAAGTCAGTTCATTCAGTGGGTTATGAATTGCATTTCTTCCCCTTCTTTCTCTCTGAGTCTTAATGGTAACATTTATGGATTTTTTAAAGGGAAGGAAGGGCTCAGACAAGGAGACCTTATTTCTCCTCTGATCTTTGTGGTTGTTATGGAATATTTCAGTAGGATTTTAAAGCGAATGAGTAGAGATTATGGGTTTAAATATCATCATAGATGTGCTGCAGTGAAGCTCACTCATTTAATTTTTGTTGATGATTTGAACCTGTTCTGCAAGGGTGATATTAGTTCTGTCATTTTGATGGTTAGAGCTATGAAGGCCTTCTCTCAAGCTTATGGGTTATATGCTAATACTAAGAAGACAGATTTGTATTTTGGTAATGTGAAAGAGGACGTTCAGCAAAGAATTATTCAAGCTACTAGGTTCACTAAAGGTTCTTTCCCCTTCAGGTACCTGGGAGTTCCAATTACAGCTAATAGACTTAATATTGCAAACTGTGATGTCTCGGTTGACAGGATCCTTAAAAGGATTTTGTGCTGGTCTTCAAGGAACCTTTCCTATGCAGCTAGGAATGTGTTCGTCAATGTTGTTCTTATTAGTATTCACAGTTACTGGGCTCCAGTTTTCTTGTTGCCTAAAAGTGTTTTGCTGAAAATTATTCAAATTTGCAGAGCATTTCTTTGGGAGGGTAAATCTTTTTTGCATAAACCTCCCAATGTGTCATGGGAATGGGTGTGCAAGCCAAAAAAGAAAGGTGGGCTTGGCATTAGAGATTGTATAAGATGGAATCAGGCTGCTATTGACAAGTATGTGTGGCAAATTGCTCAGAAAGAAGATGTTTTGTGGGTGAAATGGATTCATAGTGTGTATATTAAAAATGTCTCTTGGTGGGAGTATGAAGCTCCCAAGAATGCTAGCTGGGGGTGGAAAATGATATGTAAGATGAAAGAACTTTTTAAAGTGGCTTATCTTTAGAACAGGTGGAGAAATGGTACAACAAATTATACTATCAAGAGTGGTTACCAGTGGCTTGTGGGAGAGCGAGAGAATGTCAATTGGTATCACTGGGTTTGGAGTAAATTGAATACTCCTAAGCATATATGCTTTTATTTCCTGGATGGCTGCTTGGGGAAAGCTGAGAACTAGAGACGGATTACAATTGGCTGGTCTGTGTCCTAATGCTGATTGTTTGTTGTGTTGTTATGTGTGGATTCTTACACTCATCTGTTTTTCCAGTGCATATTTAGTGATAAGGTGTGTAAAGGTATCCTGGAGTGGCTTCAGATTCAATAAGAACTGCTGAAAGTATTTATACTCAGTGGAAGGAATGGAGGAGGAAGTACAAATCTAAGAAGAGACAACAAATCTGTTATGCAAGCTTATCTGCTACAGTATACTATGTGTGGAAGGCCATAAAGCATGCTTACTAGCAGGATGTTGTTTTGACTCCAGACGTTGTTATTAAACAAATCAAAGATGCAGTATGTGTGAAAGTTAGAAGAAAATCAGCAGGAAATGGAGTGAGTCTGATAAGGAGTGGTTTGTTAGTCTATGTAATGTAGATTAATTGCAGGGTTGTTTGTTTTGTGTTAGTTGTTCTGAGTTGTTGTTTTGTTTGTTTTGGAGGCGTTGTGTTGCTGCTCTCTTTATTTAGAAAGTTATGCTCTGTTCTTTTGGATTGAATTAATGAAAGTTCGGTTCAGTTCAGTTCAGGTTTATCCAGTTCAGTTCAGTTCAGGTTTATTCACTTCAGTTCAGTTAGTTTCCTCTCACATTTTTCATTCAGTTCAGATCAGTTCAGTTTAGTTCAGATCAGATCAGTTCAGTTCAGACAAATTCAGTTCAGTTCAATTTAGTTCAGGTCTATTCAGTCCAAAAGAATAGAAGTGTAAGTTGTATTTGGTGGATTCTATTTGCTTTTGGTAATATACCTCTTACATTTTACGGAAAAAAAAATATTGCTATCGCGGCGTTTTACACATGTGTCTCAAAGGAATGGGGTTCATTTTGGTTGGCAGTGGTAGCCCATACATTTTGAGTTTCCAACTAATTCTTAGGTGGACGATTATAGAGTATGATCCTTTGTTTTTTTAGAGGAAGTACGTGGTCCTCATATCATATATAATATTATAGCAAGAAAACTTATGTCCTATGTGGCAAGCCCTTATGATTCCAGCCCTCTCATTGCATGCAAGGTTAACAGAGCAAGTATATACATGCCACGTGTCAACTACTACTAAAGTGCAATGTTTAAAAACCGGTCATCTAAAGCATGGAAATCGGAGAGAATAAGCATTTGAGTGTATGAATCATTCAAGCACATACAATTTCAAAAAATTGCTGGCTTTAAGGAAACAGATCATTCACTTCTAAAAATAAATCCATAATTCAAGCTTTAGCAATATTATTGCAAAAGAAAACAAAATCACTCCTAATCATTTCCATTTTATATATTTCATAAATGATAAATTGAAGATCTAACCCGTGATTTTGGGCTGTCAATATTGATTCTTACTAACGTTAGAATAACACTTTAAAACTACTACTATATATGAATAATATAGTAAGCCCAACTGCAGTCTGCAGCAGTGAAACAAGCTGAAATCGAACCACGGTGGCGCATCACTTGCGATACCAACCACAATAAAACCATCATTTCTTTCGGCAAAAAGGACAAAGGGATTGAGGATCTAACAAACACAATATATACAAACACACGAGACAGAAGCAGCAACAGATTAACGACAGCAACAATCACCATTCACAACAGCTCAATGGAGCGTAGGCTTGCAGCAGCAACAACTTCAATGACAGATACAGAGGAGGATAAGGAACTGAAAGCAACAAATACAAAGGGGGAGATAGAAAAAGAACATGCAACACCTCAACAATCAACCATTGTCGGATCAATGGCGGTAGAACTCCAGCAGAAGTACCAGTAATTTGGCAACAAAAGTAGAGGAAAGATAGATGTGGAAAAAAAGAAGAGTTGGACTTAGAGTCCCAATTGAGAGAATCGGATTTTGTTTGGTCAATAATCTAGAAGATCTGGAATGGTGGGATTGATTGAAATCAATTGCGAAATTTTGTTTGGTGAATAGAGAAAATTGGTTTGCATTCTAAAGAATATAGAGAGAAGAGAAAATGGTTTACATTCTAAAGAATAGAGAGATAAAGTTTTTTTATTGTAGATTTGTTATACTAATACTGAGTATAATACAAAGCTAGGAGAACTGAATGTATCTTATTACATTTATGTTATTCAGGTAGATGAGTCGTGGACATCAACAGTTACGAAGTTAAATATAGAATATAAGTTACATTATGTTATTCATCTTCTTAGGTATTAGACTAGAAACTGTCATCGGAAAACAGCAAAATAATTGTCAGTCTGTCACCACAATAAAAATAACGCTAGAAAATATTACCCAAATGTAAAAAGTAGCATGTAAATTTATCTTCATCAAATTCTTTTTTTTTCTATAAATAAGCTTTATTTCATCTCTCTTCTTGACGACTTTTTTAAGTCCACCAAGAATACAACAAAAAAAAAGAATAGGGAGAAGATGGAATTGATAACAAAAAGTGTAATTAGGATGTGAGTATTTTAATTATATTCATCAGCTAGGTGGATTATGATGTAAAATTCAAGGAGTTTATGTTTTCTGGAGAATGATTTATAGAGAGAAAGTATAGGAAGAAGAAGAAGCATCCCACTAATGAAAAATAAACTAAGAAGAGATTGAATTACATCGACAATGTTCGGACTTGCTAAAGATTGTCACGGCATTTTGCATCTATATGTTCTCTGCTCTTTTTTTCTATTTAACATTGGTTCTCTACTTCTTTTTAACTTTCCGTTAACTTTTCTTTCCTACTCCCCTCTATCTTAAAAACTACTTTTTTTTAGGGATCTTTAAAAACTACTTGCTACATTGTTGTGAACAATTACTTAGGATTTGTGGCAGAAGCGGCATTGAGGACTATTATTTTATGGGAAAATAAAAAATACTTGAGACTTGTGAGTGATAGGTCGGAAAATGACAAAAAAAGGAAAATTATTGGTACTTTTTTTGTAGATCATAGTTATCAAATAAAGAATTATAGCAAGTAAAAAGAGACTTTAATTTATGAAAAATGTAGCGAGGAAAAAAAAAGACGAAGGAAATATATATGATTTTTAATAGTCCCTCTATATTTTTAGTTTTCCTGATTTGTTTGTGCGCTTTTGCCAATGTTTAATTAAAAAATATGAACAAAAAAGGTTAAAATATGGTGAGAACCATAGCATAGAATGAGAACAGAAAACCAATTTAGGCCCTTAGATCATCGTAAATGAATATTCAAGATGCTTCTCGTGTCATTAATGACATTTTCTTAATTAATACGAAACTTACAAAACTGGTTCTCAACTTCTGCGGAAGTAAGCCAAAAATTAGTAAAAGTAAATCAAGTCGATCGTTAAGTAAATGAAATCGCTGAAAAGTAAAGAAACTGTAAACTAGTTTGTGAAGTTTCAAAATTATGGAAAATGTCATTAATGATATGGGAAGCATGCATCTACACCATTCAATTTTAATGATCTAAAGGCCTATAGATTGGTTCTATGTTCTCATTGGAATTTGGTAAATCTAGATATATACACGGTTTACTTCTAACTAATAAAAGTATTGTTGTAGACATATTAGAATAATTATGTTATGTCTACAACAATATTCACCCCGTTGAATTCTTTGCTACGAAGTTATGACAATGAACTTATTGGTTTGACCTCAAAGATTATCGCTCTCAAATTATGATTTTCTTCTTCACTATAATTAAGTTAGTTATCACTCATATGCATGCCAAATTAAGAAGGATTC
This sequence comes from Beta lomatogona, assembly GCA_947646795.1. Taxonomy (NCBI): domain Eukaryota; kingdom Viridiplantae; phylum Streptophyta; class Magnoliopsida; order Caryophyllales; family Amaranthaceae; genus Beta; species Beta lomatogona. Next base: position 342,652 of record CANSNZ010000845.1, on the reverse strand, counting down.
TTAATGGGAGAAAAATCATAGTTTTGGGAAAAAATAAAGCATTGACGGACATTAACGGCACGTTAACAGCCCATTTGGTTAGTGGTCATCAATGATTGTAATGACAAATGCATTGTATTGTGAATTTGTGAAGGACATCTCAAGTAATGCTACTGAATCCAAAATATCTTTTTTTTTTCTTTCTAAATTTTCTTTACCATCTATTACCATTTGGGAAGGTGGTATTGAGCGGTAATGAAATTTATAAAGAAAAATTTATGTTTTGAAATGAAGTTTCAATACCATGGGTACTGACATTAGAATTAAATGTACACTAAATTACAATTTTATCATTTTATGACCACTAAATAAACATGTTGTTATTAATAATATTTGGGTGTTTTTGTTTATTAAGAGATAATTAAATGCTAGATTAGGTGCATTATCATAAATAATATTTCACTGATATTAAGTCGTAGGGGGTAAATACGATGTAATGATTAAGTTGTTATTAATTAGAAAGGAGTTAAATGTTTATCTTATAATTGTCTACAAAGTAATATTATGATTTGTATACATTGCATAGGTATTAGACTTGAAATAGGGATTCTATTCAAGATAGCAGATGAATAAACAAAATAAGATAATCTTCTAGCGTTATATGTCAAAAGAGGGATCGTAAGTATTCAATATTAGTTGGTCTTACTCCCAATAAATGAACATTAAGTTTGGTTGTTTCTTCACTTTATGGTCGGTTTTAAAGAGAGAAAGATGTTTTTGAAAGGATGTACCAGTTTTTTGGGATGTAGAGAGACAAAGAGAGTGAAACTGTTCTGAGAGGATTGGATAAAATTATTGAATTGGAAAAGTTGCTATTTTGTCTATGTAAATTTGTTTTCACTTTTTCTTATATAAAAGGATAACCATGAATCATATTGGGAACCTATAAAACACACATATATAATACTTTATTACGTATTTGTATGTTCTAAATTAGTTTAATGAAGATTAAAACTTGTATTGACTTGATATATTTTTAAAAATTCTACCTCCATATTTTTATGTTCTTCCGAATTGGTTTTTGGAAGAAATCAAGGATTAAGGTTTAACGGTGGGTCATTGGAGTTAGTTATGGTAGTTTTGGGGAGGCATAAAGTAAAGGAGGAAGTATGAAAATGTTACACCCACAAAAGACATTTGGAGGAACAAAAACCAAGAAGTGACACTACTACATAAATGAGCTATTGCAACTAGGGGTGATTAACGAGCGAGCCGAGCCCGAATAGCACTGGGCTCGGCTCGAGCTCGTTTAAGATTTCAAGAGCTCGGCTCGGCTCGTGAGCTCGCCGAGCCTGGGGGAGCCGAGCTCGGCTCGAGCTCGTGATGAGAATTCGCGGCTCGAGCTCGGCTCGTGAGCTCGTTTAGGCTCGGCTCATGGGCTCGTTTAGGCTCGGCTCGTGGGCTCGTTTAGGCTCGGCTCGTGGGCTCGTGTAGGCTCGGCTCTCTATTATGGGCTCGAGCGCGTTTAGGAAATTTATTTTGCAAAAAATCTGTATAAAGTGAGTTTAATGATTCTATCATCATTGATGATTCCAATAAAACAATACAAAAGTTTCGCATATTGCAAACAATACAAAAGTTCTACAACAATACAAAAGTTCAACAACGATAATATATCAACCAACACATATACAATATATTACATAAAATAAAGAGTTCATTCTTTTCTCAAGGCAATGTCATTCTTGTAAGTTGCCATATGCTCCAAAGCCTACAATGCCCGCTCCATGCTACTTCCATTACACCATACAATCATAAGTTAAATAAAAAGATTAGTCAAGTTCTAAAAATACAATCATAACTTCTCTATCTTTTTTTGTTTTCTTTTTCTTTTTAATTGTTTTAACCTTTTCTTTTAATCTTTCTTCTATTATATAGCTTAGTTAATATCTTAAAAGAAATAATTAATATAATTTTTAATATCTATAAACAATTTTTAATATATAAACAATTTTTTAATATAAAATAATTTTTTTAGTATAAAATAATAATCGAGCTGTTCACGAGCTTTACGAGCCGAGCCCGAGCTCGAGCCGAGCTTTGTCCGAGTTTGACCGAGCCGAGCCCGAGCTGCTCGCGAGCCTGTCAGGCTCATTATCACCCCTAATTGCAACCCCTGAAAACCGTTGCAATAGACTCAATAACCATTGCAATAGAGCTATTGCAACGGTTAGGCAACTGTTGCTATTGCTGCCCTTGCATTAGATCTAATGCAACGGTCTTGCACATCTAATGCAACGGCCAGTTGCAACATCAAATACCCGTTGCAAAAAATCTGAAGCAACGCATGTTTATTGTCTAATGCAACGCCTCTATGGTATCCCATGAACCATTGCATTACATATGATGCAACACATATCAGAGTCTAATGCAACGCCTCTGTAGTATCCCATGAACCGTTGCATCACATATGATGCAACACATTTCAAAGTCTAATGCAACGCCTCTATGGTATCCCATGAACCGTTGCAATTTCCTCTTTTTGCATATTGAAGCTACTGCAACGGATCTATAAATATGGATGTATTTACCTATTAATTTGATGTTGATGCAAAGCTGAAATAATTCAAAAAATTTCAAATAAACATGATGATAAAAATTTAGATTTCCAAAAAGAGCCATAAAAATATATCCAATATCATCCAATTGTTCGACGATTTACAATAGCAAGTACTTAATATATACTATCGTATATATATCAAATCCCAAGAGTAGTTTGACCACCAAAACATATTTACTTCCAACCTAAAATGTATGCACCAAAAAATATCTACTTTTAGTGTAAATATATTACCAAAAAAATAAGATTTCTAGCTAGTTGCCCAATTAATTCCAAAATCATGCTCCACTTTTAAACGAGATCCATAGCCAAAAACTTGTCATTCGTGTGATTGCAATTGTTCTTGATCATGTGATACATTTCCGTCTCCTTCATGTACCTATAGAAATATACAAAAGTTATCAACAGTGTTGTTTGCAATAATTAGTTTTTACCTACACGAGTAAATTAACAAGTTAGTGGAGCCATCATATATATAATACCAAAAAAATGTGTTTACAACTTGTGCTAATAAACACTTTATCATCGGTAGAGGAAGATTAAGAAGAGTATGAATGGGAGGAAGAAGGGGCGGAAACAAATACTTTTTAAGATTTGAAGAACTGTAGACATTTTTCTGAGTACTTTTTTATCATCTTTAGTGATATGAAGGCATAACTTCAATTTATAGAGGATATACTCCCTCTATTTTTTTTTAATAGCAACGTTTCACATTTAAGGAAGTAATCATATAGATCTACTCTACTACACTATTGGTATTCTGAATTTCTGATATTTGGTGTCGTGTAGTTAATCATAGAAGTTTATTTCAAAGTATTGCCATTGTAGTAGACTTTTTAGGCATGCTAAGTAGCGTAATTAATGTGTATTTAGTAAGTGGAGGAATTCAGGAGTGATGAGTGATTAGTTGGCTGGATATGTTTTATTAAGTCATCAGGGATGCAGAAGTATTTTCTTAGGAACATAATGTATGTGGTGTTGTACATAAAAGACTAGAAAAGATATAGTGCATAAACCTATCATCACGGGATATAAAAGACATCTAGTACATAAATCTTACCTGATTTAACAAGTGCGTCCCGGAAGTTAATTCTTGTTCACCATTCTGCTCAATGGCTTCATTGCTTACAGTAGTTACATCTCTTGCAGTAGAAGATACTTGGACATCGGGAACCACAAGATCCATACCAGGATTAGCTTCTCGTAGTTGTTCTACCAACCCCGTTTGAATGCTTTGTAGGAATTCTTGAGGAATTATGTAGCTACATTTTGTGCCCCCTTTCTTTAGATCAGTTTTGGTCACACCTTTCCCGTAGAGGCGGACACGTCCACTATGCTCCACCTTTTTAATCACTTGATTGTATGGATCCTCACTATTAGCACCTTCTTCGTGTTCTTTAGATGCTAAAGTATCCATATGTTCCTTCCATGAGTTGCTAATGATTCTTTAGAATTATTAGTTAGCCATAGGATATAAAATTTGTTTAGAATTAAGTTTAGTAGTTTCACTATAATGAGAGTGTTATGGGTAGAGTAAGTAAAGGGAAGCCTTATGGGAATGTGGTGTGCTCTCATGCTTATGGAGCATATGTTATATGTGTAGTGACTTGTATTATTGGTGGAATTAGTCTACCAAGTTTGCTAATCTTATTTGCAGGGTCTCTTACATGTAATTTATTTTCTCTTTTATCAGAGTGCGCAGTGAAAGCGAAGTAATTTATAGCCTTCTCGGTTTAGTTGTGTTTAATTTTTGTGTTTTGCAAATTATATATAGTCATGTGTGTTGCATTGCATTTATTTTATTTGATGGTTGCTTGATAGTATATGTTATTATGTACGACGGTATATATTTTCAGTTCTTTTTCAATTAAGCGTTGTTTTTATATGAGTACTACGTATCTGTTTTATTATTTACAAAACTTTCTACTTTGAGTTTATATTCCAAATTATATTTTAGATCTTGGAACTTAATATATTTCATAACCATATTAGAGTTACTTTCTGACTTTCAAATTTTGTTATTTTTAATATTTTGACATACTCTTTTGAAAAATGTTTAATTTCAATTGTTTTATAATGGTTTGGAAAAAGAAAGGGGTTTTGAAATTGTCTTTCAAGATATTCTTCAAATTTCTCTTACCGTCTTTAACCATCTATATTTATAAATATTTTTCTTTTAATATTTTTATTTTTCATGCTAACCCTTGTTTAGCTTTTAATTATGGTAATAAGTTTTGTAGTCTTTGAAAATGAAAGTACTTTAATGAGTTGTCTTGGTGTTAGATTGAAATGTAGACGCAAACTATTTTGTTTTAAAGGTTAGCATTCAACAACTTTTACTTTACCTACTTTTCTTATTAGCATTATTTTTTTTTCAAACTCAAATGCGTGAAAGAATCTCATTTACTATTTGTTGTTTCTTGTGTAAATATTTAGTGCTTTCTCATTTCATAGCAAAATTTTGGTTGTTTTCAATACTTCTTATTTAATTCTTTGGTTTTGACTGATCTGTTTTATATTCTTTGAAAACGAAATTTATATACTCAGTCTAAATTTTAAACTTGTTTGAGTTGATATTGAGTCATAATGGGTGATTCCTTTGACTTGTATGTCAATTTGATAAGTTGACACATTTTATCTGTTTTGATTTACTTTCCTTTTTCAGTTGATATTAAGTTATATTGGGTGATTCCAGTAAACTCAAATGTCGATTTGATAAGTTGCCTTTCATATATTGTTTTGTTGATACTAGGTTGCAATGGGTGGTTCCATGCACATTTGTGTCGACTTGGCAAATTTTATAATTGTTGTTAATAATTTATTACTTTATCGCCTATTTATTATTAGTGTTTCGTCGTTGTGAAATCTATTTTAAAGTTTTAAATTTTTTTGCGAACTTTAATTTTCATATAGATGTTTAGGAGGCGTACGCTCTTATAACATATGTCATGACTTGTGTTCGTAAGTGTTATTTTAATAAACAGCTAGCTACTCTTTATTAAAGTGTTATTATCTCTTTAAGTGGAGTATAATCCCGTGTGGTTACCTCTATTTAAATTGGTTTGGCTATCTATTTACGAACTTTTTTCTTCTTCGTTTCTTTTCTAAAAATATTTATGTATGGTCGGATTTATACTTTTATAATTTTACGTAAATATTTATTCCTGCTACTTTTACAAAATTACCTATAGTTTATTGTGCAAACGTTTTTACCTCAAACTTTCTACTTGTCTTTGGTTCTTTCACATTGTATAAATGATGGTTGTTACCGTGCTTCTTTACTATACAACTCTTTTGGTCTTCCAAAATAAAATATATATTATTTGAGTTATCAAATTTTATACCTGCAAAGTTGTTTAGTTAACTAAAATCCATCGATTTCTGTTTTCTTAATTTTCTTTATCTAGAGTATTTTCTTTTGTCTCTTGGTTGTTTTGAAGTTTCGAGGACGAAACTCTTTTAAGGGGGAGTGATTGCAACACCCTGTAATTTTCACCCTTTATTTTTGGTGTTTGTTTACATTAAAATGACATTTTTCGTAAAAATAAATAATTTATTATTTAGATTATTTTGGAACGTGTTGTGAAAATGTGTATATATTTTTATATGTTGTGATATATTTATATATATTTATTTTAAGTTGTTAGTTAATTGTTTTAAAGGTTATATTAGTTTCGTTATTTATTTAGGCGTTTAGGATGCAGTTTTGTCGCGTAGCGTTTTTGTAACGTTGTTGGACCAACTTGGGTGATGAAATGTTGCATCGCATGTGGCGTGTCATGCTGGCCGAAAATCAGCAATTATGGAGTGGAGGATGAAGAGTTTTAGCGCTTATAAAGCTAACATTTGAATATCTTGTAACCGCTCATTTAATCCCTCATTACCATTCTCCTAAACCCTTCTTTTTTCCTTGCCAATAACTTCTAATTTTTGATAAGAGAAATTCAGCATCATTCTCATTTAACCCATGCCATTTTCAAGAAAAGAAAGAGAGGAAGGGAAGAGATAAAGAAGATAAAGGTTCATCCCGATTTTTCCTGTCACACCTTCACGAAATTAACCATATCCGGAGATCTAACCGTTGGATCATTCTCAAATTTGGACAGCACGTTGATAATATCTTGATATTCACTTTGATTGGAGCGATTGTGAATACGATCTTTTAATCACCGGAAATCATGGTCGGACCAGAACAGCACGAAATGAGATTTTTCAATGTTCAAGAAGAAAACGCCTAGTGACTTGTTGCTACAATTATCGTTCGTTGTGCTTTAAGGTTAGAAGATGAATTGGATTATACGCTTAAATCTTAACTATTTATTTAGACTCAACTCTCCTCCCGACGTTCCAGGTAACTAGTAGTTATCTTAGAATGATAGAGATTAGAGTATTTTTCGGTATTAGACTATTACGCTAGGAATTGTTTAAAATACTTTTTGAATGAACTTATTGATGAAATTTTATGTGGATATACTTGATTTATTCTGTATGAATATGGTATGCAGAAAAATAATTTTCGTCTGGGTTTTAATATTTATTCGATTTATTTGGTAATTTATGCGTTTATGGCTTATTTGCAAAATAATTATTGAACGAATGTTATAATAGCTGAAGTTATTTTTCTTGAAGCATGTTATGTGTGTAGTATTTGTTTCATGCTTTGGAATAATTTTTTCCTACTGTTTCCAGATTTATTTAATTGATTTATCTGTTTTTGCATTTTCGTGTTTGTTGTTATTTAAATCATGAATATTATTTTTTTTGGGCTGAAAAATCTATTTCTTTGCATATTATGTATTACCGTGGGTTTATGCATGCTATGTGAATTTTTGGGCATTTATTTCTATTTTTAATGAATTTATTGGCTTTACTGAATATTCTGTAAATTAAAATTTAAAATTACTTTTAGAGTCCAAAAATTAGAAATAAAATTTGTACCATGTCGGTAGAGTCATAATGGCCATATGATAATTTCTGTTATAATTTACTGATTGTTTTTATTAGTTTAATAATTTTATTGTGTTTTTGTTATGAATTTGAGGATATTCTTTTAAAATTATTTAAGGGTTTAATAATCAGAAATAAATTGAGACCTTTTATGTTCTTGGAAGTTGATGATTTGTAGGTTACTGTGGTTATTATTGAGTATCATTATGTTTACGTTTGGTTTATGTAAAAATGATTAGTCGTGTACGTTTCATTGATTTAATAAGCCTTGGAGTTAATTGGTGGTGGCGTCAGACGCATTCTGATGTGTCAGACATAGTTTGGTTAGTGCGCCAGTCGCACAGTGTGGTGCTGAGCGCAAGCTCATGCGCCGAGCGCACAGTTTTGTGTACTCTAATTTTTCATATGATCTTATACGTATGTTCTACTTCTTGTTGGTGATCTTATTTAATATGCTGCATTTCTGATTGATACTGTTAGGGCTATAAAAACTATTTCATTATCATTGTTGATGCTTAGTGATGTTCAAAGTATTGTGGTTGGAGATATTTGTTGTAAGTTTGTAAGTTACTACTTTGAGGATTTTTGAAGAATTACTTTTGATGAATTATGGGTATAAGGCCGGTTGGCATCCCTTTTGACGAATATTTTTGAGCTGAATGATACTTTAATGATATTTATGAATATGATTTTATTTTTTTGAGATAAGAACATCCGGTGGGATAGATGTAGTCCCCGGTGAAAAACATGCCAACCACCTGGTTTGCGAACTAGGGGTAAACCTGGGTTAATAGTTGTCGTCCGAGAGGTCAGGGAGTTCTGCGTGTTCTACGCTGCATCGGGAGTTTGGCCATTCTTAGACACAGGCAGTGGGGAACGTAAGCGCATAGACTGACCTGGAGATTGCGATCTGACAAACCTTAGGAAGTGAATTGCGATTCACTGGCGTTCGGTATCTGACTCAATCACTTGTTTTACCTATACTTTTTATTTTTATAAAAGTACTCATGAGATGATTTATTTATTTTTATCCAATTCACTTGCTATTTGTTATTCATTTGCGTTACTTGTGAGTTATATGGAAGTGGATGCATATTGTAGTTGACTTGACTTTATTCTTTCCTTTCTTACTATTCTATGTCTGGAATAGACTTTGATTTCTTTTGTTCTGGGAGAACTGCTAGTTACTCCCCACTAATTGTGGATGTTTGTTGATATATTTTGCAAGTGATGTTGATGGGAATCTTCTTTGGTTTTGGGCTCGGGTTGAGATGTGAGCATTAAAATGTTAGATGTTTTAGGCCTAGACTTTTAGTTGGTTGAAGAGTTAGTTTTATCTTTTGGATATTACTCTAATTAATTTAATTTATTTATACTATTTACTTATGTTGGTTTATCACTTAGTTATTTAAACGCATTTCTTGTAGTAGTGACATTCCCAAAAGACGATGTTTTCGCCATCGTCCTATTAATACTATTATTATTTCTTTCTTTTCCGCTTTGAAATTCTGGGGTGTTACACAATCAGTCAATCATATAGTAAATATAACTCACAATATTGTCTTTTGTTTTCACGAAGCTTGTTTTGTATGTCTTTTTCGGATCTCTCAACCTTGATTCTTTGTATATCTTCGCACGAGATGGTTCTTGCTTGTGTGGATCAGCTTGTTGCTGTCCATAAAAAGATTTTAGGGTATTGCATAAGATTATTATTTGTTAAAACCATCTCTACCGAGCAATAAATAATCAGATGAACATATTTGACCACATGGCAACAGATAATAATCAATCCATTTTCTCCAGTATCAAATCTAGTTCCTCAAAAAAGAATTATCAAATCCAGCAACGAGTGTAGTAACTAATCACCATAACAAAACCTACTAGATTGAATCATAATTGAGTAGGATACTGCAATTTTAAGCTCTTTATTCTAAGAAAAAGGTTCTGGAGTAATCACACTTTCTTACTTTGCATGAAGTATACTAGAAAAAACTGATTATTAAAGGTAATTCCCAACTTATGACGTAAAATGGCATATGAATTTGGACCCATAGTATGCATATCCTCTAGCAATTCACGATTCCTTTTGTTCTTCTTACTTTTTTCCTATGCAGTAAAACAAATTAGAATAGTTAGCTTCTAAAAATATGTTTAACACAAAAAGCTTAATAATTAGAAAAGACTAATATACATCGATTTTGGAATTGTTCCAATAGTTCAAGAGATCTTTGAGCTGAGACTCTGGAATTGTCTTTGGACGTTTTTCCCATCTTTGTTCATCACTTTCCCATGCATAGAAGTGTTTCTTTTTCGTTCTACACTTATGGATACGTCATCCAACATTAAATGTTTCCATTACCCACTTTCTTCCTTCTTTAGGGATGATGTATTTCTCCTGTTAATTACATGCTCCATTAGCGGTAAATAAGACAAAGTACTTAACTAAAACGAATAAAGATGGATACAAACCAGAACATATTCCCATATTATGTCATGTGTGGGTAGACATGGCCAATCAACATAATTCAGTGGGGCAAGCTCGTAATTTTTCGACACTGTTCCCAAAAAGCGAGTAAATTCTTGAACAATCTCATTCGTGGGTCCAATTGGCTACCCATTAGAGTTCAGAATAAGAAAAGGGAGTTCTTCTCTTGTACGATCATGAACCTTAACCAACTTTGTTGGTCCTCGATGCGTCTTGGTTTTTGGAGCTACAAATATGTAGTTGTTAGCTTAATTAATTAGATCTGCTCAATTCACACAAGCTAGCAACAACAACAACAGTATAACCAAAAAGGTGATAAAATATCTCAGCAAGAGAGAGAGAGAGAGGGAGGAAGCTAAAACAATTGCTGCTGCTCGTATCCAGACTAACATGGAAGCTAAAGCAGCTGCTGCTGCTCGTAACCAGGCTAAGATGGAAGCTAAAGCAGCTGCTGTTGCTCGTAACCAGGCTAAGATGGAACTAAAGCAGCAGCTGCTGCTCGTATTCAGTGGGTTGCCACATTGATTTGATTCTTGAAGTCTTAGGGTCTGATCTCTAGTTGTTATGTCATCAGCCGATGCTCTGAATTATTGGCTTTTAGCATGGAAGAAGTGCAAACTCATGTCAGTTTTTACACAGACATCAGCATAAATGAGCATGATTTTGGCACGATGGTTTATGATTGCCCTAAAGTTCTTGGCTATTTTACTATAGAACGATAAAATGAAGCAAAAGGTATGCAGCTATATGAATGTAGCTATGTAATTCATTCTGTTGGTTTTGTTACCAAAACTCACATAGAGAGCCATCTTAGTCGTATTAGACAATGGGACTGATTTTTAATATCCAGATCACAATTATACCAGTGCTTAAGGATCAATCATGTCAGTTTTTTCCCCCCTGAGATTTCTTGTTGCATATGTTCTTTGGGTATAGTATATTCTTTGTTGAGGTGATATGTGATCAATCATACCAGTGCTCACAGTTATAACAGAAATGATATGTGATGATATCAAAACAAAAGACTATATGATGGCTAATATAGGGTAACTAAAAAGCCTAAAAAGGTTACCTTCCTTTACAGAGTCTGTTCTTTGTTGAGGTGAATTTTCTTGTTCAAAATCAAGCCTACTCTCCATTACCATATTTTCATCATCTCTGACCTCTGGTTGAACTTGAACTTCATGAGCTGCTTCACAAGCATCATTTTCCACTTCATTAGTGGAAGGACTTTCCATTTCAATGTTGAGATTCACGATATCTGATTTAGTCCTCCGCAAATTGCGATAAGCTGACAATGACCCTGGAGAGCAAAATGTCTTCTGTTGTAACTTGTTTTGTGCCTGGATAGGTTGTTGTTCTTGGTGGACAATGACGTTTTTTTGAACTTTTTGGTGAACATTGCTCATAGAATAAGTTGCATGACCGTCAACAACTTGTGAACTCTTTTGGTGCTTTCGACCCTTTGGTTGTTGTTGTTCTTCAGGTTGCTTCACAAATTCAGCCATAGACATTGACTTTAACTTGGTAATTGGGTGTTTCACTATTTGCTTTTGAACTGCTAGACATTGTTGCTTTTGTTATACCGGAGGCTTGCCAAAATCAGCCATAGAACCTGATTTAGTTGAAGGCTGCAAACATATGTGATCAAAGATCAATACTAAAAGGAGAACATATATCACTGCTGCTAGACATATATCGATTAGATCATCTAAAAATATATGTACTGCTAGTCTTTTTAATCACTGCTGTTGTAGCCTACATGTTAATGTATTAGGTTGCCTAATGGTGTTCGAGATCATAGACAGATTAGACCCTACATCAACGAGACGTACAAACACCAAGAATAAAAGATGCTAAATAGTTGCAGCACAAGAATAAACGAATTAAAGATGCTGAGTTCTTTCCTAATCTCCTCCAAATCCAAACTACAGTTGATATTACATGGAACATGCCCACTTAGTTAACCTAAGAGCACAACAACTTTAAGTGTGACAAAATGTCGTAAAGGAAGTCCTAAAGAACAAAATTACAGAAAAGCAATAAGGTTGTATGACACTAACCTTGGTGGTCTTATTTTTGTTTCCAATACGAATTCCATCCTCGTCGCCATCACCCTCTATATCTGGTACATACTCATCATCATCTACATCAGAATATAAGTCTTTCTCTTCCCATGCAGACAAGGCATTGAGGGAAGTGGCAAATGCTTGGGATTTGTCATAAATCTTATTTGCTAAACTCCCTAAACCTTTTGCTGTCATTGCTTCTGCATTTCGCTTCAATATCGCTAGTCTTTGTCTTTCATAATTCGATAGCACAATCTGTTGTCTTGCAAATTCAGCTTTACTCCGCTTCATCTGCACATATAAGACAAGCAATAAGTTTATAAGAAAGTAAAATATAACTAGCAAGTAATATATATGATAGAAATAATAAGTCTAATGATACAAATAATACTTTATTTCTTTCATTTATACATATAATAGAAATAACAAGGTTAAGGGAAATATAATGCAATAAGAAAACATAACTAGCAAGTAAACTATGTAGTTGAACATCAGTACCATCAGATAGTTCTGTGGGAAGGTTTTGAATAGCATAATACCAACCATCCTTGGTGTAATCTTCTACATAAAAACCTTGATGTGCTTGAGATGCCAAGATAAATGGTTATGCTTTGCAAATGGTCTTATTTTTACTAGCTTTTTATACACGCGATGCGTGCGACGATATTTTAGGCGTAACTGTTACTCTAGTGAAACAAACCAAAAACAAAAGTTCGTATCTAATTTCACCTCCATTTTGTGAATAAGAAATATTGAAATACTTACAAATAGTATTTAAAAACACTTCATTATTTTATGTAATATTGTTGTTTAACTTATAACTAACTGAGTAAATGATTAACGTTACTTATTTGTTATTAGTAAAAAAACGTTTGTAGCCTAAAGCCACATGTATGCCAGTAACAAACCCACATAATTTTTCCCACCTATCCATATGACTATCAATCCCACCTACCCCGTATAACTATCCACCCCACATACCCATATGATGAATCTCACGTATATTATCATCTAATCCTCCATATTTTAATCTTCCCACCTACAACCTTAGATCTCCCCTTCCTTCAAAAAATAAGAACGACTCATCTCCTTATTCTCACTATCTTTCATATTCACTTAAAAAGATTGAGATTTAATCAGATGTCATGGTTATTTTCACAGCAAACACCACATTAATAAGCTCATCCTGGTGTCTAAATTAACCCCATCAAGGCTCCATTGATTTTTTGGTAATTTTGGTCTTTGTTGTGGGTCTTTTTGGGTTTTCATTTCGATCTGGGTGGTAATTTAATGTTGAAGAACGTTCGTCGGGATGGGGTTTACTTGGTTGATGAATTAAATAGAGGGCCTCAAATTTGAAGGTAATTCCTTACGTTTTATGTTCCTGATTTCGTCCCAAAAAATTCAATTGTTAATTATAGTATTTCTCAAACATCCGGTTACATTATGTTTGAACTTTTATTTGTGAAGATGTTTTTTTCAAAAAAACCGTGGCTAAAGTTCAGAATTTGGAATTTGCAAAAATCTAGTTACAATCCTAGTCGGTTCTTGAATCATCCCCTTATTCTTTTTCTTTCCCTTTGTTTTTTTCAAGACTTCTTCTACTGCTTTGGCAAATTTTGTATGCAAAGTAATTAAATCAAATTTAAGCATAATTTATTGCGTAAAAGACCTTTTGCTTCTGGGTTTTTATTTATTCATAAGAAATATCATTTTATACTAATGGTTTATAAGATTACATTTATATTTCGAAAACTTACTATCGAAAAGTTATTTTTATACACTTCTTTTTAATTATGAAATACTATTTTTTCAAAATCCATATCCGGTTTTTATATTTCATTCCATGGACTACTAAAAGAAAATCAATTGTTTTCATCGGTTTTCAATTTCACTATTTGTTTTGGCAAATTAATGTAATTTCGTTTTTAGATTGATTTTTGTGTCATTGTTATTGTATTCGAAATTGATTTATATTTTATAATGCCTTTTTTTTGTTACAAACTTGTACTGATTTTTTAATAATTATTTCGAAATTTATACCATACAATACAAACTTAAATTATTCATGTATCATTATTGTATTTTTTTTTTCTAAAACATGTAATTATCAATACTACAATTGAACATGCATTCGAACATAAGAGTTGTTAATTTTTTTTTCAACTAATTTGAAATAACTTGCAAGATTAACAGGAACTATGTACCTTTTTTATAAGTTCGCAAATCGCCAATGGACAAATGTGTGATCTCCCCGTTGAAATCGTATGTTTTTCTTAATTTGTAATTTGTATTAACGTTGTAGTGTATTGGTAATTTTCTGAGTATGTAATTGTAAATGGTTTTTGAGAACGGATTATGTAATTACTAATGGGTTATAGTTTGTAATTGAATCTTTTAGTTTTTCTAAAGTTTCCTCATTTGAGTGATTGATTGTTATAATTGTATTTTTGTCAGTTTTTTTCAAACCCCAATTTGTTTGAAATTAGTTTTGTAATTTAGAAAGGGAAGGGGGTAAAACAATCTCTTCAAAGGGGGACACCATAGCTCCCCCCTTCCCTTATATAATAGAGATTAACTAAAGTAAACTCACCATTCGTTTCCGAGTGATACCAAACACACCTGAACAAGACAACACTAAATTGACCATGATAAGACAACTCAATAATTTCTTCTAATGCACCATAGTATACAACGTGTCCAACGATAGGATTTTGGTCTTTGCTGCTAGAAAAGCTAGGTGTCAAAGCTTTCAAGGTAACACCACTGTTTTGAGTAACCAATTTGGCGTCACGCTTCATAGAGTAGAACCTATAGCCATTAACAAAGTACCCAGTGTACTTTTTAACAACATAAGAAGGCCCTTTTGATAACCATTTCACATGGCTTGATACCACTTCCCCTTTTACAAGCTTCAAAGCAACTTTCTCCTTAAACCAATCCATAAAACCCTTGCTATGATTTTGAGCATTATCCCATTTTCTTTTCCTATGACAACTGAGAGATTTCTTGTGCTCACTGTAATAAAAATCAGACTTAGTAACTGAGTTGTAAAGCATTAAAAAAATGAAATAAAATTGTGTTAGACTATGTGTAGTTATCGTACCTAATGTATGTCTCAACTCTTTACATTCACAATTAAATAAGATATATGTATGCGCTTGAGCCAATATGATGTTGTCAATCATATACCCGCATTGGGTTTTCTTTGAGCTTTTTCCTTTTCCCGGGACAGGACACCCAATTTTAGGAAGGAATGGACGCAAGATGCTAGTCTCCATAATGCTAGTAGAAGGAGTGTCCGATTGATCTATATATCTAGCACAAAACCTCAAACATTCTTTAGCCCAATTTCCTTCCGCCATTGACTCCTCGGGGCAAGCCTTATTCCAAACATCATTCTTCAACTCTTTAAGATACCTCTCAATTGCATACATGCACCTTATTCCAACGGGACCACCAAGACTAATTTCTTCAACCAAGTGAACAGGTAAATGGACCATTACGGTAAAAAAAGCAGGCGGGAAAATGCCTTCAAGGTGACAAAGAGAACTATCTCAGTTTGAAGATTGCCAAGATCTCGAGGGTCAATAGATTTACTCCATATGCCTTTAAAAAACCGACAAAGTCTTATTATGGGAGTTGCAACATCTTCTAGTAATGTTATCTTCACAGCAATAGGAAGCAAATAATGCATCATAAAATGAGCATCATAGCTCTTATAACCTGTGATTCTACCCTCATTAACCTACACACAACGAGCAATATTAGAAGCATAACCTTGTGGTAGTTTTGCATTCTTTATGATCTGGCAAAATAAACGCTTTTTTTCCAGTGACATCCAAAAGCGTGATCTTGGAATCTCTACACCACCGCCTTCTAATTCTATAGGTTGCAAGTTTGGCATAATATTGAGGTTGACTAAATCCCAACGAGCACTTGAAGTATCCTTGGTCTTCCCCGGTATGTCAAGCAATGTACAAATGAGATTATCAAACACATTTTTTTCTATATGCATCGCATCGAGGTTATGGCGATTAGCACAATGCTTTCAGTAAGGCAATTTAAAAAGTATTGAGAACTTCTTCCATGGAGTATTATCCCCATCCTTCTTTTTCTTCTTTTTTCGTTCCTTTCTTTCCAAAACTGTTTGGAAAATCACGAAGGAGGTCCTCAATCTCGTTTCCTTTCAAACAAGAAGGTGGAAGTCTTTTCTCAATTTCTCCATTGAAGTTCCTCTTATTATGGCGCCAAGGATGTGTCGGGTGCAAAAATTTCCGGAAACCTATATAGTAATGCTTATGACTGTGGTTCAACCAATCAAATTCTGTCTCATAATGACAATTAGGACATGTCATTTCCCCTTTTGTGCTCCATCCAGACAACATTGCATAAGCTGGAAAGTCACTAATAGTGGACATCAAAGCTACATGCATGTCAAACCTTTTATCACATAAAGCATCATATGTTTCTAGTCCAAACTCCCACAAATCCTTAAGATCTTTGATTAGTGGTTGTAGATAAACATCAATGTCATTGCCAGGGGATAAAGGGTCGGGAATGAGCAATGACAGCATCAAGAACTCATGCTTCATGAGCATCCATGGAGGCAAGTTATAGTTAATCAAAATAAATGGCCATGTACTATGAACAATGCTCATAGAGTGAAATGGATTGAATCCATCTGTGGCTAAACCTAGCCTAACATTACGAGGGTCTTTCGCAAACTTTGGATACTCCTTGTTAAAGTCCTTCCAGGCTTGCCCATCCGCTGGATGTCGTAAATAGCCATCTTTTTCACGACCGTTTGCATGCCATGTCATGTGCCTTGCAGTCTCTGAACACATAAATAACTTTTGCAGCCTTTTCTTTACTGGAAAGTACCTCAGAATTTTGGCTGGAACCCTATGGGTCTTTCCCTCATCCATCTCATCTTTATCATTCAATTTCCACCTAGGAGTCTTGCAAACATGGCAATGTGTTGTATCGGCGTGCTCCTCCCAAAGATAACATATAGTCATTGGGACATGCATTTATCTTTGAATAGTCCAATCCTAACGCTTTTAATGAATTTTTGGCTTCATAAAAAGACGAAGGCAATTTTGCATCAGGTAGCACTTCCCGAAACAGTTCTAATATAGCACCAAATGCGACATTGGTGAGTTTGTAGTCTACCTTCAACAAAAACCGGCGAATTGTAAAAGAGAGTTTAGAAAACTTTTTGCAGCCGGGGTATAACTCTTGCTGATCTTCTTCAATTAATTTATAAAAAAAATTTGCATCTTCATTTGGCCCCTCTCTCAAAGTATCATGCAATAACCCCTTTATGTCATCATTCATGTTTGATGATATATCATGGTCCACTATCACCTTTTCCCTTTCGTGATCCTCCCCTAACTCAAACAATTTATCTAATCTTGGCACAAAACCATTGCATATTATATGATCTCGAACAACATTCTTACGATGCCAATAACGATAATGACAAATTTCACATGGACAACATATTTGGATCACCTTGTGACTTAGTAGCAAAAGCTTTTTCAATGTATTCGTCGACTCCTTGTTCATACTCATCACTCCATCTAGCAAATGTCCACCAATTCTTAATTCCGCTAGCCATTAATCTAAATATCATAGAGATCAATGCAAATCACGTTAATAGCACTAATGTTGAAATTCATACTAACATAATAATACTAAAGATTTACTTAAAATAGTATTAGATTTTTTATATAAATAATGTCATCATAAAAAACATATAAGTTCACAAATTGTCAAACTTCATGCAATGTGTATTATAATGAAAGTTGTTGAGATATAAATTCATAAACTTCATGAGTAAACAAACAAACTACAAATATCCACGCATCTTAACTAGGACTAGCTTACTAGTAATTATGTATCCCTAATAAACAAACGATTTTTAAAATATGTTAAGATGAATTATTTAATTTAATTAAGCTTATTAAGTAGTAGGATTATAGGATAGGGAAGGCTATATATAGAGGCGTAGGGTTTTTTTTTGCACAACTACTTTACTCATTGACGAGTGACACATATTTGTAACAGAGGACCAAAAGACAAGGAAAAATTCTCCATTAATGATCATAAATCACAATACAAGTAACATGTCAGACTTTGCAAATTACTCCAGCATAAGATGTTGATGATATTAACTACTCCAAGGGTAAACTCTCTAGAAATAGCAAGAAACTCTACTATTCATGTCAGAGCAATGCCAATGTTAAACTAAATCTGCTGCAGTATACGTAATAAAGTGTGCCTAATTTGTAACACCATATGCACAAGGATACAAAATCAACAATGTAGCTGGAATGTCAAGAGCATAACAATTGGAATCGGCACTACTACGAAAGCTACTCCAACCACCCACGAGAGTACAGGTGATCCATCAATAAGAAATATAAATACCGAACAAACTATGAAGATTATCAGAACCATACGAACACTTATATACAGGGCCAGCTGAGAGCATGTTCAACCTGTTCTAAAGAACAGGACCCCTGATTTTTGAGGGCCCAACATAAGATAGGGTCCAATGGAAACAAAGCAAAGCAGTAAACCTATCTAACCATTCGGTTCACATATTCCCAAAACTTTTTCCTAAATTACTCACTGTATCAGAGCCTTTAATTACTCTTTTTTTAAGAAATCATGTTAATTAATCAAGAGTATTCAATGGAAAAATCAGTATGCATCTCTTCTTTTTTCCAAGAAAACATTTAATTTCATTATTACTTGCATATTTCCAATTCTCCTCAATAGCATCGGAAGTTATGTTGTTTAACGAGAATAATTTTTTTTCCTATCAATTTGCAATTCATATTCAACCCATCTCAATTCACATCCAAGAAATCCTTTTTTTTACTATCAAAAAAATAAAACAGTATTCAACTATGCAGTTGGGTGCTTGCATGCTCCTAATTTGTTCATCTTTTGACTGTGCGAAGTGAAAGATCAAGAATGTGTTGGATATTGTGATATTTAAGTCTTGAAATTTAAGGTAATTTACTTTCTAGTTTATGATATGCCACATTTATAATTTTTTTGTCGTGGGAAAAGTCGATTCTGAATTTTTATAATTTGATTTCATAATTGGAATGCATAACCTTTTGTTCTTATATTACAATACTTACTGCCTGCTATGTTTTGTTGTTGAATTTGAAATTTTTGGATTTTGAGCAATTGAACATAATGTTTAATTTGGATTGTTGTTGCATATTGTAAAATGTATTTGTTAGTTGCAGTTATAAAGATGGAATTTGGGTAAAATTTCGAAGAAAGAAAGAAACAGCGTATTTAGAGAGAGAAGGGGAGGGATACCAACCACTACAAGTAGTGAATTCCGGCAAGGGTGGAGAAAGCAGAAGAGCCGACGAGTTTAGACGAGAATTGCTAGCCACTAACTTCCACTTGAAAATACACCGCGGAAGAGCCGACAAGTGTTCCTCTTCGCAATTGTCCCGACGAGGGTTAAGAGAAGCCGCTGACTTCCACTTGAAAATACACCGGGGAAGAGAAGTGCTAGCAAGCAACAAAAATTTTGGCGCCGGTGAAGACAAGAATTTCCGGTGCCGGTGAACACGAGAATTTCCGGCGTGTGAGAAGTTGAATTGCGTAACTTCCTCTTTGACTGTGTAATGTATTATGATGAAAGAGGGAAGGAGAAAAGTGTAGTTAGGGTTTTAGAAATTGTGGGGAAATAGGGAGGGAAATCAATAGTCAGCGCGGGTATGGGCCTATGGCTAATTTTTAAGTTTCACTATGTTAATGCAATGATATAATATAAACTATTGCAACTGCTTGCATTGACCGTTGCAATATATTTAAATGATGTTGCATTTACAGCTCTAATACGGTTGACTTTAATCGTTGCAATAGAACACACCGTTGCAAAAACGTGTTGCATTAACGTATGTCGTTGCAACGGACCATTGCTTTATAGTCAACCGTTACATTAGACCGTTGCAATTGCTTCAAAATGTAGTAGTGATGAAAAATTATATTTATCAATTTTTTAATCACTCTGATTCATTATGCAGTTCAAAAGTATACAATATCAAACTTTTACAACAAATGAAGATACAATGGGAGCATAGAACTAAAAACTAAACAAAGATTGAAAATCATACACAATTTAGCAACCTTTTAAGGTTTTACAATATAACATGAAAATAAAAACGGTGCATAATTTTGTTTTGTAAATAGTATCGTAAACAAATAAGGATTTGAAATTTTGTATTGCAACGAGTTGATCAATATTCGATTTGAAATTTTGATCATTATCCTTATCATAATTAAACTTTGGATGATAGGTAAGTTATTTAACTTTAGACAAAAGACTAATTATCATGGCATGGCTACTATATACTCATTGTCAATTTTATAGATGGCGGAAATAATGATCTTATATCAGCTATAGTGGAAAACATATATTCGGCCACCTAAAGGATCATTTAGAGGAACCTAAGTATTTCCAAACGAGGGCTATTTTTGCTTTGACTCATGAGATAGTGGAGACGATGAATGATCATGGGTTGTGCGAATTACCCGGGGAATTAATAGAGTATATTTAACTTTAAATACAATTTTCAAGGAAAAGTGCAACTTAGAAGTGCATGAAAATCTACTACACTGAATTCCTAAATACCATTAGATGTTCCGGTCTACTGAATCACTATATAAGACTGAAGGAGTCAAGTTTGATACACCAATGATGCTACTGAGGAATATTGACCCAGCATCTGGTTTGCGTAACAGTATATATATAGGCTAATAATCAAGCATGTAGGAAACCGAATCATCCAAGTCATGGTCATTTTAGGTAGCAACGGGGAATAAGGTATTTATATCCCTGTATGATACTCATTTCGTCAGATGGAACAAGATTTCCTATGAGGTTTCAAAAAAGGCGGTTTCCTTTGACAGTGTTAAAAGTCAAGGACAATCCCTATCGCATGGCGGGTTTGTATCTCCCGAGACCAGTTCTCGACATGGCCAATTTTATGTAGCTATTTTCAGTGTCACGAGTTAAAAGTGTCTAATAGTACTAATTTGTAAGAAAGAACATGGGATGTCTAATGCTACTATTAATGCAGCATATAAAGAGTCTTCCAAACGTATGATTATTATGTATTCGCTAAACAACTTTATAATTAATATAAAGGTGCATTTTTATTATACAAGAAAGTTTTTGATCGAGTAGTAGTAAAAAGTCGTTTATATGTTTTAATATAGCTGATACATAAACATTCTCATTTAACTAAAAAGTTCCCGTGCATCATGCACGGGTCCAAGACCTAGTTAACATATAACATAAATATTCTGTCCTTGTGTGTTCTTTTTTCAGTTTTCTAACACATTAACATTTATAAACAACTTTTGACAAAATAGATTGAAGGAAAAAAGGTTGAAATTTTATTAACTCAAAAGATATTTATACATATAAAAACTAACTTAGGTAGAATTTGGAAAACATATCATGTACTAAATATAATACAAAGAAATATTATCTCTAAATAAATACTTTTAAATATGTCTAGATAAACACTTCTAAATACATAGAATTAGGAAATACTCCTCAATCTATCCTAACACCCTCCTGATATAGTAACGGCAGAAATATGCTCGTTGCAATTGGAGATAAAAAAAAAACAATAAAAAAAATCTAGTATAAGTAATAGTTGCAAATAAATCGGATGAACTAGAACTTATCTTCAGTCAAGTCAATCAACAAACTAGTGATGTTGGCTTCGGAAATTTGTAGGTTCTTTTAGAGCAAAACCAAGATCACATCAGGTAATGGTTTTTCTTGAGCATAATCATGCTCACATCATATTATAAAACCCTTGTCTCTTGGCACAAGGAGAACCGATAAATCATGTCTCATGACACAGTGATAGTCGAAAAGCCGAAAAGAATCCCTATCTAACGACATAGGGAGAGCCAAAACTTTTTGTGGAAGGATTTTATGGTTAAGAACCAAGTAAGTTAGGTTCTTAATTAGTGGAGGGAGTTTATGGATAAAGAACCTCGAGTTAGGCAGTGGCGGATCCAGCGTGGGTTCAGTGGGTTCAACCGAACCCACGCGGATCCGGGGAAAAAACTGATAGAAAATAAAGGTTAAGAGTTAATATAAGTAATACGCAAAGCATAGATTGTTAGATACATACCAATGCAGCTCAGTGGTAAAGTCCGCGTGCAACTTGAGTTATGTATCTTCAGGGTCGCAGGTTCGATTCCTTAGAGGACGTGTATCATTGTCTTTTTTTTCTTTTTCTTTTTTCCCTCCCTTCGTGTTATGTTTTATTTCTCAGTTTTCTTTTTCTTTATTTCATTGTCTTATTTTTCTTTTTTTTCCTCCCTTTATCTTACGTTTTATTTCTCGATCTTCTTTTTCGTTATTCTCCCTTTTATTTTTTAGAGCTCCTTTTTATCTATAGATCTCTCCCTCCCACCAATTACTAAAATAGTAGAAGGTAATGGATTTCGTTTATTTTCCATTCTCTTCCCATTTCCCTTGCTTAAGTAATAAATTAATCGTGCACTATATTGATCACTTAATTCATTGCCCATATATGTATATGATATGCAATGAGAAGTGTGTTAAAATGTAAAGGATTAATGTTATATATTTTTATAATTTATATGTGCATATTATAAACTATATGGGATGATATTAATTTTTTACATGGAAGAATTTTATACATCACTTGTACAAAATTATTGACAGAGCTCAATATCACCCAAAATGCAAAGAGCTTATTAGTGTTGTTGTGTTGATTCGTTGCTAATTAGTCATTTTAGATTTCATATTTGTGCTAGTTGGTAATATTTTAATTTTTTCATGTTTCATATCATAGATATATAGTTATTTTTTTTGCAATGTAATCAAGAATAGAAACTCCGCTAAGTATAATTGTTGAAAGTTTTCCTTTTCTTTAAGATATGTAACTGTAGACAGTAAAATGTAATTAAGAATTAAGGTTGGCCTAATGGTTGTGAGGCCCTCCTACCACCCCCCGTGACAGGGGTTCGATTCTCACCCCTTGCAAGGAAATTCTCCTTACAAATAAAAATAAAGATAGTCAAATGTAATTTGGAATTTAAGTTTTACTCCGAACCCACGTGGCTCAATTTCTGGATCCGCCACTGGAGTTAGGTACTTAGAGTAGCGTAGCCTTTTATAGCGGAAAAAAAAAGTTAGTGTTTTCTTGTCCAACCAACGTGGGACTTTATGAAATAAACTTTGGTGGATAGTTTCTACCTAATGAAGAAATGCAACAAATACTTTTTGTTCCATTTATAAAAGAACGGAAACTTAAACTTTTGTTTCCGAACCAATGTGGGACAACTTAGATTCATACAATAAGTATGGCTATAATAGTAACATTTTATATAGAAAAAAAAGGTATTGTTTATTTACACTACAAACCAATGTGGTACATTTAATATTTTAC
Source organism: Beta lomatogona (assembly GCA_947646795.1). Taxonomy (NCBI): domain Eukaryota; kingdom Viridiplantae; phylum Streptophyta; class Magnoliopsida; order Caryophyllales; family Amaranthaceae; genus Beta; species Beta lomatogona. The sequence continues at coordinate 319,069 of CANSNZ010000845.1, read as the reverse complement.
ATGAAAGATCGTTTTTAATAATTTTTCAGTTTGTTCATGAGCTTTCGAGCCAAGGCTAAGGCTAAGGCTCGTTAAAATCTTCAGCCCGACTTGTTAACCATAACCCAAAGACAAACTATGATTGAAGTCCATCATGAAAATATTTTCTATATTAGTATTAATTTTATTTCATGGATTAATTTTTTGAAAAAGTTTGAGAATTATTTATTGAAATTACAAGTGTTTCTGTCAAGAAATTAAGGATTGTGATTGGTTGAGATATGTGATGTGGGCCCCAAGAGCAATCGCCTGAGCTCCGATATCCGTACGCCGGAATCCTGCAAAACAAGGTTAGACTACCCCGGGGGTGATTCCGGGATCGCCCCTCCGACGCTCAAGTCAGATGTGATTGAGGTAGAGAGAGAAGTAAAGTCTAGAGAGAGATGCTCTAGTTTGTTAGGTGAGAATTGAATACCTGTTCATTGATGAGGCAGTTGGTTTTTATAGTGTTGGGGATTTCCCAGACAGGAAACATTATTCAGATGGGCCTTTTTGGTAGCAATGGGCATGTTACCTTTTCAGGCAATGATTGTTTCACCTTTGGGAGGTTCCCAAATACTGGTGATTAGGTCAACTTTCAAGTGGGACCCACGGTTGCCACCTGTCCCATGCTTTAGCGGGCCCATGCTTCTTTATTGGGTTACTGATTAAATGAGCCCAAAGAATTAGACCCACGCCATAGATAGGGGATCACGGAGATCCGACTGGAGGGGGGCCTGTCTGTGGCGGAATAGCAGTTATCCTATCTCTGACCGAAAGCAGATATGCCGACCGGGTCTCCTTCTGGCTGGAAGCAGGAATGCCGACCGGGTCTCCTTCTGGCTGGAAGTAGGAATGCCGACCGGGTCTCCTTTTTAGTGGAAGCAGGAAGGCCGACCGGGTCACATCCTGGCTGGAAACCAATAGGCCGACCAGGTCCCCTTCTGGCTGGAAATGGCTATGCCGACCGGGTCAACTCTCGATTGGAGGTAGATAGGCCGACCGGGCCATTTTTGCCTCAAGGAGAGAATGCCGACCGGGTCGTTTCTGCCCCATAAGGAGAGTGCCGACCGGGTCGTTTTTACCCCATGAGGGGAGAATGCCGACCGGGTTACCTCCGTTTGGAGGAAAGTTGCCGACCCAGTCATCTTTTGCCTCCTGGTGAGGATGCCGACCGGGTCGTTTTTGCCACAAGGAGAGAATGCCGACCGGGTTGTTTTTGCCCCATGAGGAGAGCGCCGACCGGGTCACTCCCGTTTGGGGGAGGGATGCCGACCCAGTCATCTTTGGCTTCACGGTGGGGCTAATGAGCCCCACGATGATCCGAGGGGGTGCTAACTGATACTTGACCATATTTGCCAGGTATAGAGGCGACTCGGCGAAGGAGGGAGGCTCCTGTTGGCCGAGTAGGGTACATGGCCACTAGGATGAGGGGCTAATGAGCCCCAAGTTGGTCCGAGTGGGGCTAGCTGATACTTGGCCGCACTCGACCAAGTATAGAAGCGACTCGACAAAGGAGGGAAGCTCCTGTTGGCCGAGTAAGGTACATGGCCACTCGGATGAGGGACTAATGACCTCCAGATGATCCGAGTGGGTGCTAGCTGATACTTGGCCGTACTCGACCAAGTATAGAAGCGACTCGGCAAAGGAGGCAAGCTCCTGTTGGCCGAGTAGGGTATATGGCCACTCGGATGAGGCACTAATGACCTCCAGATGATCCGAGTGGGTGCTAGCTGATACTTGGCCGTACTCGACCAAGTATAGAAGCGACTCGGCAAAGGAGGGAAGCTCCTGTTGGCCGAGTAGGGTATATGGCCACTCGGATGAGGGGCTAACGAGCCCCAAGCTGATCCGAGTGGGTGCGAGCTGATACTTGGCTGTACTGTACCAAGTATAGAAGCGACTCGACAAAGGAGAGAAGCTCCTGTTGGCCGAGTAGGGTATATGGCCAGTCGGATGAGGGGCTAATGAGTTCCAGATGATCCGTGTGGGTGCTAGCTGATACTTGGCCGTACTCGACCAAGTATAGAAGCAACTCGACAAAGGAGGGAAGCTCCTGTTGGCCGAGTAGGGTATATGGCCACTCGAATGAGGGGCTAACGAGCCCCAAGCTGATCCGAGTGGGTTTCCGTACCTCTTGATACTTAGGACGTTGGGACCCTTGGCATTGGCCGACCTGGAGGGACACCCTGGGGACCTTTGGCGTTTCAACTTCCTTTGGATCTGAAGGGTTTTTGCTCGAGTTTGCTGGACTCCTCACTTAATGGACTGAGTAGGTCTAGTTGGGCCGTTATTAAAAGCCCGCTTAGGCGACGCGGGGGGGTTTGCGTTGCACATCCCCGAGGTCCTCCTATATAAACCTGAGAGGAGAGAGAAGTGGAGGATCATTTGCTCATTTCCTCATTCTCTCTTTCTCAAGAATTTCCAAATTCTCTCAATCTTCTCAAGTTTTCCTCCTAGTTTCTTCGTCCGACCAGGTACGCGTTTGTTGTTTTAAGCTTTTTTCTTTTTCTTTGTTTTCTTTCGAATAACTTCGGCCGACTCCCTTGTGTATAAATAATGGGAGATTCGTCCGAGTCGTCGACACCTCCGACCTCACCCTCTTATAAATTGTCCGAGGAGGTGAGGGGAATGGGAATAACTTTGGTGTCGACGATAATAAGCTGCCCCGACCCCTCGGCTGTACCCGACGCGGTCGTTCTCCCGAGCCCGTCTTCTTCGGTGGAGGAGGAAGCCGAGGGAGTCATTCCTTACCCTTGGGAGGTGTCGTTGGCTTATCCTCCTTCTCGGAGTTACTTAGACAAGTATTTGTCTTCTGATGTAGTAAGGGCCATGCCGAGGGGAGCAGGAGAAGCATCCACATCGGGTCGGCAGTTGGAGTACCCTGACCTTGATCCGAAAGGAGGTCCGGGCTCTTTCTTTCCCGAGCCGGGGGTGATTAAGTCGCTGACCGAGGACCTCCGGGGCACAGCGACCAGGTTCCACATAAGAGACCCCTTCTACTTAGTCCGACCGGAGGCCTACCATACAGTCCTGTCACCACCGCCCGGGTGCATTGCAGTTTATCACAAGGCTGTGGATATGGGGCTTCGGTTCCCGCTGACCAACTTTGTCAAAGAGTTGTTGAATGCGTACAATTTAGCCATCTGCCAAATTTCCCCGAACTCCAGGGCGGAATCAACGCCTTTCAGGTGATCTGCGAATTGATGCGGATCCGACCAACACTCAAGTTATGGCGGCATCTCTACAAATTGGTCGAAGTGATGGCTGCAAAGAATGGTCCCGGTTGGTGGAGCTTCCAGGTCCGACCGGGATACCGTACCGTTCTTAACCTACCGACTTCACAGAAGGGGTTTCGGAGGGAATTTGCCTTTGTATACTACGGCGGGGACTGGGGGATTCCCCTTATTCCTCCCCCGACCGAGCCCCTTGTTGCCTTAAATTGCCGAGTGGGTGAACTCGATGACGAGGAGGGTGCCGGGGCCTGCTATATGCAGACCGAGGCAAAAATTGTGAATGGGGGCGAGATATTTGTGCCCGGTCGGTGGCTCCCCGACCGCAAATTATTCAAGGATGAACACTTCCTTTCGGCAATGGGTCTTAGCTCGACTTTCCCGAAGGGTGATCTGGGGGAGTTGGGCGAGGTGGTTGGTATTGGCAATGTTATAGTTTTTCGCCCTTTTTTGACTAACTTTTGGTTTTGTTTTGTTGCAGAGCCCGCCCGAGCGTATCTTGAAGAGACCGACCCGTCAATGGCCGACAAGCTGAATGTTGCAGCCATGAGAGCTGCTCGACCGAAGGCCGAAATTGCAGCCAAGACCTTGAAGGTCCCCGCTCCCCCCAAGGTGAAACTCCGCCCTTTTTGTTGTTTACGTTTTGGCCCGACCGGCTCTTTTTATTTGCCGACATATCTTCCCGGATGCGAGGACCTCGCCAAGCCGAACGACAAAAAGAGGAAAAGAGCGGTCATCCGACAAGGTGGCTCAAACCGAGAAGGCTGTCGCTCGGTCCAAGGCTGAGCGAGAAAAGGCCGTCGCTCGGTCCAAGGCGGAGCGGGAAAAGGCCGTCGCTCGTGCAGAGGGCGAGCGGAGCGGGTCGGTGGAGGTCATCAGCCCCAGGGGTCCCCAGCAATAGACCGACGGGGGGGATATCTCCCTTCATTCTTCTGACTTCAGGCCGGTCGGGAGCCCTCAATATACTCCCTTGTCCCCATTCGAGGAGTTGCCCGGGGGGTAGCTCGAGGGGGCGGTAACGCCGACCGTTCCTTTCACGGGCCGAGCCGGAAGGAGAAGGACAAGCGGTGGACTACTGCCATTGATCACATTTATACTCCCGCCGACCGGGAGTATATTGAGATCACTCATGGGCCGAACGAGACCAACGAGTTGTTTCGCTCCCGGCTCGACGTAAGTGCCTTTGCCTTTTATTTTGCTCTCGATTCTGCTCCGATTCTGCTTTTCATCTTGCTTTGTTCTTCTTTGTTTCAGTTCTCTGCCCGGATGGCGAACGTTGCTCAAAATAGGGTGAGCTTGGCCGAGGAAGTTGCCGTCCTCAAAGAAAAGGCCAAAAAACATTTTGATGAGGTTTATCGGGCAAAGGAGGATAAGCGCATTGCCGAGTCCAAACTCGAGGATGCACTGGCCGCCATCAAGAAAGATCAGGAGACCTTTGCCTCCGAGCGGGCGAAGTTGGAGAAGGAGACGGCCGACCTCACGCTCGCCCGCGACTTAGCTCGAACTGCTCGGGATGATGCCCTCGCCAAGCAGGCAACGGCCGAGCTGAAGGTGGCGGAGCTCGAGGCTAAGCTGGTTGAGCTTGAGGGCCAAGTGAAGACGGAGGCGCAATGGTTCTCCGAGTGGGAGAAGACGGATGCTGCCGAGGTGTATGCCAACGAGGTCGGCAGCGTCGCTCATAAAATGGGGGAGGACGAAGCCCTCGACCGACTGAAGAAGGTCTTGGCCACGTCTCATCCTGATTTGGTCTGGGCCGAGGTCTGGTCAGGTTATCAGGAGTCGGTCGACGCTGATAACGCTAAGATTCTAGCTGAGGGAACTAGTTTCGATGAGGATGAGGACGATGAGGGCCGAGTCGACGTTAATGTCGTCGATGGCGATGATGATGATGATGATGAGGTGGCCGATGATGTTGGTCGGGGGGAGGAGCTTGTCGGCGACAGCACAGAAGCGAATGCCGAGAGTGTGGCTGATCCTCCCCCTCCTTCTAGTTCTTAGGGTATACTACCATTGTACTTGATCGTTTTTATATTTCCTTTGTAATGCCCGACCTTATTTAACGGAACTTGGTCGTTTTGTCTTCTCATTCTGTCTTTTCTTTTCTTGTTTGTTGATTGCAATATTGTCCGCCTAACTTTTTAATCCGCCTGACTTGTTTGCATAGTCGAAATTCCTACCAATAATAATTTTCATGAGAAATTCAAACTGTTGGACTGGTTAAGTCCAGATTTCATTCCGATAGACTTGGTCAAAATTCCGACCGACAATAACTTCCAGGAGAAAACTCGAACTGTGTTTTACTGGTTAAGTTCATCGTTTACAAAATGCCGACCGGCTATGAGGTGTAAAAAATTCCAACTGTTTTGACTGGTTAAGTCCTAATTAACAAAATGCCGACCGGCTATTATTGAGTTTTTACAATGTATGCCCCTATTGCAAATAACAAAGCTTTACACATGGTATTTCTTAAGGTTGTCGCCATTCCAAGGTCGGGCAAGAGGGATGCCCTCGGGGGACTCTAGTCGGAAGGTGCCGGGCTTGATGACTTCTGTGACTTTGTATGGGCCATCCCAGTTAGGTCCTAGTTTCCCCTTCAAGTGTGAGAGCCCGGTGGCTTCGACTTTTCGAATAACCCAGGCGCCGAGTTGGATTGGGCGGGTCCTCACTCGGCGATTTAACATCCGAGTGACCCTTTGCTTGTACCGAATGGATTTTAGCAGCACATTGCCCCTTGTTTCCTGCAACAAGTCTAGGTTGACAGGTTTCTCTTCCTCGTTCTTTTCATATTCATAGAAGGTCATCCGAGGGGATGGGATGCCAATTTCGACTGGTAGGACAGCCTCACTCCCGTACACAAGGTTGTATGGTGAGTGACCCGTTGCTTCTTTGGTCGTAGTTCTGGCCGACCAGAGGACCCCAGGTAGGTCATCAACCCATGCTCCTTTAGCAGCTTCTAAGGATTTCTTGATTCCCTGGAGAACTATCTTATTAGCCGATTCGGCTTCCCCGTTTGTTTGTGGTCGGGATACTGCCGAGAATTTTGTGTGTATTCCGAACCGAGCACAATAATCTCTAGTAGGGCCACCGTTGAATTGTCGCCCATTGTCGGAGATTAGGACTCTGGGGACTCCGAATCTGGTGATGATGTTCTTCCAAATGAACGCTTGAACTTGTTTATCCGTGATGGAGGAGAGTGGTTCGGCCTCAGTCCATTTGGTGAAGTAGTCGATGGCGACTATTAAGAACCTTCTCTGACCCGAGGCTGGAGGAAATGGTCCGAGTAGGTCCATGCCCCACTTATCAAATGGCAAGACTGCTTGAATTGTTGTTCGGGGGATGGTCGGTGCTCGGGGAATGTCTGAATGGATCTGGCAGGACGGACATTTCTTCACTAGCTCTTGGGCGTCGTTTTTAAGAGTAGGCCAATAAAATCCGGCTCGGAGAGCCTTTCCTGCTATGGTTCTTCCTCCTTGATGACTCCCACAGGCCCCTTGGTGGATTTCCCTAAGGACGTAATTTCCTTCCTCAGGGGTGACACATTTAAGCAGGGGATGGGTGAAGGACTTCTTGTAGAGTTGATTCTCATGCCATAGGAACCATCCGGATTTGTGTTTAATCCGATCAGCCTCCTTGCAATCCTCTGGTAGTTTCCCGTCTCTCAAATATCCGACTATCTCGTCCATCCATTCAGATGTCCGATTCAACACAAGCTGCTGCTTGGCGTTGATGCTGGGTTGCCGAAGGACTTCCCACATGATTGTTCGGGGAGCAGACCCTTCTGCCGAACTGGCCATTCTGGCCAAGGCATCAGCTTGCTGATTTTCCGACCGGGGTATATGGATGATGTTGAACTGAGATAGCTGCCCGATTATTTTCTGGGCCTTGGCCAAATACATTCTCATGTTGTCTTCTTTGGCCTCATATTCCCCCGATAACTGACCCACTATCAATTGCGAGTCGGATTTTGCTTTGATCACGGTTGCCCCGGCCAAGATGCATAACTCCAATCCGAGGATCAGGGCTTCATATTCCGCTTCATTGTTGGAGCTTAAGAACTCAAATTTTATTGCGTATTCCATCTTTTCTCCGACAGGGGGTTTGATGACCAGCCCAGCTCCACAACCTGTCTTGGTAGACGAGCCGTCCACTTGCAGCTCCCAGCTATCTTGCTGGCTGATTAGGGGTCTGGATGTGAATTCTGTTATGAAATCAGCCAAGGCCTGGGCTTTGATCGCCCTCCTAGGTTCATATTCTAACCCAAAATCAGCCAGCTGATCCGCCCAATCGGACATCCGACTAGAGTGGTTCCTGTTTTCAATGAGCTTTCTGAGCGGCTGGCTCGTGAGGACCTTAATAGGATGGGCCTGGAAGTATGGCTTTAGCTTCCGACTAGCCATTACTAGGGCAAAAACCATTTTCTCCACTTCGCTATACTTGGCCTCCGCTCCTCGAAAGGCGTGGCTTATGAAATTGACTGGGTGTTGCTTTTCTTCTCTTTCGGCTATCAAAACGGCGCTGAGCGCGTATTCAGAGATAGCCAAATAAATGAACAATGTCTCTCCCGGCAAGGGGGAGATTAGTTTAGGGAGGGTAAGAAGATGTTCTTTCAGAGAGGTGAAGGCTTGCTCGGCTTCATCGTCCCAAGTAAACTCCTTTGTCTTTAGGGTTTTGAAGAAGTGTAAGCTCTTATCCGCTGAGCGGGATAGGAAGCGACCGAGGGCGGCCAGGCAGCCGGTCAGGCGTTGTACTTCTCTCACATTCCTCGGGGACTTCATTTCTATTACAGCTTTGATCTTGTCGGGATTGGCTTCGATCCCCCTTTCATCAACTAGGAATCCGAGGCACTTTCCCCCTTTTACTCCGAAGACACACTTCTTCGGATTTAACATCATGCGGAAGCGCCTCAATGTTCCGAGGGTTTCTCTTAAATCTGAGGGGTGATGGCTGTGTGCTTTGCTTTTAACAATCGTGTCGTCAACATATACCTCTATATTCCGACCAAGTTGGTTGCTAAAAATTTTGTTGACGGTGCGCTGATATGTTGCCCCTGCATTTTCAGCCCGAAGGGCATCATTTTATGGCAATACACCCCCTGGTTGGTGATGAACGCAGTATGGACTCGGTCCTGTTCAGCCATCGGGATTTGATGATACCCCGCATTTGCATCCATGAAGCTTAAGAGGGCGTGACCTGCAGTTGAGTCGACCAACCTATCAATCTTGGGCAGAGGGTGGTTGTCTTTTGGACAGGCCTTATCTGTGAAATCCACACACATTCTCCATGCCCCACTCGACTTCTTGACGAGGACAACATTGGCCAACCATTCCGAGTACTGACATTCTTCAATGAACCCCGCTTCGAGCAATTTCTTAACTTCTGCAGCTGCTGCGGCGTTCCTTTCAGGGCCTTGATGCCTCAACTTTTGTTTGACCAGCTTGAACCCCTCTTTGATGTTTAACTCGTGGCACATCACTTTAGGATCGAGCCCGGGCATTTCATTGGCCTCGTCTCGGTATTCTGTTAGAACTTGAATGATCTCCCTTCTTGTTTGAGGGTCCATGGCCTTGCCTACTCTCAGAGTCCGACCATGTTCCTCATCGATGATGACTTCTTCGTCCTCCTCAGTTGGCTGAGGGCGCTCGTATTGCCTGGGATTCTTCGTAAGGTAGACCCCGAGCTCACTTGGGGGCTGACCATCTCCTCGCTTTCTTTTCTTCGAGTCCTCTTGGACGTCGACCTTGCTTTGTAGGCTGTTCACATAACACTCCCTGGCTGCTTGCTGATCCCCCTGGATCTTTCCGACTCTACCTTCGTCGGTTTCGAACTGCATGAGGAGCTGATAGATGGAAATTGCAGCCTTGACCTTGTTCAGCGTTGGTCTTCCCATTATGATGTTGTATGGCAGAGGGATGTCTACCACTAAGAAGTCAATCGGTAGGCTTCTTCCTTTGCCCTTCTCTCCTATCCGAGTAGGCAACTTTATAGACCCGACCGGGTGCACCGAGTTTCCCCCGAAGCCTATGAGTGGCTGATTGAGTGGGGTCACATCCTCTTCGGCGTACTTCAATTTCCTGATGCATTCCAGCGTGATTATATCAGCTGAAGACCCACTGTCCACTAGCACTCGTTTGACTCTTGTGTTGGCCACTTTGAGCTCGATGACCAAGGGGTCGTCGTGGGGCGTGTGTAGTGGCCTACTGGATTCCCCAAATGTCATTACAGGGCAGTCGGGTCGGGGGTGGTTGACATCGAGTACCTGATGCTTAAGATTTTGGAGGTGGGCTTTGCGTGATCGACCGGTTAGGCCTCCCGACGCGAAGCCACCTGCTATGACTCCGATGAACCCCTCCGTGTCTCCGCTGTTGGACTGACCTGCCTTTTGCTTGCCTTTCTCCTCGCTGGAATGCTTGAGGTATCGGTTCAGCTTCCCCTGATCAGCTAGGTTGTTAAGGGATTTCTTGAGTTCCCTACAATCCTTAGTGGTGTGCCCGCATTCTTTGTGATATTCACACCAGAGGCTCTTATCTCTTCGAGCAGTTGATGTCTTGATGGGAGGTGGGCGAGGGAGAGTGACTTTGTCTTTTATGTCCAAGTATATCTCTCTCCTGTTTTTGCTGAACCGCGGGTCGATGCCATGGTCGTTGAATCTGTCTGACCGACCACCCGTCTTCTGTTGCTTCGACTGATCCCTGGGATTTCCTTCATCCTTCCTCTTTTTGCTCCCATCGTCTGAGTGACGGCATATGTCGGTTGCTTGGATGAATCTTTGAGCCCGAGTCATTGCCTCAGAGAAGGTTTTGACTTCGTTTTCCGCCAGGGACCACCTTAGCCGACCAGGCTGGAGTCCAGACATTAGGGCAGCGAATGATACCGCATCCTGCAGATCCGAAATTTTCAACGACTCCTCATTGAATCTTTTAATATAGTCGGCCAGGCTTTCATTCTTCTCCTGCCTGATCCCCATCAAGTGGAGACTTGTTTTCTTTTGTCTTTTTCCCGCAACAAACTGGTGACTGCATAGGTCTTCGAGGATCGAGAAATCGGTTATGATCCCCGTCGGGAGCTCCTGGAACCAACTTAGGGCCAGACCTTTGAGTGTTGTTGGAAAGAAGCGGCACCATGTGGCTTCACATCCGGTCTGAACGCTCATTTGGGCTTTGTATGTAGCCATGTGGTCATCCGGGTCGGTTAGGCTCGTGAATGGCTCAACAGAGGGGGTCTTGACTTTTCCCGGGTTGGGGGCCTCGAGTATGGCCTGGCTGAATGGGACCATGAACTTGAGTGCCCCGCTGTTGATCTGAATAGGGTTAGGCGAGCGGAATCACCATGGCCCTCGCGGCCGGGCGGCCTTTTTGTTTAATATGTGCCTCGCATCATAACCCTTCTTGAGGCGCTTCTCGTTGAGGAAGTGTCGGGCATCGTTTTGCTTGTTACCCGCGTTGCCCCGAGGGGATTTGGATATGTGAGTCTCTTCAGCGGCTCTAACTGATCTTCCCTTAGGTTCGTGTCGGTCACCTTCCCCCTGCTTTGATCGGTGCTGACCAGGCTGACTGTATTCTCTTGCCCCTGATGGATGCCGGCTAGGCTGACCATGGTTATCCGCCCGAAGTGAAAGGACCAGGGCTTGGTCCTTCAGGGACTGAAGGGGGCGTCCTTGCTGCAGGTTGGCCAGCATATACTCGAGCTCGTTGCAAGGTTTCTTTGAAGGCGAGCGGCTATCATGTTTATATCCGTTGTGGTTATAGGTTGGGGGTCAGCGGCCCGTAGGCGACGGGGGGGTTCTGCCTGTCTTCCATGGAATGCTCCTCTTCTTCATGATCAAGGGTTTGAACGGTCGGTGTTTTGGGCCGTTCAGACCTTCGGTGAAGATATGGGGATGGACTCCTCTCGGACCTCTGAGCCTGTGCGGAGGGCTGGCGAGTGCGAGTGCTTTTGGCTGGGGCCATCCTAAGTGGTGGCGAAGCGACTTTGATAGTAACTTCCCCACAGACGGCGCCAAACTGTTTCTGTCAAGAAATTAAGGATTGTGATTGGTTGAGATAGGTGATGTGGGCCCCAAGAGCGATCGTCTGAGCTCCGATATCCGTACGCCGGAATCCTGCAAAACAAGGTTAGACTACCCCGGGGGTGATTCCGGGATCGCCCCTCCGACGCTCAAGTCAGATGTGATTGAGGTAGAGAGAGAAGTAAAGTCTAGAGAGAGATGCTCTAGTTTGTTAGGTGAGAATTGAATACCTGTTCATTGATGAGAGCGTTGGTTTTTATAGTGTTGGGGATTTCCCAGGACGGAAACATTATTCGAGATGGGCCTTTTTTGGTAGCAATGGGCATGTTACCTTTTCAGGCAATGATTGTTTCACCCTTGGGAGGTTCCCAAATACTGGTGATTAGGTCAATTTTCAAGTGGGACCCACGGTTGCCACCTGTCTCATGCTTTAGCGGGCCCATGCTTCTTTATTGGGTTGCTGATTAAATGAGCCCAAACAACAAGTATTATATATGTATTTTTTTTGAGTTTCTCGCAAGGTTTTCGGGTCGAGTAGGTTGTAGCTCAGCTCGTCTCATTAGTCATCGAGTCGAGCTCGCGTTCGAGTCGAACTTTGACCGGCTCGACCTCGAGTAGCTCGCAAGTTGTCTCGTCTCGTTTACACCCCTATTTCTCATTATTACCAATATGCTCTATCAATATTTTGCACATAACATTGCACCCAAAAAAAAAATATTTTGCCCATAACAAATAATTAAACTTTGTTCATAACAACCAAAAACTATTGTGATCAATGTAAGTGAATTCCAGATTTCCAGCCACATAAAATGGAAGGCTTTCATCATTGCCAAACATTACTAATTGACATATGAACTTCTTCAAGAGTTTTTCCCTTTGTCTCCGGCACTAATTTGGCCACAAATATAAGTGCAAATGCAGAAACACCCGCCAATACAAAAAACGTCCCTGAAAAAGATCCATACAAGTAATATTATTGCGTCAAATTCAAAAATCGTAAAAAAAAGCAGTAAAATCCAAAAATTAATAAGGATTTACCTGAAGAACTCCATTCCATAGAGAAGTTAAATGCATAAGAAACAGTCCACGCTGAAAGCCAAGATACTAAAGCAGCAACACTTCCAGCTAACCCTTTTATGTTCAAGGGGTATATCTGTAAAACGCATATCCAGTCAATTAGATTAATAATCACTTAACAATCTGCATAATGAATTAATACGGTAAAAAGGAAAAAAATTATTTACTTAGTGGTTATTTGGTATACATGGAAATCTAATTCTCATGGGAAGTTCTATTTTCTAAAAAGTTATTTCCCTTATGTAATTCATAGACATATATGCACGCGATGCGTGCGTTAATTTCAAAACTTGTTATTATATATTTCATCCGTATTATAGTTATGATTACTCTTAAAATGTGAATGATTAATAGTTAGATGAATTTAGATATATTAATTCGCTAATGTAAAATACTAACAAAGGTTGTGAGTGATTTTTAATATTAATTTTTTGTAAATGAATTTAAATATATTAATTCTTACGATTTACTGAAAATAGAACATTACACATACTTTTATGTTCAATAATGAACTGCATACTTGATTAACAATAAAGTATCCACAAATGTGAGAATGTCGTAAAGCTCCAATCTATGAAGGGAATTGATTTTTTTTTTTTTTTTTTGAGTTTGTGTTTGTAATTGTGTTTGTGTTATGGAAAATTTATTTTGAGTTTGAATTTGAGTTGTCTATGTAATGAAATGTCGTGTATTTTTTTTTTGTTATTGTCTGTGGTATTAATGTTTGGTAAGTTCATGAAAATTTTTTATTGAAACTTTTTTATTGGCAAGTTTATGTGATTGGGTTTAATAGAGATTTGATTGATTTTTTTTTTTGGCAAGTTTATGTATGGATATTTGGAATGTCGTGGAGGGACAATTAAGTAAATTCGAAGGGTGACACCATTGCTCCCCCTTGGCTTATATAATAGAGATAAGAAATAATCTTAATATGTTTAGTTGACATCAAAGAATAATAACAAAGGGGGGATTGGGTGAATAAATTCCCACGTTTTGTGAGAATTTCAATTTCCCAAGCAATTTTCATTGCCCCCTTTTTTCCCACTTTCTGTCAAACAAACAACTATCTAAATTAGAAAATCATGGGAATTTCTATTTGTCTACATAATTTCCCGTATACCAAATGTACCAAATTCGGTATACATACCACTATAGATAGACATTATCTAAACAGAACATAGATGAGGGTGAGAGAAGAGAGAGAAAATAAAGTAAGAGAGAAAAATTCTCTATTTATGATTTTAAAGTCGAAGTCAAAATTATAACAAGGAAAGCTATATATACAACTTATCAACAAAAACAACTCTAACAAGTTAACAACCTAACAATAGAGGAAAATAAAATAAATAAATAAAATGAAAATAATATCTAACTACCCAACATCATCAATTATCCATAATATTAATATATATAATATATATAGTGGGATGCTACTCATTGATTTAGAAAATATATATAGTGGGATGCTACTCATTGATTTAGAATATATATAGTGGGATGCTACTCATTGATTTAGATTATTCTTTTATGATCTATCTATAGTGGGTTAAATACTTAATACTTCCTCTCCTACCTCCTTACCTTCTTGTAAGGAAATTCTCCTTATCAATAATAAAATATTCAGGTGATAGTGGTTATAATTCATACCTCTGAAGTAATAACTGCTGATACTCCACCAATACCTACTGGATATGATGCCACATAGATCTGCAGGAAGTAACTTTAGTTTTAGTCATTGATACTATTACATAACCCATACATGCGATCTAAATTACCCAATCCAAATTTAAACGATAAGCGAAATTACATAACCTAATTTTGACCCGAGCCAAAATTAATGTGATTGATGTTGATTAGTCATATCATATTAAGCTTATCCTTTCTTTTTCTAGAATATCATATCACAATATCACCTCTATTATATAAGCCAACGGAGGAGCGATGGTGTCCCCCTATGAATTTACTTAATTGCCCATCCACAACATAAATATCACATTCTAAATTTCCAAATACAACCTCTAACAGTTAATCAAAACTAATTTCACGCATAAACTTGCCACAAAAAAATCAATCAAATCTCTATTAAACTCAATCAACTTATATAACACTCAATCACATAAACTTGCCAATAAGAAAGATTCAATCAAAAAGATTCATAGTCAATAATTTACCAAACATTAATACCACACAGACAATAACCAAAAAAAATACACGACATTCTCATTATAGAGACAATTCAAATTCGAACTCAAATAATTTTTCCATAACACAAACTCAATTACAAACACAAACTACCCAAACCAAAAAAAAATCAGTTCTCTTCATATTAGAGCTTCACGACATTCTCAACTTTACGAATAATTTATTGTTAATCAGGTACGCAGTTCATTATTGAAAATAAAAGTATGTGTAATGTTCTATGTTCAGTAAATATTAAGAATATGTACTATGTTCAAGTAAATTTAAACTCAAATTACAGTAAATCTTACGAATATGTGTTGTGTTAGATTTTTTTTAGGAAAAAAAAACTCAATTTACAGTTTATTTAAAATTTCATTCAAATATAGTTGGAATTCAAACTAAATTTACATCAGAAATGGTAGGAAAAAAAAATCAAATTTCGTCAAAAATGACTTCAAATTTGTGCTCATATATTAAAAAAAAATTGAGACAAAATACTTTAACTCGAATTGTATTTGTGCCCAGATATTTAAAAAAATTTGAGAAAAAATACTTCATGCCAGATATGAAAATCGAAAATTTGTGCCCATAATCGAATTTCAGCCCATCAACTCAATAATAGAAATACCTAATCGACGACATGAATAGCAGCGTCATGACCGTCAACGCCAGCTCCAATGATGACGAAATCATAATCGAAGGTCTCAGGAGAGTGAACTCGGCAACTCTGGAGCTGAACTCGCGCGAGAACTCACTGAGAAACTCAGTGCTTCTCTTCGAAGTCCACAGATCGGAGATTGAGATTGAGAGGTTTAGCTAAGAATGCGGAGAAATCGAGTGTGTGGTTTGATTTGGGGGAAATTGAGGAAGATGATGATAAGGAGAGAGAAATTGAGGACTGCATTATTTTAATTGAATAGAGAGAGAAAAAGAATTGCGCGAAACTGAGAGAGATGGGTTTGGGAATTGGGGGAGTAGCTAAGAATTGAAGAGAGAGAGAGAGAAAAAGGACTGGATTATTTCTGTCTCTTTTGTCATGGTCCATGGGACTGTTTAGAGCTTTGACAAAAAACATTAGTTAGGGATGCAATTTTAAATACTGTTTGTAAGTATTGAATTCTTTCTTATTCACAAAATGGAGGTGAACTTAGATACGAACTTTCGTTTTTTGGTTTGTTTTACTGCTGAGTAATAGTTATGTCCAAAATGTCGCCGCACGCACATAAAAAGCCAGTATCATATTAATTGGCAACATACTCAAACAAACTAAAAATAAACCGAATGCCTCATGATCCAAATAGGAATCAAATTCAAATATATTCAAACGACTCGTTTTTCACCTCTATATACCTTCTTTAGTAAAAAAAATGTAATATAATAATCAATGCAAAATTAGAGTTTGAGTTACCAATACGCCAATAAGTGCAAGATAAGGACTGAAACCACCCAACAATCGATGATCCTGATTGAACAACAAACAGTAACATAAAGCTGATTGATCATAATGAAAAATCTTTGAACTGAGAAACTAATGACAAAAAGTGTAACTGCTTAGCCAAAACCTCAAACACAAATGCAAAGCCTGTTATCAAGCAACCTAAGCAGAGCCCAATTGCTGATACCTGCAAGTTACATCATGATTATAAATTATGGTGATTTGATATTTTTCTAAGATATAATTATCAACCAATACTATCATAATCATAACTTTTACTACAATCTATTTCAAATTAGTTTAAGCGTACTGTTTAAATTTTACAGTTTCGAAAACACAACAAATAATAATATCTTTGATTCAATATGTTTAGAATCTATAGAAACTTCATCTTTTAAAAGTAGAGATTGAAAGCAATTTGAAATAATCTCATGACTTCTTTTTTATAGACATTAATTAAAATTTATTACCAAAGTTTGTACAGTTTTAACAAAAAATTCAAATTGGGTAAACTAATTGAGGACACAAGTTGTAGTGCAATAATTTAAGTTTCTAACCATAAGAAGTGGGCGCCTCCCACATTTATCCATCAAAAGTATACCCAAACCCACACTTGGAAGCTGCAAATAGGAAGATATATAGATAAGTACTTTCTAATCAAGTTCAGTTACAATTTACAAATACTTTAATTAACAGATGATAAATTTATTCCAAAAAATTCAAGTACCTGTAAAAAGGCTAGTGCTATAGTTCCCACTTTAACTGAAAACCCTGCTCATCAAACAACAAAACCACATTCACTACTACTCCAAGATAGGAGTAATCTATACAAATATATTAAAAGGCGTGCGAAAGAAAGCCTATGTGCCACGTGGCACTCTCCTCAACTTTCTAATGCAAATGCTTTATGTCTATGTGTACTCCTCACTTTAAAAAAAAGAAATGTGTAAGTGCATGGTATCGAACACATGACCTTTGGAATGAAAAGTTAGAGTTTAACCATCAATACACTATGAATTTATTGTTTAATGTTTCAAATAAAATATGATAGAGTCTTGTAATAAGTATACTTAACTAAAAAGACTTGAACAAGTATATACATCTCTAACACTCTTATTACGTAACTTACAAGAGAATATTGATGTCATATTCTCTTACCACAATTTCTTTTTAAGGTATTGTTTTCAAACTCAAACCTTTCAATTTTTCTTTACTTATCACGTTGTGACGTGAATTTTTCAATTTCTTAATGGACAAAAAATACGAAAAGTAGCAAAATAAATTATAAAATTTAAAAATAATAACATATTAGTTTATTGTAACTGACCCGAGGCATCGCTCGGGCAAAAAAAACTAGTATTATCTTAAAAGGCATGGCTAAGTTCACATCATCTTCTTTATACTGAATAGAATTGATTATCACTAAGCAAATTAATTTGTTAATCAAAATTGATTTTTATCATGCTAAAACTATTTGAAATTCAATTATATACTTGAATTCCATTGATTATTCAAAATTAAATTAAACTAATCATAACATTATATCAAAATTATATCAATCATATCATAATAAACTTGATACTGAACATATGTTCACACCTGAGTTCCATTGATTATTGTTTTTCTCCTTCATAGTCATCATTTCTTGATCTTTTAAGAAGAAACTTTTTGCTATTAAAATTGATTTTTTTCTCATGAAATGGATTTTTTGCTAATTAATCTTGAATTTTGTTAGCCAACACTAATATTTGCTCACTAAAAGTAATCAAAATTGGGTTTTATGTGGTGAAGAGATTAATATATGGAGTACGACACTAGGAGTAAGTGTCAAACTAACCAGCTGATTCGAATATAGAACTGGCGTATGACACAACTCCAGGTAGACCGACGAGGTTAACAAGTGCTGCAAGACCAATACCAACCTACAATCACTTTCACATCATTAATAATTAGCCAATAATGTGCACATCAATTAGCTTAATTGGTTAAAATTTTGGTAAGTGGTATCTAAGTTGTGATCAAATTATGTCTACATCATTCGCCCTTCCGAGTCTACACCAAATAAGAAAATTAGGCAATAATGATATACTAATCCAAAATTCAGTTGAAGAGAACCGGGCCTGAGTGTTGTTGGATGTTATCCAGTGGAATGCAAAGAAACACGGTTTTGCAATTTCCTTTGTCTTTTTTTGTCTTTGTTGTTTCCATATAATACCCTTCACATATTTGGATTGTGATATCTTCATTCACTTATTATAACTCTAAACATTTAACGTATAATAGCTACCTATTCTCTCTTTACGTTTTAAGCAGTTCTTAATAGAATTCAATTTTTTATCTGGGTGCACAAGGTCAAGGATCTTTGTGTTAATCATGGGGGATGAACGTCATCAAGAATATGCAACGGAGCTCGCGAAATTCGCTTTTAAGACAGTTGCTCTTTTACAACGGCGCAAAATTGTTCTTGTGATTTCAGGGTTAAATTTAATCTTTTTATTTCTAGTACGTTATTATTTCCTACAGGCTACAAGTGTAAATCTACTTCCATTCTTGTTCTTATTTTTTTCGGTTTTTTCACCAAATGCCCCCGAGTTTTCACGAAATTCATCGGGTACCCTCGCACTTTTGAAAATACACCTGGTA
The DNA here is from genome assembly GCA_947646795.1 of Beta lomatogona. Classification (NCBI taxonomy): domain Eukaryota; kingdom Viridiplantae; phylum Streptophyta; class Magnoliopsida; order Caryophyllales; family Amaranthaceae; genus Beta; species Beta lomatogona. The sequence continues at coordinate 300,477 of CANSNZ010000845.1, read as the reverse complement.
CCCCTCAGTTTCAACATAATACACCCAAATGCCCTTAAAGACTAACGGCGTTAATCGCCGTTAGTCATTAACCTTAATTAACCTTAACCCTAAACTAACGCCGTTAGTCATTAACCTTAATTAACCTTAACCCTAAACACTAACCCTAACTCCTAACCCTAACCACTAAACCTAAACACTAACCCTAACTCATAACCCTAACCCAAACCCTAACCCTCCCCCCACCCTCCTCCCCTACCCTCCCACCACCCCCATCGACCCTCCCGAGCCCCCCGCCCCCGTCGACCCTCCCGCACCTAGTCGCCTCTCCCGCAGCTCCCCTCACCCTCAGCCGAATCCCCCCTCCCCCACCCCTGTCGAATCCGCCCCCAATTCCCGCAGCCCGGCTCGTCGTCGTCTGCAACTCTCCCTCCCCTACCCTCTCGCTCGTCGTCCGCAAACCGTTCGTGGAATTCGAAGCTACCCTCTTGTTCGTCGTCGCAACCAACATACATTCCCGAGTTTGACGGGGATGTGGGAGGGGGATTCGGCAGAGGCGGGGGAGGGGGATTCGGCAGGGTGGGGGAGCTGCGGGGAGGGCGCGAGGTGGGGGACGCTAACGGGAGGGTCGATGGGGGTGGGGGGGAGAGGAGGCTGCGGGAGGGGGGTGTTGGGACGGTGGGGGAAGGGGTGGTTGGAGAGGGGGCTGGTTGGGAGGGTGGGGGAAGGGGTGGTGGGAAGGTGGGGGAGGGTTAAGTCGGGGTTAGGGTTAAGGTTTAGGGTTAGGGTTAAGGTTTAGGGTTAATTAAGGTTAGTTAGGGTTTAATTAGAGTTAAGACTAACGGCGGTTAACGCCGTTAGTCACTAGGGGCATTTGGGTGTATTATCAGGTGTACTTTCAATAGTGCGAGGGTACCCGGTGAATTTCGTGAAAACTCGGGGGCATTTGGTAAAAAAACCGTATTTTTCTAAGGATTTTTTGTCCAAAACTACCAACTTTTTGCCCAATATTGTGGAAAACTACATTGTTTTCATTTTTTATCCAAAACTACAAAGTTTCACCTTTTACTTTATTGACCACTACCATGAACAGATGTCTGGCGTTGACTTTATAATCTCCGGCCAAACGATGACGTGTCTTACAAAATCCCAAATTTTCCCCTTTTCTCCTAATTTTCCCTCCAATTCCCACATCTCAGTCATTTACTCTTTCTTCCATTTAGGTTCTATTATTTTGGACTGAATTGAACTGAACTGAACTGGATTTGTCTGAACTGAACTGAACTGAATAAACCTGAACTGAACTGAACTAAATAAACCTAAACTAAACTGAAGTAAATGAAAACTGTGAGAGGAAACTAACTGAACTGGACTGAATAAACCTGAATTGAACTGAACTGAACTGAATAAACCTGAACTGAAATGAACTGAATTGAATTTGTCTGAATTGAACTGAACTGATCTGAATTTTCATTAATTCAGTCCAAAAGAATAGAGTCTTACTCTCTTCTTTCCTAAAACATTTAATCCCCTCCAACCAACCCAAATTTATTCCATTCTCTCTCTATTTAATCCTACGCAAACATCAACATCTCTTTCATCTCAAAAATTGAAGACAGCAATGCAACCGCGCAGCAGTGACTTCCTTCAAATTTCTTATGTAAAGTGGTGAGTTTTATCCTTTAAATTCTTGAAATTGTGGTATTAATGGTGAAATTTCTTCAATTTTGTGCATTAGGGTTTAATAATATCCTCTCTTTCTTTTTGGTTTGAAGGACATGTCATATGGAAGTAGAGACTATGGTATGGGTGAACCGAGAGAAGGGATGTGCTACTGTGGTGTCCCTGTTGCAAGGTTAGTTTCTAGCACACTGAAAAATCCGAGGAGAAAGTTCAAGAGGTGCAAGTTCTATTCGAAAAGATTACACATGTCAATACACTACTTTATTAAATCAGAATAAGCACCACTAACAACAATCAAGGGATATTTTGACTTTCACACATGTCAAAACACTACTTTAACTGTTATTATCTTTATTTTATTTTTTAGGGGGTTATTATCTTTAATTATCGATTAGTAATAATTTTGAGAAATTGATATTTTGAAAAGAAAATTCTAAACTAATCCAACAATATATTACATGATAGCACTTATATCTATATATTACTTTAATATGTAGTCAAAGTTAGTATTTAAATAGTGCAAAATTTTAAATATTATGGTAGTGCAATTAACAATATCACAACTTGTTAATAACTCACCGTGAGTACATATGCATATTTCTTCTGGAATAGTTGTACGATACTAACTTTTTCCAATTGGTGAAGAGCTTCAGCATACTCCTTAACAAAATCAATAAACAATGCAAGTATTGCATTAGATGACATAGACCAATTTAAAGGGGAGAAAATTAAGAAAACCTAAATAAAGCAGACTTTAGCCCACATAAATCTGCAACCTTTATATCAGTGGCTTCTTGGGAGATATTAACAGAATCTCCTCTAAGACACTGTAAAGCTGCTTCAAACTCCTTGTTTTTAGTCGTCATCATCTGTAAAACGTTGCCCAAGTTATATCGTCATTTGCGCGATCATTTCTGAAAAAGAGTAACTGATTACGGGTGCATTATCTTCACTTGAATAATCTAGAAATATCTAACTTTTGTATAATTACTAAGAATCTCTAGTGAAAAATATTAATTATCGAAGTTATGTGTTAGCAAACGTGAAACTTAGATTTAGAACAACTAATTACCAATTGAGGGAGTAATTTTCGTAAGTTGAAGTGAGAAGCACAAGGCTTTGATTTCATTACTTACATAAAGAAGTTTCAACAAGAATAAGTTAATTCTACGAACAAAAAAAGTTAAGCCATGTCGATATTATCTGATTTTTATTGAACGAAATTATTTTTACTAAATTGAACTTATTCTTACTTAATTAAATTTATTTTTACTGAACTAAACTCATTTTTATCAGAATAAACCTATTTTTACGGAATTTCTATTGTTTTTTCTTCTACAATTCATTGAACTTAACTAAATTTACTTTTACTAAACTGAACTTAAATACAACAAAACAAGTTAGCGAGAAGCTAGCATAAATGATGATTTTTGGGTCTTGAAAGATGAAGATCATCCTTTTGTTTTTTATGATCACACTTTTCAACGGTGATGATTTTAGTAGTCCATTTTGATGTAATATACCAGCCATCTAGGCGATTCTGGAATGAAGAATAAGCCAATTATCTGCAGTAGGCTCGGAATAATTCCTGAAACATAAAGTTTAATCAGCTAAATATTGAAATGGAAAGAACTGAAATTAGTTTTTAATGAAAAGACAGATAATACCAATGAGAGCTAAAGTACGCCAAGTGGTTACTAGTCCAATGAGAAACGCCGCTGAAGATCCTGTTGCTAGATTGAACTAAAATTGGATAGTAAAGCCGGGTTAAATTACCCAAACAAAGGGGGGTGTTAGAAATCAAATCTCATAATTGAGAGTATAAACAACAACTTGCAACAAAGTAGTTTTAGCCAATAGACATTATATATACTGGTGTATAACACACCTCAAGAAAATAAAAAAGTCTATAAAGTGATTAAAAACCACCAAAGTGTTTAATTAACGTCAAAGTATGTACACATTTTTTGGAAAAACCTGGAGTAGCGCACAAACAACTACCGGAAATCTTGTTTGGTTGTTTTCCTCGATGCCCAAAACAAAATGAACTACCCAAAGACCAAATTACTAAGTTATCCTCTTTGTATTTTTCCATTCTTTCCAATTACTTTAGGGAACAAATCAAGGAGTAACGATTAATGGTGGGTCATTTGGAATCACATAAGGTAGCTGTGACTTGTGAGGGATAACATTGAAGTAAGAAGAACAAAAGGAAAGAACAAACTAGACAAAGGTAGTAATATTTTCTTGGTTTTTAGTAAAGATTTAGTTTTCCTTGAGAAAAATTATAGTCTTCAAATCCTGGTTAGGAACTTACAATATTGGTTAGGAACTTACAATATTATCGTATGTTTTTTTTCTCTCAAAAGATCTTATAAACAACAGGGGAAACTATACTCGAGACATGAACTTTCGCCCAATTATTATCCTTGACATTTCCTTATCAAAAAAAAATTATCCTTGACATTTGACATAAATTTGACACTCTTATCAAAACGCCTCAAACTTGAGAACTTATGATTGTTTGTCTACCAAGCCCACTAAAGCCTGTAGAATAGTAAAAAAATTATGTGTCAATAGGAGAAATTTAATAAGGGTGACCTAATTTCTATGTGTACCTTTAAAAAAAAGGATAAATTTAATAGAATATAGACTTGATTATGCTATTATTAGGCGTAGAAACTGTAATAGTGGGACATGATCTGATTCCATTTGTGTTCTATAAACTATAATGACCAATAACTATTGTAAGATCCCAAGTTTGAGGTGTTCTTATAAGAGAGTCAAGTTGGTATCATTGATTGCAATCAAGAAAAAATCAATGTCATTTTATTTAATTTCCCTAAGTTATATCCATTTTGATGTTTTCAAAAATCAAATTACACTTTGATGATCTTTAAAATACTTATAGACCACTTTTTATCAGTTAAAAAATACTACTTCCATATTTTTTTTGTTTCACTTTTGACTTCTGCATTTGTTATTGAACAACTTTCACCAAAATATCATTAATTGATTAATTAGGAATATAATAAAAATTAATATTCTGAAATTTTTAATTAAGACAATTCCAACAACTGATTAAATAATAATTTTTTGTTTATATAATTCATATATTAGTAAAAGAAATACATGATCAAAGTGGCATATGTCATGAAATGTGAATGAATAATGTCAAAGTCAGAGTGAAACAATTAAAATAAAAACGGACGAAGTACCCAATTAGATGTAAATTACAAAAACTTATCTTTATTCTGATCCTTTACCACGTGGAAATATACAAATCTTCCTCGAAGATCTTTAGGTGTAAATTCAGCTACATATATGGGAGCCTGGGACAGCAATATGACATGTGATACATAAGTTACTAAGGTTCACCAAATTTGATGAATGATAAAAAAATGAATTGCAAAATTTTTTATACTTACAACATAGCCTGAAATGGCCATCGAATAACCCAACATCCATCTACCCAAGTCAAGCACCCAAGCATCCTTTCATCAAAAAAAAAAGAACAAAGCAAACTATATCACAACTTCGACCACACGTTTTAACAAACAATTTCCTCATTCCATAATTATATTTTGGGCTACTATTTCTCATGGCGGGAACCAAAAAATTGGGGGCCAAAAAACCCCAGCTTTGTTATTTTTAATATTACAAAATACTGTATTATATTTATATCTATTATACTTAGTTTGTTTTTTCAAAGTTCAAACATACAACATTTGTTTTTTCAAAGTTCAAACATACAACATTTGATTTTTTTAGTTAAACTTTATAAATTTTGACATCAGTATTTCACTAAGATATGTATAAATATTTCATTGTAGGTACCATGTACGTAACTGTGTTACATATGTTTGCATTCATTTTTCCAAAATACCAACAAAAAAAAAATGACAACACCTAAGTAATAAGTTATAGATTTGCAACTTTCCTCATTTTGTGGGAAGTAGAACTTCCTAGGAAGTTCCAATTACTAGGAAGTGATAATCCATAAGATTGCAAAAATAAGGGAAAGTATAGCTTCCCAAATGCAATCAAGCAACACTTAATGCATTCATTGAGACGATCTAGCCAAATTTCACATGACTATGTTTTTTATCAAGGAAATGCCCACAGGTAACCCTTGATTATGGCTAATTTTCAATGGTAAACCGTTTTTTATATCAAAAATAACCCGAAGTTATTGTCTCATGTCAAACTTGACATTAGAAGGAAAAAAACTATTAGTTACCGTTAGAATAAATGGCTCGCAAACCGAAGCATTTTCTAACATGCAAAATGAGGCGTTTTCGGTCGTTTTGTTGCCGATGTCGACCACAAATTTGACCCTTAAGGACCAAGATGACCCCAAAACCTTAACCAAGCCATTTTCCCCACACGCGAACCAATGCAGGTAAGCTGAGGCGTTTCTGATCATTTTTTGTCGATTTCGACCTTAAAATTGCCCCTTAAATGCCAAAATGTCCCCCAAAACCTTAACTGAGTAATTTTGATGCACATGCGGTGAAGCGATTTTTGGGCACGCAAACCAAGGCATTAAATCTAACAGAATGTTAAAGGGGTTACCATTTTTTTTGCTTCATAATGTTACATTTGACATTAGACAATAACTACGGGTTATGTTTGAGAATTAAATAAACGGTTTCCATTGAAAATCAGCCATATCGAAGGGTTACCCGTGTGGATTTCCATTTACTTATTGATAGTCCAAGATTGCAAATGAGAACAACATTATGGGATGAAGGGAGCATTAGTTTAGAGTTTATGACCAAACAACCCCTCGATCGGTGCTATTAGTGCTTAGTTAATACGTTATATTTTTCACTTTAGCTGCATATATCATTTTCCACCGATAATTACGTTAAAATTCTATGTATATAAATTTATAATTACGGAATAGAGGAAGTCTTAAGTTTCTAAGACTAATAATATAAACAGAATTAAACCAAAAAAGAGAGGAATGAACCTGCGCCACTGATATGACAAACCAGCCAATGATGTAAAATAAGTCACACAATTTTAGTGCCTGTTCTATTAAATGCCAAGCAAAGTTGAATCAACCACAACAAATAAAAATGTAGTTGCGACATTATGAATTATTAGAGGTTTCAGGTTTGGGTGCAAAAACTTACACGTCTCCGACCAAGGTAATCTGTTAATTTGCCACATACGATAGCACCAATTGCCCCTCCAATACTAGTCATTGATCCAAACAGTGAATACTGCACATAAAAACATTCAAAGATAAGACTGTAGAGTACAACTGTACAATATATACTTCTATTAAGTTTCGAATATAGTTAGAGTAGGAATTGGAGTTGGTTCAACTAGTGAGTTTTCTCAACTTTTTTAGCAAAATCTAGGGTTTAATTCCTACTCCAAGCATTTGCTTGAGATTTAAGATGAGAGGAGCGTTGGAAGGTATATGGCTTGTAATGGGCCTCTGGGTGGAGCACTCTGTGCGAGGGTAGCCCAGAGGAAATCCTATAAAAAAGAAGAATATAGTTGGAGTTAAATCTCAAATTTGGGGCATCAAACTATCGACTTGTAAGACTTCAAAAACAACCTAACTTCCCAGTTCCCACTGCTTTAAAATGGCAAATTACTCCTTTATAATTTTGATTGATTGTGATTTTTTTAATCCTCTTAAATTCTCAATGTAGAGCACAACAGGCTCTATTTCCTTCAACAACTGTGAAATGCAACCTCACTTATAGTTTCGAGTCAAATTTTTACCAATAAAAATTACAAATGTAAGTTTAGGCCCTATTATGGGACGGAGTTTCAACGACAAAGATTGCAACAGGACAGTGACACGCAGTTTCATTTAGGCTCTATTACTTTCAAGTTTCAACAATGACATGAACACTTGTTGAAAAATATAGTTTAATATAATACGCTGTACATTTGTTGATTTGTAGTATGGTTATCTGAAAGATTATGGAAAACTCCTTGAATTAGAGTGTTGTGTATTGATCAATATATATAGGTTTTTACAAATCCGAGTCCTAACAAAGTTAGGGAACTATACAAACTATATCCTAATGAGAAAAATATTATCCTAATATAATATTATTCTCTATCACACCCCCGCAGCCATAGCGGGAGGTAGAGATGGAAATATCCAGTGGATCACCCGACCACCCGCTCCACCCGGTTTATTAAGTGGGTGAAAAACCCGGTTTAAACGGATGATATCCGGGTGACGGATAATCGGGTGACGGATGCGGGTCGGATTCGGGTGAGATTTTTTCATCCATCACCCGACCCGTCACCCGTTTACCACCCGACCCGTCACCCGTTTAAAATAAAAAAATATATAATTTTTGGCTTTTTCATTTTTATGGCTCATTAAACCCCTGTCAAAACAAAACCCAATGGTCCAAAGGCCCAAACTAAGCAAGTTTAACCCAATGGTCCAAAGGCTCGTCGGTCACACCGTAGTCTCTTTCAGTATCCCTCCATCCTTTCTCACTTCAATTATTGTAGTCTCTTTCAGTATCCCTCCATCCTTTCAAGTTCAAATTTTTCATTTGCGCTTCTTGCCTTTCTCTCTATATCTCTCTCTTCACTAATACTTCGGCCTTCCGGGTTACATTTGAACTTCAAGCGTTGTTGGATCTCGATTGGTTGCCATATGTTGGCTAAACTTTAACATAATAAACACTCCCAAAAATATCATCTTTCACTTTCTTCCCACTAAAGATCCCTCCTTTAATTTCATTTCATCTGCATTCTTTCTTTCTTCTCCAATGGCGAGTGCATATGGGTTGTTCTCACCTTATGTACCTACTAATCTCAACAGAGATTCTTCCATCTGTAACTTTAAATGGATCTGGGTTTTCTTCCTCTTTCGATTTCAGCAAAAGGGTTTTCTGCTCTTCCATGGAAGGTGCTCAGAAACATGGTGGTGTTGCTGTTTTCCCTACTGAATTCAGAGTTCCTAGGTATTCTTTTTTTTTTTTTTTTTTTTCTTTGATTGGTTTATTAGTTATTTTGTAATAAGTGTGTTTGCCATTTCATGTTATTTTCACATAATTTATTCAATGTGAAAGGGGTTTCCAATTTGGTATTTGCAAAACGAGATGTTTGAATTTTTATGATATGAGCTTAGTGGTTAGAGTTGAAGGGCATTTGAGAAATTCAATTTGGGGTAAAAACGAAAAAAGATAAGACAGGCTTCTGAACTGAAATCAACATCTCAGATTGGTTGTCATATGTTGGCTAAACTTGAACATAGTTCATCCGATTATCACCCGATCCATCCGTTTCACCCGTGCGTGATGGATGGATGGATTCGGGTGGATGTTTGGCCGGGTGATGGATGGATCGGGTGGAGTGGATGGATGCGGGTGATGGTCCACCCGCCCCGAACCCGATCAATTTCCATCTCTAGCGGGAGGTGGACGTACGCTAAGACTGGATTTAAAATCCAAAAATAATTGTCTAGGAAGGCCTTTTGTGAAAATATCTGCAAATTGATACCTAGTAGGCACATGTAAAACACGAACTTATCCTAAAGCAACCTTTTCGCGAACAAAGTGAATATCCAACTCAACATGTTTAGTGCGCTGATGCTAAATAGCATTGCTCGACAAATAAATAGCACTGATATTATCACAATAGACAAGTGTAGCCTAACGAAGTGGACAATGCAACTCTAGTAATAAGTTGCGCAACCAACAAGATTCAGCTACAACATTAGCGACACCTCGATATTCAGCCTCTGCGCTGGATCTAGAAAGAGGAGCCTGACGCTTAGAAGACCAGGAAATAAGGTTGTCTTTTAAAAAACAACAATAGCCCGAAGTAGAACGGCGAGTGTCAGGGCACCCGCCCTAATCAGCATCAGTATACGTGACCAGACGTAGGGAAGAAGAAGGATATAAATGTAAACCATGATCAATAGTGCCCTGAATGTAGCGCAGGATCCTTTTTAATGCATCATATTGAGAGACCCTAGGGTCGTGCATAAAAAGACAAATCTGCTGAACAACATAAGAAATATCAGGACGAGTGAAAGTGAGGTACTGAAGAGCACCTGCAAGACTGCGGTATAAAGTAGGATCATGAAACTGGGGACCAGCATCTATACTAAGTTTAGACTTAGTGTCGGTAGGAGTAGCAGTAGGCTTACAACTTGCCATACCTGCGCGCTCAAGAATGTCCTGTGCATACTTATGTTGAGATAATAACATATAAGAAGGTGTCTTGGTGACAACAATACCCAGAAAATAACTCAATGGTCCCAAATCAGACATCGAAAACTCAGTTTTGAGCCGAGTAATGATCTGCTCGTGCAATACATCAGAGAAAGTAACCAATAGAATATCATCAACATAAAGAAGTAAATATGCTGTGTATGAGCCATGGTGATATGTGAAGAGAGAGTTATCACTCTTGGTGATAATAAATCCCATGTGCAAGAGTTGAGTAGCAAATCGCTGATACCACACACGAGGAGCCTGTTTAAGGCCATAGAGAGCCTTGCGCTGGCGACAAACATAATGAGGTGTACGTGAATCAATAAAACCCGGAGGTTGATGCATATAATACTGTCTCACGAAGATCACCATGAAGGAAGGCATTTTTAACATCAAGTTGATGAATAGACCACTTGCGAGCCATAGCTAAGCTTAAGACAGTGCGAATGGTCTGTGGTTTGACCACAGGACTAAATGTTTCATCACAATCAACACCAACTTCCTGAGAACTGCCACCATAAACAAGTCGAGCTTTGTGTCTTTCAAGGTCACCATTAGATTTCAATTTATGTCTGAAGAGCCACATGCAATTAACAATATTCACCCCCGTAGGCCTAGGCACAAATTCCCAAGTCCCTGTTTAAATAAGAGCATTGTAATCATCTTGCATTGCCGTATTCCAATTAGGGTCTTGTAAGGCCTGCTTATGGTTTTTAGGCAAAGGAGATTTGTGAGTTAAAGTGTTGGAAATTTGAGAGAGGAGATTGTATTTAGGATTGGGCTTAACAATCCGTCTTTGGGACCGGGTGACAGGAGGTGAGGGGGGAGGCCGAGTGGGCTGTATAGGGGGAAGCCCACGTAGGGGAGGGGGTGAGTATGGGGAGGCACGCATGGGAGCAGAGAGGGAATGTGGCATGCGCTGGGCCGAGGCCGAATTAGGAGGGGAGCGGGATGAACCTGGCTCGTGGGCCGCAAGAGGTGAAAGGTGGGTGGCAATAGGAGGGGCCACGGGTGCAATAGTTGTGGGGGGCTTTTGGGCCTGAATTTGTGGAATGATGTGGGTTAAAATAGGGGAGGGTTGATCTGTTGTGAGGAATTGATAATCACTAGAAGAGTATTTTGTAGTGGTCATGAAGGGAAAAGTGTGTTCATCAAAGGTGACATGAAGAGACAAAATTATTTTATTAGTGGAGAGATCAAGACATTTATACCCACGATAATTAGCCGGATAACCCAAGAAAACACAAGGAGTGGACCGAGGAGCAAGTTTATGGGGAGTTGTAGTAGTCATATTTGGATAACAAAGACAACCAAATACCCGGATATGATCATATGATGGTGGTTTGCCAAAGAGGATCTCGAAGCAGATTTATAGTGGTGTAATTTGAAAGGCAAAATATTGAGGAGATAAGTAACAGTTTCAAGGGCATGATTCCAATATGATAGAGGAACAAAGGCATGGAAAAGAATAGTAAGCATAACATTGTTAATGGTACGAAGCATGCGTTTTGCCTTGCCATTTTGAGAGGATGTGTGAGGACAAGAGATTCGAAAAACAATACCATGTGTTTGGCAAAATCGCTTGAAAGGTTCATTATCAAATTCACGACCATGATCACTTTGGCATGATTTAATGGGCCGTTCAAATTGAGTGTGCACATAAGCTAGAGGTGATCATGGGCCGGGCCGGGCCGCACAAAAAAAAAATTGCCCATTGGCTGGGTCGGGCCTAAATCCGGGCCAAAAATTTGTGCCCAAAGCCCGGTATTTCGTGCCGGGCCGAGCGGGCTTTTGCGGGCCAAAACGGGCCGGGCCCAGAATTTAGACTAAAAAGTGTTTTTTGGCTTGTCCAAAGCCCACCCAAAAAAAAAAAATTTTGGCTGGGCCGGGCCCGACCTGCCCACGGGCCCAAAAAAACTGCCGAAGCCCGCCCAAAAACTGGGACGGGCTGGAGTTGATCAGCTCTAAGATAAGCATGGAAATCAAGGAATGTTTGATAAACTTGAGATTTGTATTTTAAAGGTATAGTCCACAGATAATGAGTGAAATCATCCACAAGCACCAAATAATAATCATGACCATTAGTACTATGAACAGGAGATGTCTATAAATCAGCATGAATTATATCAAAAGCACAAGTAGTAGTACTAATAGAAAGGGTAAAAGGAAGTCGAGTATGTTTGCCAGGTTGACAAGAATTGCAAAAGCTAGAGTCAAACTCTTTATTACAATTTTTTAAGCTACGATTCTTTAATAAACTAAAAATAGGAGCTCCAGGATGTCCTAGGCGACTGTGCCAGGTGTGAGATGTGACAGCTACTAAAGAGGTGGCGAGGCATGTGGAGGCGGTGGAAGTGGTCACAGGATAGAGGTCCCCCGAGCTATTGCATCTCGTGATAATATTCTCCGTTCGAAGGTCCTTCACAGAAAAATCAAAAGGGTCAAATTCAACAGAGACATGATTGTCGGTAGTGAATTTACGAACGGCGATGAGATTTTTAATTATTTGAGGAGCTAGCAAGGCATGACTTAATTGAAGGGCGGGTGTGGTATTGGATAAAGTAGCATGACCATAGCCCGTAATAGGAATGCGGGAGTAGTTACTAACTAAAATATGATTATTAGTGCTCAAGTTTAAAAGGGGTAAGAGAGTACTGAAATTGTTGGTCATGTGCAATGTTGCCCCGGAGTCCATGTACCACGAGTCATCATGGGGTTGAAAATTCATTGTTGCAAAAGCATGACCAAGCTAAGTGGGGGTCATAAGGGGCCCATGAGAAGCCGATTGGGCTAATAAGGGGCCGGCTGGGACAGGTGGGCCTGGGGGAAGTAGCTGGCAACTGGGCGTGGCCTGTATTGCTTGGGATACTGGACTGGACCTGGGTATATAGGCTTGCTTTGTTGGGGATATGGGGCAGGGGGCTGTGCCCACCCCTACTGGGCCTGCTGCTGCCAGGCGAAAGCTACTGGGCCTGGTCCGTTGCTTATGGGCTGGGAGGGGGTTTGCTGACCATTCTTATGTTGTTGACCCCTCCCTCACCCTTTTCCTTTAGACTAGCGATTGTTATGTCAACCTCGTCCAGTACCTTGACCATCTCCCGAATGGCCACTACGCTGCTGCTTTGACCGGACACCGTGGATGGCAGTGCCGGCGCCGGAGAGTCGGTGGAAACCACGAACGACTGGGCAGGAGTGGTGGGGTCATTCGCGCGACGTGATTCCTCGAGGAGTAGGCGAGAACGTGCCGTTTCGAAGGTCGACAAAGGCTCGGCTTGCTGAATGAGGGAGGCCACGGTATCGAAGTCAGTGTTCACCAATCCAGCCACCATCCTCAAAACAAGCTTTTGCTCACTAATATGTTAATCAACGTTGGCAAGTTGGTCTTTTAAAGCCTTTAACTTTTGACAGTAGGAGGAGATGTCAGGGAAGTTATTCAGATGGAGAGCATTGAATTCGTTCTCCAAGTAGACGGCATGAGTGTGCTTGTTATCTTGGAAGATGGCTTTGATGCGGTTTCAAGTTTCCTGGGCAGTAGCACCGCGATAGAGGACTGTTTGAAGGAGGTCCGTGGAAATCGTGCCGTAAATCCACTTTTTGACTATGGAGTCAAGCCGTACCCAAAGAGCAAGGGAGAGATCGGGTTTGGGGATGCTGGGATCAATATGATCGAGGACATGACAAGCGGGACAGTGTGTCTCAAAGAGTTCTACCCAATTTGAGTAGTGAGCGTTCTCGCGATCAAGAACGAGAGGAATCTCGTTCTTGATGTTGCTCACTGATTGTGCCGGGTGATATTCCGGTAGGGGGCAGTTGGTTTGTCAGTTGGTGAGGTGACAACATCATCACCATCGTTGGCCATGGTGTGGCAGGCGAAGTGCAGGAAGAACCGAAGGTAAGGAAAAAAAAAATATTTGCGGAAGCAGTGAGAATTACCTAGGCTCTGATTACCATGAAAGATTATGGAAAACTCCTTGAATTGGAGTGTTGTGTATTGATCAATATATATAGGTTTACAAATCCGAGTCCTAACAAAGATAGGGAACTATACAAAATATATCCTAATGAGAAAAATATTATCCTAATATATTATTATTCTCTATCATTATCAAATGTTCTTTTATAAAAAAAACTAGATGTGATAGGAGTAGGGATATATATATTCATTAAAGATGAAAGAAAGTTGGGTATTTTCTTAGTGATAAATAGTGTGGGCCAAAAGAATGTTTAAAAACTAATATAATAATAACAGTGGAACCATATCAAAATGGAAATGTTCAAACTAATTTGGGACAAACAAAAAAGGAAAGTGTTCATAATAATTTGGAACGGAGTGACAGACGGAGTATAAAATATCTAGAATTCACAATATCATTGTAAGGATTACATTAAAATAATTTGAATTATTTTTTACGTGTCGAAGTGTATCATGTCATCATTTTCCAATTAGTATTTCACTGAAAATTATAGTTGGAGCTGCTTTTGAAAATTGGTAAAAACAATGAGGCATAATTGCTACGATCGTTACTTACCAAACACTCTAGTGTGCCGTACAATACTAGTCTATCATGCACCCAAAGCTATTTTCTAGCTTTATGTGACAAACTCCCTTATACTTTTGATTGATTGTGATTTTTTAACACTCTTAGCTTCTTAATATAGAACGCAATTAGGGTCTACTCTTTCCGTTTTCTTTTGTTGTTCCTATTTGAAATCTTTTTATGAGAGGAAATTAGTCAAAGTAGGAAGAACTTTTGGAACCGAGGGAGTATTACTTTCACAATTGCGAAATTCAACCCCTATTGTACTTTTGGTATGACATATTCTAACAACTATAAAATATTTAATGTAACTTTTCACCACATCATTGTAATTCGTAAGTGTTATAGAAGCATTAAATCACTTTTACTTGTTAGAGCATGTTATGTCATCGTTTTCTGGTTGGATTTTCATTGAAAATTATAATTGGAGTTGCTTTTAAGAATGGTAAAAACAATGAGGCGTAATTGCTTATCTGTCAAAAAAAAAAGTTGTATGGTATACCGTATATGTGTCGTTGTTTTGTAGCACCCGAGACTATTTTGTACTCCGTCCTTTTAACGCAAAGGTTACACACACACTGGCTGTATGTGGACCACACATACACTAGGTGTATGTATTACTACTAAAATTTATATCTTGTGTATGTATTACTACAAAAATTTATATCTTGTATATGTGTTACTACTAAAATATATAATATTACTAAAAATATTACAAACTTACAATATTTCGACAGATAAGTTTGTTTTTAATAATTTGTTCTTTATCTTTGTTTAAAAAATATGTTTTATGAAATTTTCTTTATTTAGATTTGTATGAATCCTTTGTTTAAAACTAAAAAAAAAAAGAATTGTAATTTTTTTTAGTTTATTTATATATTAGCTTCATCTTCACCATTTTTCTACTATTGATTTTCTACTAAATTTTCCTGTCGTTTTCAATTATTTAATTTGTTTGTAGAAAAATAATGTTATATTTCCATCCCTACCATGTATAAAATTCAATTCGAAATATAGTATTTTAATCGTTTATGTATTATGTAAATTCAAATATCGTTGAACAAGTTTATAATTTTTTTAGTAACAGTATATATTTTAGTAGTAACATATACAAAAGGTATACATTTTAGTAGTAACACATACATCCAGTGTATGTGTGGCCCACATACACTCGGTGTATGTGTATCATCTCTCCTCCTTTTCATAATATAGTGCTTACATTTCATTTTGGGTGTCCAGAATATTGTACCTACTTCATTTTGTATTAATTTGTTTTGACTAAATTATCTTCAATTTATTTTACACAACCTTTTCAAAAATATTCGAACATTTCTTTCAAAATGTATGTTCCTATTTATTGCTTTGCACCTTTCCAAGAAAAATTTATTGCTTTATAAACTTTTTTGAAGGACAAAGAAAATAAAGAAGTAGTTTCAAGACAAAAGTACTTCATTAATTTTTTTTTTTAGAATCCTACTACTCCCTCCAATCTCCTTAATTCCCATGAAATGAAGTAAACACTATATTATGTGACGGAGGGAGTAGCTCATTACTCATTTGAAACTCTACAAATGTACGATGTGGAAAAAAATATCCTTAAGTACTGTACATTCGAGTGTATGATAAAAATTACAAGTACCTATAGGAATGATTTTACTATCAAGTAAAATGAAAGAGGGTAATTTGTCATATCTTTCCAACTCCAGGATATTTTAGTTAAGAAATGCATGAATGTCACTGAGTGTACAATAATTTTATTGTAAGACCCCTTACTTTTAGCCACAATTAATCATTTTGAAGTCAAAATAGATCACTTTTCAAATCCATGAGGATCACTTTTAAACAAAACGTAGCTTTTTTTAAATAAATCATTTTAGGTAGCTTTTTACCTTAAATAAATCATTTTTATACAAGTGAAATTGACTCGTCTAGATCAAAAAGTTATCATCATCTCTCAATAATTTATTGTCTACCCATATATTATTAAAAAATATGTATGAAAAGAAAAAAAAAACCCCTTTCTCTGCAATTTCCTCACCCTTCTTTTTCCTACAGCCAAACCCTAGGGTTCGACGACCCCCAGAGCTGCCTCGGCACTCCGACGGTGGCCTTCGAATCCCCGTCGTATTTTTCGTCGTCTTTCTTCTCTTTGTTTTGCCGATCGTTTGGCCGGTTTTACGCGTCCCTTGGGTCGACGGCAGGGTCTCGTTTCGCCTCTTCTGTATCGAATCTTCGCCTCCCTTTCCTTGGTTGTGTAGTGGGCTTCCCCCTTCCTCTCCCCTAGTGGTATGTTGGGCTTCCCCCTCCCCCTCTCCTTGTTGGTTGCCAGGCTCCTCCCACCCCCTACCCCTCCCTTGTTTGTCGTCGTCATGGGATTCCCTTCCCCTTTCCCCCCACTATTTTCGCTTAGTGTATTGGGCTTTCCCTCCCCGTCCCCTAGTTGTGAGGCAGGCATCCCTTTCCCCTTCCCTTGGCGTGTTGACCTGGTGTGGTTCCTTCCCCCGTCGGAAAAGTTGGATCGTAGGGGTTGTTTTGTGTGGAATCTCTAGCAATCGGTCTTGGCTTTAGTTTGGTTTTTGGCTTGGTTCAATAAGTCCCAACTTTGTGGTGGCTTTAGTCCCCTGTATGGGGTGTAGTGGTTTGTCTTGGTATGCTGTATCTAGTTTGTGTTTGTGTGTGATGTTTCATTGGTTGAAGTTCAAGCCTCATCTCGATGGTATTGGCATGCCGGATGCGGTCTACTAGGCTCAATCACGATCGTTCTTCCTCAACTACGTCAAAATGATAAGCTTCCTCATATTAAGTTGCTTGGTACAACAATTTCAAGAGGGATGCACTGTACTGCTTTATCAGGCTCATTATAGTTTGTTTGAAGACAAGTTTGATTTAGCCTTGTTAGATTGTATTTTAGTTTGTTTAATATCTATTATAGATGCCGTTTGGCTTTGATTAATGAAATTTCTCTTTAAAAAAAAATGTATGGAAAGAAACAAGAGTTACCTCGGCCGTTGAAAGATTAAGTTCTTTCATGACTTCAGCTTGCACAGGTGATGTATATGCCACCTGTATTTTTATAGCCACTACATTAGTCAATGACCATAGATTTCACTTTTTTCACCTCAATCCGCAGCCAAATTCACATTAAAATTTTTAGTGAATCATGTATATGTAATTAATGGTGACTTATTCTTCATCTGTTTGAATTAAGTAAATATTTAAGTTAAAAAACTCTAACATAAAATAGAGAAGTGTTTCACTTATTTTAAACCGAAGGGAGTACCATTTGAATAGTGGGAAAAGATACTAGTCACCTTATCTTATAAAAATGTAATGATTTATAATTAGATTTTCTAATTTGCTCTTAGTGAATTACTGAAATTAAATTCAAAATGAAGAAAGATGAGATATAAATCAAAACACATGATCTCAACCTGAAAATTATGATAATTGGATTTGTATGCTTGCTTACAAATTGAATGAATGAATGAATGCATTATAAGATAGAAGAATGAACTTACAATAAAACCAAAGGAAAAAGAACCCAAAAAGGCAATGAAAGCAGAGAAAAGTAGCATAGGAGTGATAGACGACGTCGTATGATCAGTTGCTGAATCCCCAGTAAATTTATGCAGCTTCTCATCGCTTACATTCTCCTCATTAGTATTCGAAAGAAGTTGGACTCTTATTTCTTCCTTCATTTTTCTGTCTTCTCCCAAGCAACAAGCAAATGAACTATAGTTTCAGGGAAAAAGATAGATTTATTTATCTATTTGTTAATTCTTTTTAACACATGTTTGGACATTTTGAAAGAGTGAGTTAGGTACCATTTGTGGCTATAAGGCAAATAGCCAATGCAAAGTTCTTGTCAGATCATTTATTACTTGAGGGCCATCGACTAGCAGGAGGCCCATTCTTTATCTCTTATTTATTCCAATCTTTTGGGTGAGTGTGATGTGTGAAGTTAAGTTTGTGAATGGAGTTACTAGATCTGTGGAAAATCGGCCTAACTCGGCACGAGAAAAATATATACTAACCGAAGTACATACAATATACTCCACCATATATTTACAGAAGTTGTCGATCGGTCGAAATTAACAGCGCAGTGAGCCACATTCAGAGAACAATGTGGTAAAATCGGTGTTGTCTACAGAGGCCAGGTCAGTAAATGGACGTTTGTGTTTGTTGAGAAAGAGGCTAAAATGGCCTCTCACACGGAAATTTTAGTATTTTCACATAAAAAGACAAATGACCGATCCCGAACTTTGGTGACAATTTATACCAAAGCTCCGGTAAAATTGGTATCAATATCAAAATAACTCTTACTTTGATGCACTGTGTAAGTGAATTTTGGTATCAATTTTGAGCTTTGGTACAAGTTATACTTACTTTGTTATCAACTTTGAGCGTTAATACCAGTAATGCCAAAGTAACTCTTACTTTGGTACCTACAAATACCAAAATTTTGGCATCTCGAGCTTTGGTACCAGTGATACCAAAGTAACTTTTACTTTGGTACCTCTAGATACCAAAATGAGATGTCATTTTGGCCTCTCACGATGAGATCTAGTATGTGGGGGGAGGGGGAGAGCATTGTGATTGGGTGATGTTCTCAGGGCCACCTCAATTCTCGTACTATATGGACTAGGAGCCCCTGTGCTAGTCAATAAAATTGGACCGTATAGAAAATTTATAAAAATATATGATAAATTTAAATGATTTTGATATTAAATCATAATTAGATCATTTCTTACAATCGTTCATATATATAAAACAAAATAATTTCTTTTAAATGACATCATCTAAACAATTTTGTACATGTGTCATTGTAGCTTTAGAGGATAACTAGCTTTATGACCAGTGCATAATGCACGGGAGTATTTTTGGCTTTATTATGGAGTATGTTTTAGAAGTCACATAATAACAATCACTTAACTTCCCGTATTACACAAAATTATAAAATCAAAAAGTAAGATCGGTTAAAGAACAATAATTACAAATGTTATTTCCAAATCAATTTGTATGTTTTCAAACACTTCTTTGTAAACTACATTGGTTGTATGTCTACGTGCACGGTGTTCTTTATCAAAGGAAAGGATTTCCAGACCATTTTTGCTCGTCACTCTGGGAACGGCAACATAAAATTGACAATGGCTGAAAACGGGTCTCTCGTGCATAATGCACGTATTTTTTTTAATTTATTAAGTAGTTTTTTCTGTTCCAAATGTATTAAATGCATTATTACGAGAATGCACGCATATAAAATTTAAAGAGTAAAAACTGTAAAATTAAATTATCGTACAATATCGTGAAATTAATTCAAAATAATTTAAAATTGGCCTACAACCCGTGAGTGTTACAATTACAACTTGTGACTTATTTGTAATAATTAATATTGATCACATTGATTAGGGTGAAATTGGCTTACAACCCGTGAATTGCATAAGTATGACTTGTGACTTATGGCTTACAACCCCTATGTTGCACTTGTAAATTTGAAATCTATAATTCATGATCACATTGATTATGGTGATCGAAATGTTTTCGCCATTTAAAGTGTTTGCACCCGTTCAAAATGCACGGGATTTTTTTGTTTTATTAATTTAAAATTTTAAGATGTTTCTCTTAAAAACGTGGTGTGATATTAGCTCATGATTTAAAATTTTTACAGTCATATCATGTACTTCCTCCGTTCTGTTTTAAATGAAACGTAGGGCATTGGCACGGGGATTTATGAGAGAAGAGAGATAGAGAGAAAGAAAAAGAGGGACCCATGTGATAAGGAGAGAGATAGAGAGAAGTGAATATATACCAAATAAAGTAATGTTTCATTTATTTTAAAACGGTCTAAAATTGTAAATGTTTCATTTATTTTAGAACGGAGGAAGTATTAAATTGCTCAAAAAGCTGGCTTATGACTCGTGCGTTCAGTGACTAATGTAGTTGATACTATGGTGGAACACGTTACCAACCATTTAAAAAAATAGAGATTTTAAAATATATATTCATGTACATTGTTGTTAAAATCCCGATCCGGATCTTACGATTCTACGATCCAAATTAAGTAGGACCCTGATCCTGATAACATTGGTTATGTGGGATCTTGTTTGATTCTTCCCAATAAATACTCTATTAAAATTCAATTGTTATAATTTTTAACTAACAGGCAATGAAAGATATTTAAGGTCAAAGAAATGTAGTGGAAAACACGCACAATCAGAATAGGAAAAAAAAAGAAACGGAAAAAATACTTACATATTTTTAAAAAAAATTACCTTAAATTCACTCAAGATCATGATATATTTAATGCTAATATTAATTATGTATTAAAAACTTTATTTAAAATATGATGCCATAGTAACCTATATTTCTCTATCCATAATGAATTGAAATCTAAAAATTTATAAACCCTTTACAAATCCCTCATTTTAAAGTCTAATACTCGTGTGATGTCTAATTTATACATCTTATTACTACTTTTGAAGAAAATTGTAAGATAATTTGTTGACTCCTTTTGAATAACAGATTAATCATTACAATGTTATTTAGTTTAAATACTATACCCGACGTATAAATTAAGGAATTTGAACAATATTTTATGCTCATCGAATTTCTCCTTAGCTATAAAATTTGCGAGTCTATGGAAATAGGCTTTATGTTGGTTTTTTTAAAAAAAATTTTGAATTACTACATCCTATATATTTGAAAATATATTTATTAAACACTTACCACATAAATCACTTACCGAATACATCATCACTTTATACCGCAAACATGATAACCACCTTGGTACCTTACCTATTAATCACACAAAACTAAGTGATCTAAATTATTCAACTCAAATTGTCTTGACCCACACCCAAATGGATGACCGAGAGTCTACTTACCCCTTATGACTTGTACAGTTGTTCTCGTATGGACCCATAATCATTATCGAACAGATCATCACTTTATATCACATAAATTAAACATGAAATACTTTCCAACAAATTACTTTATGCTTCATCTGCTTCTTAACAGATGCATCATATAGACTGGGCACAACTGCCGACGTACACCTTTGACCATCGAAGAGATCATCACTTTATATCACATAAATTAAATATGAAATACTTTCCAACAAATTAGTTTATGCTTCTTCTGCTTCTTAATCGTTGCATCATATAGACTAGGCACAACAGACGATGTACACCTTTGACCATCAATATATTCAATTGTAATTATTAAAAATTATTAAAAAATACGGTTTTTTCACCAAATACCCCTGACAAATAAATTTATTCACCAAATTCAAAATTCACCAAATACCCCTGACATTTCAAAAAATACCAAAAATGCCCTTTTTGGCTAACGGACGTTAGTGATCCGTTAATTAATTAACTAATTAACCTAAAAAACCCTAATTAAACCCTAAAACTCTAACTAACCCTAAACCCACCCCCAAGCCCACCATCCTCCCACCCCACCCCCACCCCACCACCCCCACCCCCCACAACTCCAACCCCACCAGCCCCTCCCCCTCCCCTCCCCGCCGCCGCCCCCCCCTCCCGACCACCCCACGCGCCCGCCCCCTCCCGCAACCCCCACGCAGGCTCGCCCTCCCCTCGACATCCGCGGCTCCCCCCCACCTTGTTGAATTCCCCACCCTCCCCCCCACCCTCGTCGAATCCTAACCCCACCCCACCCCCCTTTCCCCTCGCCTCACTTTGGAGTTACCGAAATCCGGGTGGGAAGAGCTTCGAAAAGAAAATGCCGGCGAGAGAGGGAGGGGGAGGAGGAGGTGCGAGGGACGGCTTCGAAAAGAAAATGCCAGCGAGAGTGAGGGAGGGGGGAGGGGGGCGCGAGGGACGGGGAAGGGGAGGCGTGAGGGAAGGGAGAAAGAGGGGAGGCGCGAGCAAGGCGAGGGGAAAGGGGCTGTCGGGAAAGGGGGTCTGCGGGGGTTGCCGGGGAGGGAGAGGGGAGGGGGTGCGGCTGGGGATGGGGTGGGGAGTGTACCGCCTCGACTTTCGTCCATCCTTATCAAGTTAATTAATCAGGATTAGCAGTGGAAGAACTAGCTTAGTCGGCGCGTTACCGCTGTACTTTCCACTAGGGGAAAATACAAGGCGACATTTAACATTAACTTACATGGACATTACTTTGATTTGACACTCTTTAAAGTAACACTTTAATAATAGAATACTATTTTCTAGAAATTTCGGCAGAGTTTCCTTTGTAAATTGGACAACCCAAAATGGGAAAAACGTTTAAGAACCTGTTATAAATAAAATATACCAAATCCAGAACTCAACGCTTTCGCGGAGCAGCAGCAGCTAAAGAGAATCAGGAGCACTATTGCTCAACCAGAATTAGAAATAAAACTAAACCATTACTTATTACCTATTACAACGTGGAACGTCCTCGCCTCAAAAGAAACGTAAAGCAATCATAGCTGAACTCTTAGTACGTAACTGCTTCTATCTTGGAGAAGATGCTCCATAACTTCAACCTGAAACTATTGTAACACTGCCACCCACCAAGTGACAGGCCACAGTAGTGACAAAACAAAACATTGACAGACACATCAGCACAACGCTGAGTACTAACCCATAAAACATTCTTAAAACATGCTTTGGTGTATACAACTCTCACGTAACCAACATGTTCACATCGTTCATAACCATATCACAACAACATAGCAATATTCACATAATCCATTATCATTCATCATGTTTCGTGACCTTTAAGTACTTTCAGAAATCATAGCAGAGTCGTAACATCATCATAGTTCTCTCATATCAGAGTAGAAGACATACTTTCATATCATTAAACAATAAACATTCACAAATATATACTTTAAGTCATACTGAATATCATAAATCATCATCATCTTTCATTTACTTAACTAGTAATGATCGTACTATCTTAATAACATAGTTATTTCATGACATTCGTTTATAAATATTACTAATCATCATATTCATAAAACATTCCATATTTCCTAATCCAATCATCGATAACATAATGTGTAAAATCATAAAACATAATCGCAATCATAATCATACTTCCGTAACATCAAAGTCATCATACTGCATAGCATTAAATCATAAAATCATCTATATAACAAATATTTCATTTCATATCATAAGTTTCATCATTATCTTTTCATCTTTTAGCTTGGTAACTGGCAAGTATAGACATGCGGGACGTCTCCCACCATGTGATGATCCTCAAGGAGCCCAGCTCCCTTGTTGGATACACCACCATGCGATGGCCCTCAAGGAGCCCAGCTCCCTTGTTGGATACACCACTCGCACCAAAATAGAGCATTAGCATAACATGCGGTACCCCTCAAGGTGCCCGGCTCCCTTGTTGGGTGTACGGCTGGTCCGAAGGTACGTGCACGACCATAAAGTAGATAAGCGTAACATTATACTGCCAGAACCTCTTTCATTTTTATTTATCATGTTTCGTTTGTTTAGCTTTCATTGGCATAAGCCATAAATCTTTCATGAATCATACTTGAGCATCAATAACTCATAAGATCATCATTTACGAAACTCATTCGAAAACAAAATTAAGTATCCCATAATCCATGTAAAGAATCACATCACAAAATCCTTAACAGAATTATAAACATCATTTCACAAACACATTTCGAAGGGGATCGTGGGTGTTAGCAATAGATGTTACTTTCGATACTTTCAGATCGTTTCAGAATGATCATAACGTAAATTTTACATAATCGGAAATTGTAAGCATATCTCATACCTTTAAGTATTTTTAAGAATGACAACAGAAACATATCAGAAGCATAGCTGAAACATAGCAGTCTTTTCGAATTTTATATCATTTAAAAGTCACTCATACTCTGAGGCTGTTTCAGAATTAAAAAGGAATACTTTGGCATATTCAGAATACATGAACATATATCATAG
This sequence comes from Beta lomatogona, assembly GCA_947646795.1. Lineage (NCBI taxonomy): Eukaryota > Viridiplantae > Streptophyta > Magnoliopsida > Caryophyllales > Amaranthaceae > Beta > Beta lomatogona. The sequence goes on along the minus strand of CANSNZ010000845.1, from coordinate 276,150 downwards.
CAAACATTTCATACTCCGTCATTTATAAGAACAAGAGTCATCTTTTCATACCTTCATATCCTTATGAGACAGAAAGTATTATTCCATACTACATCCATATAATAAGCTTATTAGTGATATAGTTCACATAACTGTCTATCGTCACCAAACATAATTCAACTCTAAATATTCCTCACAATAGTCCAGTGATACACCTTTCTTAGCTTTCCCACTTACTAAGGTATAATAATGAACATCATATTGTTAAAAAATTGTGCTTTAAATGTCATATAATACCAAGATTGTCTAAAAGTCAATATATTATCTCAATTCTAAATATAGTAGACAATAGCTAATCAAAACACTTCCGGAAACCTTCAAGTTCATAAACATAATGAGATATGAATCAATTAAGTAAAATTTCGTATTCTTTATTATCTTAATTCATCTTTAAACTCATACACGTACCATTTCAACCTCGTGGACAAATACTTAAGTATCATATTAAGAGCATCTCTCCATAAAAGTGATTAAGAGATTCACTAAAACTTCTTAACAAATAACTTAAGATCTCTTCATCGCGTAATTTCCAATTATCCATCTTTAGCTATCATAACACACCATAAGTTAATCTACAGTCCATAAATAATATAGTTTTAGGCTACCAAAACGTCATATTTCGGAAATATAAGTTTACTAGGAAAATAACACAATAATCTCTACTGCCATTAGAGTTCACCTACTAATTTCATCAACTTAATCATTTCATCACTCAACTCCAATTTCCTTAATGATTAAAATCAGCCAAGTTTTAGAGATTAATTCAAGTATTACCAAACATTCAACATAGTTGTAATACTCACAGTAACTCATGAAATCAAGACACCAATAGTTGATAATGAAATTCAGAATTTCAGAGCTTCACTAATAACTCCTATTACCAGGAGAATAATAAGAGAAGAAGAAGAGGGTGTAGTACCAATAGGGACAGCAGCATGAGGAACGAGCAAGGAAGAGAGAAGAACAGGGGAAGCACATCTCGCAAGCTACTGCTCGCGGTGGCCGGATCAGGGTAGTGGCGGCAGCACCACCTCAACGCAGCAGCAGTAGCAGCAACGAATGGAGGAGAGAAAGACCAGAACCACCACCGACGACAGTGGCAGCAACGCGAGTAACACCGCACACAACACTTACAACACCGGCACCAACAACAGCAGCGAACAACAACTACAACACCACCACGACAACACCGGCGCGAGCAGGGGAAGAAAGGGGAGCTCCGGTGAGCTTCGACAACGCCGGCGAGGAGGCGGCGAAGGTTAGCGAGGGAGAGAGATGGTGGGGAATTGGGGTTTCTCACGGGGTGGAGAGAGAGATGGGGTTGGGGTTTCTTTGGGTGAGGGGAGAGATATAAGGGGGTTGGGTACTTCGGGGTTTGCACGGGATAGAGAGAAATGGGGTTTTGGGGTTTCTTTCAAGAGAGAGAAATGGGGTTTGGGTTTGGGGTTTCTTTTAGGAGTGAGAAATGGGGTTTGGGGTGTTTGGGTGAGAATATAACAAGAGAGAGAATTTAAAATTCATTTGGTTATTTAAAATCCAAATATATTATTCTTATCTTTATAAAAAATTAAACTAATAAACACATTACAATATTTTAATTTAAAACTCATATGCCAACTCAAATAAAATAATAAAATTTCAGAACATAGTTAACTTTATAAGTATAATTAACGCTAATTAAAACGCTCTTAAAAAAATCGGGGTATTACAGGGAGGGGGTGGGGTTGGTGGGTCTAGGGTTTAGGGGGTAGGGTTGGGGGGTTGGGGTTGGGTTAAGGAGAGTTTAGGGTTTAGTTAGGTTTAATTAGGGTTTAATTAGGGTTTTTTAGGTTAATTAGTTAATTAATTAACGGAGCACTAACGTCCGTTAGCCAAAAAGGGCATTTTTGGTATTTTTTGAAATGTCATGGGTATCTGGTGAATTTTGTTAAAGGTCAGGGGTATTTGGTGAATTTTGAAAAAAAGTGGGGGTATTTGGTGAATAAATTTATTTGTCAGGGGTATTTGGTGAAAAAACCGAAAAAAATATTTCGAAAATATACATTGAGGTTAAGTCGCATAATTAAAATAATGACATTTGTCGTGATAAAATAGTAATCAAATATGGTGAAATCAAATTTGATATCCAAATAGTTTAAAAAGTTAACATGATGCATCTATTAAAAAATGCAGAAACTAATAGACAATTATTTTTGTGAAGATTGCCTATATATTGTATGATAGAATATGAAATCGATCTTGTTGCTCCAATCATTATCTAACATTGGCTTTATATCCTATCACTGGAGCCCCAAGATTGATTTTATATTCTATCACATTGATTTTTTGTAGCCTATAAAGATTTCTTTCCTATGAAAAGATGGCAGACAGATTATGGCAATAAACTTCTTAGTTTCTATTATATGTAGGAAGATCCTATTGATTACCTTTGTCATCTTAATTAATATCCATGATTCTGAGAGTGTTGTGATAAAAGTATTAGTTGTGGCAAAAGTACTTTGTACACATTTATTGTGGCGGGTAATATTTCAAAGCTTAGAAAGATTTATCTTACTCGGGATAAAATTTGCAAGTTACGCGGAGACCTCTTTGAAAATTAAAGAAGTATTGAGATGGATGGTAGTAGACATTCCATATTGCTTGAATTATTGGATAAATAACTATAACTTGAATAAAGATGCAAGTAGGACTGTGAACATCAAAGTAATATGACATTCAGGCACATCCTACTGACTTCACAACAAAAGTTTGAATAGCACTTAATACGTTTTTCACAAAAGATATGCAGTAGGTAGAACTCATAAGTAAAACTCTAATGTTTTACAAAGCCTAATGTTAGTGAAAGTCATGCCAAGTTTGATGTTCCAATGTAATCGATCAAACCAAATGGCATAATCAAGGGGGATTCTTCTTAACTTCATCATCTGATTCTCAATCGGAAACCCTTTTCTTTCTACAATTGCATCATCACTACCCTACGTTAGGGGCTGACTCTTTGTATTACCCCATGTATCATTACCTTCCTTGATTTGTTGATTTCTGAAAATCGTTTGTTTCTTTTGTTCGATGAAGTTGCATACCCTATATTCAATATTATGACGTTCATTGAATTTTGGGCTATTCGATTAAGTACTGGAAACTTAAAGGAATTCATAACTGTTTCAATCATTTTTTTTTCCTTTTTTCTTTTTATTGTCGAAATATTCGGGGATTAAGACCATTCCAATGCTCTTGTTCACGAGGCATACCCTTTATCCATACAATATTATAAAAAATTCAAGTATGAGACTGGTATACTGTATTAATTATATTGCACAGTGAGGGTAACTTTTCTTCCTATATGAATGGCTTATATAAAAGTGACCCCTTTAATGTATAGAATTACTTGTTATACGGGGATAACTATATGTCGTAAATGTTTAATTGCCACATGGACACCCGATTGGAGAATTTTTACTTTATAGTTTTCTAGAATTGCTTGATGATTGTGAGCATGTCACGTAGGACTTTGTTTTTTGCGTTAGATAATTATATAGATAGATAGATTGCTTGAACAAATAAACCTATTTCGTGAAAAAAATAACAGTAAGAATTATACAAGATACTGTAGATATTTTTTTAAATAACTCTTTTACATTTATATTTAATATCATAATAATAATGGATTCTATGAAAAAAATAAATTGGATATGTATGAGTCAGATGTAAATTACATACTCTAATTGGATATGTAAATATTCATCTTAAGATAATTTTGTGTTTAAATTTATTTATCTGACTTATAAAAACTATAGATTAAATCGTATCATTCATATCTAGTAATTTGGGGTTTAGTTAGATTTAACATGTGAATATTTGAAATATTTGACCTGTGAATAAAATTTCGAAATAGTTGACATGTGAATTATATTTTCCTATGAATAATAATTTCCAATGAAGATCATAGTTTTTCAAATTCTAGTGAGAGAAGCTCTCTCCTCTCTCTAGGACTTCAATGGAACAGTAATCTCCATTGATTGAAGCGATTTTACCTGCATTTTCTTTCGGTGCTTGCATTGTTGCCATGGTAAGAAAAAATGGTGGAAAATCTCAAGGAAACGTGTCTGGAAAATTGAAGGAGAAAGCTAAGGGTCCATCTTCTGATTCACAAGCTTTGCGTACGAAATCGATGGACGAAATTATGGGCATTGAGGCATTGGATTTTGGATTGGATTCACAAGCTCAGTTGTTACGTTGCAGGAGCAATCTGAAATTCGACATACTTTCAATGAATGGTTGCAGTCTATTCATTTTAGTGTGAGCAATGGAACATTATCTTCACCAGGTAATAATTTTATTCCAATTTTACAACAGAATGTTGAACCTGTGGAATTTGAACTTGAAAGTGTGGAGAATGAACTGAATCTGGGATTGAATGATGAATTGAATGTTAATGATGTTATTGAACCTGTATCAATTGAAATGGAGGACATTTAGGAAGAAATTGATTTCTGGAATTCTTCTTTGATATGTTATGTGGTTGGTGCAAATCCACCAGTTCAAGTAATGGAAGGATTTTTGAGGAGGATTTGGAGACAATATAAGGTGGATAAGGTTGCTCTTGTTAAGAAGGGAATGTTCTTAGTTCGTTTTCCAGCTATGGAATCGCGAGATACAGTTCTCACAGGGCATTATTTCTTTGATAAGAAACCTTTGATAATGAAGCCATATGGATGCCTGATATGGATTTTGAGAAAGAAAACTTGAAAACGATGCCAATTTGGGTGCAATCGAAATTAAACCTGAAATATTGGGGGTGAGAAATCTTTACATAAGATTGTTGCTCAAGTGGGAGATCCTATCAAGAGGGATGATGCTACAAGGAAACGGGATAAGCTACAATATGCTAGGGTTTTAGTTGAAATGAAATTGGATGGTAAATTCCCTGTTTCTGATTAATTTTGGAATGAAAATGGTGATCTTACTGAAGTGCCTGTGTTGTATGAGTGGAGATCAAGTTATTGTCAGCACTGTAAGATCATGGGACACTCAAGTTCTGAATGCAGTTTCAAGGTGAAGCAGGTTTGGGTGCCTAAAAGATACGATCACTTCAACCAAGTCATGTTCAAGACACGAGATCGGTTCCTACTCCCGTGGTAGAAGTCTCTCGCTATCTCTCGAACCAATGCAGCAAGTTCCAGCTCAGGAGAAGAGGCAGGATGTGGACCCTTAATGCTTTCAAAGAGCATTGAAGCCTATTAGGGTAAGATCATCCACTGTCAAACAAACTGATATTCAAAATTCATTTGTTATTTTGAATTTGAATGAGAAGCATGAGAAGCATCTGGAAAAAGCAAGGCAGGGAGTGATTACACTACAAGGAGGGGGAGATCCTCCTATCAGCAATGGATAAGGTGTTATGCTGGAATGGAAGAGGCATCAATACAATTAAGAAACAGAACGAGGTGAAAAGATATATTCACAGTATGTCTGTTGGTATTGTTGCTCTCTTAGAAACAAAAGTCAAGACTCACAATCTTGGCAATTTATATCAAAGACTTTTTAGTGGTTGGTGCTTTACCACTAATACTAGTTTTATGAAGGTGGGAGAATTATATTGGCATGGAAGGCCAGTAGTTTTATGGTCAATATAATAAAGGGTTCTAGTTAATTTCTACATTGTTTTCTAGAACCAACTAGTGGTAAAAAAGGTTTTTTTTTCCGTACCTTTATATATGCTTTTAATGAGAGAGTTAAAAGAGAGGAGTTGTGGAAGGATTTTATGTTATTGAATACATCTGAACCTTCGATAATGTGTGGAGATTTCAAATGTGTGATGCACACAGATGAGAGAGTAGGCTCTGCAGTTAGAGACATTAGAGAGTGCATGATGAATTGTGATATGCATGATATAAAGAGTTCAGGTAATTTCTTTACCTTGAATAACAAGCAACAAGGGAATCATAGAGTGTTTTCAAAACTAGACAGGATTCTAGCTAATCAAGCATGGCGGGGCAATTATCCTAGAACTGAAGTTTCCTTCCATCCAGAAGGAGAATTTGATCACTCCCCTGCTGTTTTAGCAGTGTTGGTGATTCCTTTGAAGGCAAGAGACCTTTCACCATATGGAGATCATCTCCACAGTATGATGAAATTGTTAAAAGGCCTGGGAACTACAAGTACATGGCACAAAAATGTAAAAATTACTGAAGAAGTTAAAGGCTGTCAAAGTGGCTCTGAAACAGTTGAATAAAGAAGGTTTCTCTGAGATACAAACAGCAGATTTGAGAGCACACGAGCAGATGCTTGAAGCACAAAAGTTAATGCATAATCATCCAGGAGAGGAGGCTTATGCAAATCAAGAATTAGTGGCTGTTCAGGAATATCATTATAAGCATAAGGCTTATATTGAATTTTTGAATAAAAAAGCCAAGCTAGCATGGATTAAAGATGGTGATGAGAATACACATCTTTTTCACCAGAGTATCAAGGCTAGAAGATTGCAGAATCAAGTATATTGCATACATGATGAAGCTGGAGTCTGGCATGACACCCCGGAGTCTGTTGCAAGTGCCTTTCTTACATATTATGAAAAGTTGCTTGGTGGTGAAATTGGGACCAGAAAGCAGGTTATTCAGCAACTTGTTCAAGATGGCCCTTTGATGACTGCAGAACATACATCAATCCTGAATGCATCTTACACAGCAGCTGAGGTAAAACAAGCTCTCTTTTCAATTCCTGGGTGCAAAGCACCAGGTACTGATGGCTTTGGCTCTTACTTTTATAGGGACTAGTCTTATATGCACGCAATGCGTGCGAAAGTATATAAAAGTTAAACTAATTGAGTAATTATATCTAATAATCTAAAATAATTTATATCACTCACAAACTTTGCTTAAAGAAAAATATATTAATAGTGCGATAATGTAATAACAAAAAAAAAAGTAGATAAACATATAAAATAGTGTTTTTCACTTGTGTAATTTGCTTTAATTTCACTGTACAATAACAATTAATAACATCTTAGAAAATTTTATCAATAAAAGCCCAACAAATCCATATCTGGGCAATACCTTTTTGCCCCAACTAGAAATTGAACAAAACCTAGAGATAACTAAGACAATTCTTTAAAACAAATCTACTGCTGCCACACCTAGATAACGTTAAATTAACCCGACCAAACTCCTTGAACTATGGCGTAAAGAATTACTATCACAAACACAAATTCACATATATCTCGAAGAAATTAAAATAAAAAATAGCACTAAATTGAACTTTGTAAACAATAAGAATGAGAGAAAGAGACAGTTATAGTTGTGAGATAAAAACGTACACCAATCCTTATCATTCAACCCATATGGTACTGTTGAAGCGAATAGTCAGAGCCTCAAACAATCATCAGTTTCGTCGTCCTTCTTTCATCCCCCGGACTCCCAAGTCCCAGCCTCATACGCGCTGCGCTAGCACAAGTTCGCCGGTGGCGAGAACTCCATATGGTTGTTTTATTGTGGTTTGCAGATAAGGGAGAAGATGAGAGCATGAGGGAGAATAATTGTCATGGAGTTATGCGTGGTTTCAAGAGGAAGAAGAGGAGCAGATAAACTATTGTGGTTTCAAGTTTTTTTAATGGTTAACTGGTGCAACTGCAAATTGCCGTGCAGTTTCTTGGTGATCTATTTTTTTTTCTTATTTTGCTCTTCTCTTTTAAATTTAAATTTTGGTAGATTTTGTAATTTTGTTTTGTTGTAGGGGTAATTTGGGCAATTCAAGTGGACACCAAAGTGCTCAAGAGTTAACATATAGAATAGAGATGCATGGCATATAGTGGGGAATGATGTTATAGATGCAGTTTTGGATGTGTTGCGGAATGGACAATGTTATAGGAATTGAATACCACAGTTATAACATTAATTCCTAAAACTAAATGTCTATCAAATGTATCTGAATTTAGGCTAATTTCCTGTTGTAACATATTTTACAAATGTGTGACAAAGGTTTTATGTGCTAGACTTAGGCAAGTGCTTCCTGATCTCATTATGGAAAACCATGGTGGGTTTGTCCATGGTAGATATATAGTGCATAACATCTTGGTAATTCAGGACATGGTTAAACAGTATGGTAGGAGGAAAGTTAAGCCTAGTTGTCTTTTGAAATTGATTTACAAAAGGCTTATGATTCAGTTAGTTGGGAATTCTTGCATGAAATGTTATAGCTTTGGGATTTCCTTATGCATTCATAGAGCTGGTTATGAAGTGTGTTCAGACACCTATGTTCTCATTGATGATTAATGGAATAATGCAAGGATTCTTCAAATCATCCAGGGGGCTCAGGTAAGGTGATCCCATGTCACCTTTGCTTTTTGTGATATGTATGGAGTATTTGTCAAGAATTATGACAAAAATGAGTGAACTTGAACAGTTTCGGTACCATCCAAGATGCAAAGAGGTCTAGTTGACTCATATGTGCTTTGCTGATGATCTAATTCTCTGTTGTCAAGGAGAATATCCATCTATATACTTGATGCTTAGAGCTTTTAAATTATTCTCTGATACTTCTAGGTTAAAAGCTAACATTCACAAATCAGCCATGTATACTTGTGGAATAATGTCAAGTGAGGAGGTTCAAAGAGTGACTGATGCTTCTGGTTTAGCTCATGAATCTTTGCCATTTAGATATCTTGGTGTGCCAATTTGTGCCAAAAAAATATCTAATGCTCAATGTGAAGCTCTGATAGAGAAGATGACAGGGAGGATAAGAGTGTGGAGTTCCAAGAACTTATCATACACTGCCAGAGCACAGTTAATCAATGATGTGTTGTTGAGTTTACCTACTTACTGGGATCAAGTATTTATTTTGCCCAAGAAAGTATTGGTAGAAATAAACAGGATTTGTAGAGCATTTCTGTGGAGTGGTCAGGTTTTTAGTCAGAAAGCTGGATCTATTGCTTGGGATAAATTGTGTTGTCCTAAATCTGCAGGTGGATTGGGATTTAGGAACATTGTGCTATGGAATGTAGCTAGCATTGGAAAATATGTGTGGGCTGTCTCAACAAAACAGGACAGTGGGTGGTTTAGGTGGATTCATGCTGTTTATATCAGGAATGATTCATGGTGGGATTATAAGCCTAATTCAGGGGCTAGTTGGTATTGGAGGAAGATTTGTTCTGTAAAAGAACAATTGAAACAAGTGATGACACAGCAAGAGTTGAGTCAGATGAACACCTACTCAGTGAAAAAGGTGTATGATAAATTGGTGGGTGATCAAGTAAGAATGAATTGGGACACTGCAGTGTGGAATTGACTCAGCTTGCCAAAGCACAAGTTTATTATGTGGTTGGTAGTGCAATGTAAACTACAGACCACTGCTAGGTTGGCTAGAATTGGTGTTAGTAACTCTAAACAGTGCCTCGTATGTGCCAGATTACCTGAAGAGCATCAGCATCTCTTTTTTACTTGCCAATTTAGTGTTAGTTGTTTAACTAACATTAAACTTTGGTTGCAAATGAATACTGTTGTATCAGAACTACAACAGATACTCAGATGGATCCAGCATAGTAGGAAGTCCAAGTTCAAGAGAAATGTATATATGGCAAGCATTTCAGCTTTGGTTTATTATATTTGGTATGCCAGAAATAAAGTTTACTGGGAGCAATGTGTTCCTAACATTAATGTAGTCTGTAAACAGATTCAGAATGTAGTAAGAGCTTGAATTTTGACTGTAATGCCTAAGAAAATATCAAGGGCTGACTATATATGGTTTACTAGTCTAAGGAACAGCTAGAAAGCTATTTTGATGTGAGTTTAGTTGTATCCTTCACTGGATGTAATTGTGTCCTAATCTTGAAGATGTGAGGGAACCTAGTTGGTTCGTCTGCTTCTTGATTAGTTTAGGTTGTAATGGTGAATTATGGAATGAAACTTACTTAGCAAAAAAAAAAAAAAAAACCAATGAATAATATTTGACCTGTGAGTATTTAAATTCCAGAAAGTCTATTAGTGATTCAATAACAGTAATCTAGTAAGTATTTAAATTCCTTTTAGTCTAATACTATCTCATTTCCTATTTAATCAGTACACTTTCCTTTTAGCCAATTCTTTTGAATCCGCACACGGATTGCTTTTTCAATTTTTTTGAAACTTGTCCCTTTTTATTTTCTTCTCTTTTTTCACCCATGTGGTGTAACACCCGACCCATCCGCAGTCGCGTATATCATCAATAACCAACACAAGTTCTTTCGGCGCATTTTGTCCTCACTCACACGCACCTCGAGAAACTTCCCAGGAGGTCACCTATCCCAAGACTACTCCCAGCCAAGCACGCCTAACTGTGGAGTAACTAAGGACTTAAGCTCCCTAAAAGAAAAATGCATCTTGTTGGAATCAGTAGCTTGCTAAATCCCTCTAAAGCAATCATGAGGGGTATTACATGTGGTCCCCTATCTAATTTTATAAACCACGTTAAATTTCTCCCTCCACTTTTTTAGTTTTCTATCTCACTTTTAGACTTCCTATTGATTCTCCGAAAGTGAAGTAAGTGGTGATAAGTCATATTTATATATAGTTTTTAGGTGCATCACTAGTGGAAAAAAACGCAAGGGCTGTGGTGCAAGGGCTACAGTTTTTACATTAACCGCAGTCTTTAAATTAATGGATGTGGTCAGCTCAAAAAACGCAGCCCTTTATTGAAAAAGGGCTGCGGTTTTTGGGCTGACTGCAACCCCTACTAGAATGGGCTGCAGTTTTGGGCTAACCGCAGCCCCTAGCAGGCCTAGTTCTTGGGCCAAAAATTCAGGTGGGCAAGATATCCCACAAACTCACATATCGACATACCAAAACAAAACCCCCCAGCTCTCCTCTCTCCCCAGCTTTCGATTTTCCCTCTCTCACCTCATCAAACCCTCATCCCTCTCTCTCTGTCTTCACATCTCTCCTCACCCTCCACCACGGCTCGCTCGCTCGTCGGAGCTTCTCTCACACTAACTCTTCTCTTGTGCTTCCGTCAGTCCTTTTGTTCATTCAAACGACAATGTTAGGGTTAGGGTTTTCGACATTTCACGGAGAAAGAGGAGGAGATTCTGGCATTGAAAACGATGATTGACGTCGAAACTCCGCTAAATTCATCTAATGACCGGACTTTTGAGGTAGTCGAAGAACCTTGTGGTGTGAAAACGTTGTTGACGTTGCTGATTTCATCTCATTCCTTTCATCAAATTTCGAGGGACTTTCGGCAATGATTATTTGTTGTCAACTGCTTCTTTCCTCTTGATGGTAATTTCTCCATCACTTTCTCTTACAGTTTATGCTCTCTGTTTTTTATTTCGATTTTTCTTCGTTGAAATTTATCTGGGTTTGTTACCACTCTTGATTTTTTTTTTTGTGGGTTTGTTTACTGTAATATGTTTAATGGCTAAGATTCTGTTATCTTGGGTGAATTTGGATATTGGTTTGTGTGTAGTATGTTTTTGTTTAAAATATGATGACCTTGTTGTAAAGTAGTTGATTCTAAGATTCCCCTTTTTTTTGTTCTCTAGAAAGCTCAGAATTATTCCTAAGTATAAAATGGGAAATCAGTGAAGAAAGAATCGTTCTTTGCTTTCATTCAAGGAACAAAAATACAGCTGAACTTCAATGGCTTCGAGATTTCTTCTCATTTTCACTTCTTCTCTTCTCCTTACTCTTCTGGGTAACTCTCTTTCTTCATTATTTATTGTTAATTACTTCTTGAGCTAATTACATCACTGATTATTGGTTGTGTTATTTTCATGCTTGATTTTTTTTCAAGTTTTGAAAAAGAGTACTTCATTGTTGTTATAATGAGCATTTATTTTGGGTTGTTGAGATTCTAATATGGTTTGCATTAAGACTCAATTTTGGCAATATGAGTTGGACAGTTGGAGGTATGCATGAAGTGGCTTTTAGTTTGAGTTGCTGCCAACATCTTGTTTTTTCCTGCCATTATTGCATCTGCCTCTTAGATATGATGACTTATAGTTGTATGAAGGGGTGGGGGGTGTTTGGAGGCACTAGGTCATGTATGGTGTATACCTTTGCTGTTGTCCTGCACTCCTGCTCCTCCATTGGTGTGTCGCTGGTGCTGCCGTGGCTCTTCTGCTCCTTCCGCTCTCTTGTTGCGCAGCTCGTGGCAGGTGGTGGTGCCGCTGTCGAGCTTGTTCTTCTATTTTTGGTACTAACCCTCCCAATCTCTTGAATTGAGTTTTGTTCTGTTGAAGTTATGAAAGCAGGGTGATAATAAATTTGTGTTCTGATTGATTATGTGAATGAGTATGTTGTTGTTGTTGTGATGTGAATCATATGAAGTTTAAAAAGATGATGTTCGGTTGTACTTACCTCTTTTACAATTGCAATATCCTTGTTTGTTTTCCCAATTACATTCCTTTGTTGGTGATACTCTATTAGTTTTATGTTGTCTGTCAGTTGCCTTTCTCTTATTAGTTATTGTAGTGTAGAAAATAATAGTTAATGAATGAAGGAACTAATAGATATTTGCTAGCTTAGCATAGCCTACTTTGATGAATGAACTAAAAAGATAATACATGAAATTAGTTCTTATTTCTTCTTTTCGTTCTTGATTCTTCTATTCAGTTCTTATTTCTTCTTTTCGTTCTTGTTTCTTCTATTTTGTTTTCAGATCCAAGTCGGTATGGTGGTGCCGCCTCCGGCGGTGCAATTGGTCTGCCAGGTCCGACGCAAGCAGGGCCTCTTTCTCCTCTTCTAAGCTGCTTTACTTATGGGTTTTTATAAAATTATGTGATCGTCAAATCCTAGAACAGTGGAAGAGATCTTCAAGGATTTCAACGCTCGTCGTTCTGCTATTGTTCTTGCGCTCACTGCTGGTACTTTCTTATCTTTCTCTCTCTCTCTTCAATTTTTGATATATGGCTTTTTTTTTCTGTAACCGTTTTTGTGGTATGGGTTTGTCTTTCTCTCTCTTTCTCTCTGTGATCTGGGTAAGATGATTTTTTTCTCGTAATTTTTTCATGGGTTTTGAAAGTAATACCTAAATTAGTGAAGTGAGTTTTCAGATTCGCTGGTCAATTAGATTAAAGTGGTCAATTTTGGATTATGTTCTTTATCATTTGATTTCATGTTCAGTTTTTGGCTATTAAGAATTTGAGGAGCTTATTCATTGCAAGGTAATGCTGGGGTCCTTTTGTTTGACTCCCTGTTAAGGGAAAATATTAATTGTCTTCTATCTTATTGATTTTCTTTAATTTCTTTATAATATCATTAGATTTACTCATTTTGATCATGTTATCATCTCTGGCTTGATTTTCACACAAGCATACTCTGTTTGTGAGCCATAATTCATGTCATTTGTCAATAGCTCGTTTTGGTTGCAGATGCGGTGCCCGTTGTGTTTATCTTATGGTCTTCCGCATAGTTGTGCTTTGAGTTATTAGATGAACATTAGTGTACTGGTCTTTGTAGTAGGAGAGCAAAGGATTCTTGTTGATTGAGAAATAACTTGGCCTCAAGTTCATGTTTGTGATAGTTGATGGGGGCTTGTAATTTTTATCATTCCATGCTTTGTTCTCCACTTCCAATATTGTGTGGGTTGTATGGTGAAGGTTGTGAGGAGATTTGTATGGTGCTGATGGATTTAGCTCTATGCTCTACTCTTGTTTGACTTTGTATTGCTGCAATATAAGTATGCTCAGTCTAGTGCTGCCCATAGCAGTTGAGAGGTGTTCAACTGTTCACCCATAACAGCAGATGTCCTATAAGTATGTACAGAAAGTCAAGCTGCGTGAGAAGCAAAAAGAACTCCAGAGAAAGACAGACCAGACCACACAAGTGCATGCACACAAAGCCAGGGATTAGAAGATTTCTCATGCTTCCTCCAATTTTAAGTGCATCCGTCTCCCTATAAGGTTCTGAATTTACAAATACATAATTTGTTGGAATTTCTTTTGGGGATTCCAAAGTTGTTTATGACTCGTTCACTTTATTTGGGAAATTTGCTCTTGTATAGACTTATATTTTCTTTATATTTGTATGAATAACATGAATTGCAATGAAAAGTGATACTTATATATATGTGTAATTGTTTTTGGCTCATTTAGGACAAAAAAATGCAAAAAAAAAAAAAATTCACAAGGGCTGCGGTCAGGGCAAAAACCGCAGCCCTTGGTAGGTTAAGGGCTGTGGTTAAGGGCCAGAACCGCAACCCTTAACCTACTAAGGGCTGCGGTTTTTGCCCTTAACAACAGCCCTTAACCCACCAAGGGCTGCGGTTTTTTCCATGACCGCAGCCTTTAAAGCGCTAAAGCCGCAGCCCTTTCTAAATGCCAAGGGCTGCTAGTCTAATGGTTGCGGTCAAAATACGCAGCCCTTGGACCCCTTTCGACCGCAGCCCTTGGGCTTTTTTCCTCTAGTGCATTTAGGTTGCATTTTAGAGCATTTAGTTTCATATTTAGGTTCATTATTGCATCATATTCTTAAGTTATGTTATTCTACTTCTATCAGGTATGTTTTCTTGTTTTTGATAACTTTTAGGTAACGAGAACGTATTTGGAGTATAATTAGCTAAGCTTGAGGATTAGGACCACTTGGAAGGAAGATGCAATGCATAAGGATCGTTACGGATATTTTATAGTACGAGTTTGAGCGAAAACAAAGCGGAAAATCATGAGAAGAAATGTGAAAAGGGAGCCACGTATACTCTTCTGATTATAACTTTTATCTGCTTCTTTGAATCAAATAATTTCAGTAGATATGGAAACTAGACTTGAAGAGCTTTCCAATGATAGGTGGCACGCCCCGAGGAGACTTCTAGTCAACAAGTTATGCCTTTCCGGAGTTGGAACTGTTTCTGCTGGAATCTGTCATCGTACGCGCGGATCACTAATCCGCCCCTTTAATGATTTATTCAAGACTTTACTTATCTTGTAACTTACTTTCCTAGTCACATTAGGTTATCTAGTATTAATTATATTAGGTTTTCACTCTTTCCTCTCTTGTCCTCCCTTCACACGTTATTTTTAGTCTTAGTTCATAGTTTTAGTTTTCTTCCTTTTCTCTCTAGTTTTAGTTGCAAACCCTAGTTTATGTTCTTCATTAATTTATGAGTTATATTAGTTTCTTTCAATGATTTCTTTGATTATGCTTTTCTTTGTAGATTTAAATTTCATTATTTATTTCATTATAAATTAGTTTTTATTTCTAGGGTTTGGGAATCCTTGTTTATATGCTGTGATTCTCGATTGATATCTCTAATTGATTAGTGTTTTTATTGTTAATCTTGCAATCTGATCAATTGTCTGGTTAAATATTGCTAATAATTTTTTGTATTGAACAAGATCTTACTTTTAGAGGCTTACCTACAATTAGCAAATCTAATTATGTTAGCGACCGTACTGCATATGTTGATTTGAGAGCGTTAAGACCCGACCGTAGGATTAACCTATGCTCTAGATATCTGATTAATTGAACTATTGATGATATTTTGATAGAATATAGTTATAAACATGGTGAACCATTACCCTAGATCCTTTTAGTTTGAATTTCATAGTTTAGAACCTTAATTATAATATCTATGATCTTGTTTAGTTTCTCCATACCTTATAATCTAGATTTGAACGACCATTTCTCTATGGATTCGACCCTACTTACCCTATACATTGTTAGAAGGTTTTGCAGGAATTATTTTTGGCAGGTGTACGACAACCTACCAAATTTTGGCGCCGTTGCCTTGGAGACGGTATAGTTTTATTTAGTTTTTATTGTTGGTGAGACTAAATTGTATATATTTTTTTCCCGTTTGTGAATATTTTTTTTTACTTTTTTTAATAATTTTTTGTATTATGGATTCATGTTATTTTGATGATGAGGATAATTAATAATTCTTTGGATTCTCATGTTTACAGTTTTGATACATTATATCAAAATCTTCCCAATTTTTGCATGAGTTCTCCCGATTTACCTCATATGTTTTGTGAACCCCATGTACATGTTAGTAATTCTAGAGCAATTTTTTCTTTTACTCAGTATGAGAATGAAGTGTTTTGGAAGTACTATCATAGGCTTGGTGATTTTATTAGTCCTAATCATGAAATTGAACTGTGGGATATGTGCCTAGTGATTTATGAGGGGTTAAAAGAAGAGACTAGGATGGTGGTAGAATCTATGTCTAATGGAGGATTTCTATTCCAAGCACCTGATTATTGTTGGGATTTAATTGCGTGGTTGGCTAGGGATACTTACGAGTGGGAGATGTCTTCATATGCTCTTTCACCTCAAACTTATATGACACCACCCCCTTATTATTTTATTCTAATTATTAGTCTACTTCTCATGATTTTTTTTTCGTGTGATGTGACATTACTAAATGGTTTTGACCCCTCTTCCCAATTTGAATGTCAATCTGCTCAAAATTCTAGCCCCAAATCGTTTATTTATGATGATAATGAGGGGTGGATAATAAATGGGAGCTATTAGGATGATGAAAAGATTGAAAGAACGACTAATGTGATGGATGTTTTGCAGGAGGAAGAAGCCATAGTTGAAATTTCCTCTTTAGAGGAAAGTCAAGTTGAGCGTGAGGTGATTTATGAGTCTTTATCTAGACACCTTGTTTGTTTTTGAGTCTCATGTTCCATTCTCTCAAAAACTTGATCTTATTCCTTCTTCCCCTATATTATATCTTCCATCATTTTTTCTTTCTCCCCCTTTGAATGACACTTATGATCTTGGAACTAATGTAGACTTAGTTTCTTTTCCTCCTTCTGAGTCATGTAAAAAGACTAACGATTTTTCTTTTTCTTTCTCTTTCTCTTTCCCTTTCTTTGGTAAATATAACTTCTCCTTTGATTTTTCTTTTTGTAGTTTCATAGATTTATAAAATTAACTTATTTCATTTTTCCTTTTCACTCTTATATAATATGCTATGAGTTTCCCTTCAAAAAAAATATGCTCTGTGTTGTTTGCAGGAACGTATGATAAGCTTCTTAGAGCATTGAACTATTATGAGTGGTCTACTAATCTTAAACGGTCATGCAAGACCTTAAATTTGCACTTCTCGGGAGGCAACCCGAGTTTAATTTATTTTTCCTCTTTTTTTCCTTACTTTTTATTTTGATTTTTAACTCTGTTTCATACTTTTTGAGTGATTTTACTCACTTTGATGTATTCTTATATGTGTTTGTTGTAGGTGGAACGAGATTTTTTTTTTTAAAAAGAGTTTGTCGAAGTGTTGGTCGCCCGAGTGACCGGGCAACATTGCCCCTACCGGGCGCGTAAGTGGTTTTGGAGGAAAAGTCGAAAATCAAAAAAATTTGGTGAGGTACTTCTTGCCCAGTCAACCGTGAGAGTCTGAATGACCGGGCGGAATTTTAGCTTGACCGGGGTGTTTTTTGCCTGACCGGGCGAGAGAGATTTTTCAAAAGTTTTGCTCCAGTAGCCTTCTTTTTCTTTCGTTCCCTCCTCACGCACTCTTCTACCACTGCCATCTTTCGTCATAATCACAGACCACCGCTTCCTCATGCACCCTCTTCACCCACCAGCACTTCTCTCCCTCCCTCATCACGATCCCACTTTCCACCGCCACTGCCTTCCCACCGCCGGCTAACGTCAGCGCACCATCACCATACTGCCGCCCTCCTAGGCCGCGCATCCCACCAGCAGCTTCCATTCGCTGCGTCCCTACGCAGCTGCTCTTTCTCCTCTCTTTTATTTCTTTCCTTCGTCCTTCTCTTCGCACCAGCCACCGCGCCTCCTCTGTCTCGTTTTCACATCAGCGCGCTACCTTCTCCGACCACCCACAGCAGCGGCACACCCTACTCCTGCTTCACGCACCCAGTCCCCCCTCTTCCTCCAGCCTTCTCTCTCTTCCCCCGTCCCTTTTTCTGTTTCATTTTCTTCATTTTTTTAATTTTATTTTCTTTTACTCTTTATTATTACTTTTTCACAATTGAGTAATTGACATCTAAATTTATTTTATTTTACTCTTTATTATTACTTTTTCACAATTGAGTAATTGACATCTAATTTTATTTTATATTTTTCTTTTCATCAATGTTGTCACAGGTTTCCTTCAATTAGGCACAAATTGGTTCAAGTTTGCCTTCGTGAAGCATAACGACATGATTTTTGAGCATCTTTGACTCTTCTCCCCAATTAATTAGGTAGTAAGCATGTATTCTTACTTGTACCAGTCGTTGATGTACATTCCACATTTTTGTTTGGATTTTTATTTTGATGCAAACTTGTTGAGAATCTTTTGCATATTGATTGAATTATTAGTTCATTAGATTGTTAGGGTTTTTGTGCGGTGTGTTAGTGGTGGATTGTGGTGTTTGTGGGAGTGCTCGGTGCTGGATGATTGTTGAGGTTCGATTTTGTTCTTTCTCTAAACTAGTTTCGTGCAGTGAGGACACTGCAGATTCTAGCTTGGGGAGGAATATTCTATCATTTAATTGCTTTCTAGTGTAGATTTCATTGCTTTCCTAGGATGTTGCACGATTTATACTGCTTATTAGGAGTGGGAGTTTACGTGTAACCAAAAAAATTGTGCTGCTTTCTTAGTTGCATTAGCATATTTATCTCATATTAGATTTCAGTTAAGTTGCATCTATGGGACTATTGCGAGCATTTTTTTAGAACCTTGATGATATTTTACTACATTCCCTAAGCGTCATTCATCTTGTTCATGATTCATTATAGCACGATTGTTTCGCAATTGATTGTTTGTGGTAAGATTGTTTGATCTCCCTCTGGTTCGATTTAACTTTATTATGCAGACACCCTAGCCTAAGTGAGCTTTTGTGCCTATAAACCGACGTATCTGTGTGAGTTCTGTTCTTTCTTGTGGGATTAGTTTCTCAGTTATTACATTGATCTTGATCCTTGATATTTGATAGTGCATATATTTTGATATGATTAAGGCATTTTATTTCATGATCTTAGCTCCAGAGTTATTCTTGTTTTCATATTATCCTTCTTATACCCCGGCCGAGCCTTCCTGACTATTTTTGATTGATACCTACATTACAAGCCTTGGCCTCATTTGATTCTTCTCCTAAGCTAGCTTGGGGAGCGAGTATTAGTTTTGGTTTGGTTTGTATTGAATTAAAGTACTCTATTTGTGGTTTAGATGGATGGGAAAGTATGTTTAGTGAGCTTTGAAATTGAATTGAAAGTTCGAAAAAAAAATAAAAGAAAAAAAAAGTGGAAAATGAAATGAAAAAGAAGTGAAAAAAAGTTGTGAATAAAGTGAAATAGAAAGAGTTATGATTGAATTTCTTGAGTAACAAAAGGTTGTTGGTTGTTGCACGGAGTTGTTGTGACCTTTCTTGGTCATGTTTTCAGTTATATGATGCTCCCCCCTTCTTGGGTTTTCCACCACATCTCCCATACCTTTAACCTCAAACCTATTACAACCCTTAAAAGTCCTCTTGATCATTGCGTATTGGATTGTTAAGTATTAAGTGAGTCAAAAAGTCAAAGTTAAAAAGTACATGTTTCATCTGAGTCGACTTGTCTTGGTTGAGTGTCATCATTTATCCTTTAAATACATGAGAGATTAGAGTGCACATGACTATAGTGAGGTCTGTCAGGTTTGGTTAAATCCAGCTTGGGAGAGATGGTTTGTGGTATGATTGGAGAGTCGATTGTGATACATGACATGCTATGCGGCTTAGTTCGAGCTTGTTCTGATACTTGGTTTGTGTAGTGATTATATCTCTCGTGTTTTCAATTGAGTGTTTGACCCTATATTCCTATATTGTAGGTTGTCTTTCTTTTCCAATGTCTATGTCTTATTGCTTGGGGAGAAGCAATGGTTTAGCTTGGGAGAGTTTGATAAGTCATATTTATATATAGTTTTTAGGTGCATTTAGGTTGCATTTTAGAGCATTTAGTTTCATATTTAGGTTCATTATTGCATCATATTCTTAAGTTATGCTATTCTACTCCTATTCGGTATGTTTTCTTGTTTTTGATGAATTTCAGGTAACGAGAACGTATTTGGAGTATAATTAGCTAATCTTGAGGATTAGGATCACTTGGAAGGAAGGTGCAATGCATAAGATCGTTAGAGATATTTTATAGTACGAGTTTGACCGAAAACAAAGCGGAAAATCATGAGAAGAAATGGGAAAAAGGAGTCACGTATACTCTTATGATCATAACTTTTGATGTGATTCTTAGAATCAAATAATTTCATCAGATATGAAAACTAGACTTGAAGATCTTTCCATCGATAGGTGGCACGCCCCAAGGAGACTTCTAGTCAAGGAGTTATGCCTTTCCGAAGTTGCAACTGTTTCTGTTGGAATCTGTCATCGTACGCGCGGATCACTAATCCGCCCCTTTAATGATTTATTCAAGACTTTCCTTATCTTGTAACTTACTTTCCTAGTCACATTAGGTTACCTAGTATTAATTATATTAGGTTTTCGCTTTTCCTTTCTCCTCCTCCCTTCACACGTTATTTTTAGTCTTAGTTCTAGTTTTAGTTTTCTTCCTTTTCTCTCTAGTTTTAGTTGCAAACCCTAGTTTATGTTCTTCATTAATTTATGAGTTATATTAGTTTCTTTCAATGATTTCTTTGATTATGCTTTTCTTTGTAGATTTAAATTTCATTATTTATTTCATGATAGAGTAGTTTTTATTTCTAGGGTTTGGGAATCCATGTTTATATGCTATGATTCTCGATTGATCATATCTAATTGATTAGTGTTCTTATTGTTAATCTTGCAATCAAATCAATTGTCTGGTTAAATATTGCTAATAATTTTTTGTCTTGACCAAGATCTTACTTTTAAAGGCTTACCTACAATTAGCAAATTTGATTATGTTAGCGACCGTACTGCATATGTTGATTTGAGAGCATTAAGACCCGATCGTAGGATTAACCTGTGCACTAGATATCTGATTAATTGAACTATTCATGATATTTTGATAGATTATAGTTATAAACATGGTGAACCATTACCCTAGATCCTTTTATTTTGATTTTCATAGTTTAGAACCTTAATTATAATATTATGATCTTGTTTAGTTTCTCCATACCTTATAATCTAGATTAGAACGACCATCTCTCTGTGGATACGACCCTACTTACCCTACTACATTGTTAGAAGGTTTTGCAGGAATTATTTTTAACAGGTGTACGACAACCTACCAAGTGGATACACTTCATCTAATAATATTTATGATGAAATTAATCTTTTTGTGAGTAAAATACTGAAAGATGGACATTCTTTTTATTTTCCTTTTCTTTTAATTTAAATTCGAAGTATAGATTATGATACCATTACTTAGGTTTCAAATTTTAAATTTAATTCAACTTGAGTGAAATTATAATGAACCTTAAATTTTATATTACACCCATGACAATAATCAAAATAGTAGAAATAAAAACTATGTTATGAACCTTAAATTTTATATTACACCCATGACAATAATCAAAATAGTAGAAATAAAAACTATGTTATGCCTTAAAGTTGACCAAACTTAGATGACTAAAATGACAAATCTAAAATATTGTGTCGTTATTAAGAGGATAAACGTAATACTATTAGTATTTTAATTTCTATACTTCATCCTTTTTGAAATAAGTGAAACAATTCTCTCTTTCGTGTGAGAGTTTTTTGAGAGAAGTGTTTAACTTATTTCTGAACGGATGAAATTTATTAAGTTTGATAAAAATTAAAGAATTATATCTATGCTATATGTATCCAATCATCTCACTTGATAAAACTCATGTAAAGTCTTTTTTTTTGTTTTCCATTAAAATGCTCAAAAAGCTGGCTTATGACTCGTGCGTTCAGTAACTAATGTAGTTGATATTATGGTGGAACACGTTACCAACCATTTTTTTTTCAAAAAAAAAAAAAAAGATTCTAAAATATATAGTCATGTACATTGTTGTTAAAATCCCGATCCAGATCTTACGATTCTAAGATCCAAAGTAGGACCCCGATCCTGATAACATTAGTTATGTGGGATCTTGTTTGATTCTTCCCAATGAATACTCTATTAAAATTCAATTGTTATAATTTTTAACTAATAGGCAATGAAAGATAATTAAGGTCAAAGAAATGTAGTGGAAAACACGCACAATCAGAATAGGAAGAAAAAAAAAGAAACGGAAAAAATACTTACATATATATTTTAAAAAAAATTAAATTCACTCAAGATCATGATATATTTAATGCTAATATTAATTATGTATTAAAAACTTTATTTAAAATATGATGCCATAGTAACCTATATTTCTATATCCATTATGAATTGAAATCTAAAAATTTATTAAACCTTTACAAATCCCTCGTTTTAAAGTCTAATACTCGTGTGATGTCTAATTTACACATCTTATTACTACTTTTGAAGAAAATTATAAGATAATTAGTTGACACCTTTTGAATAACAGATTAATCATTACAATGTTATTTAGTTTAAATACTAGCCGACATATAAATTTAGGAATTTGAACAGTATTTTATGCTCATCGAATTTCTTCTTAGCTATAAAATTTTCGAGTCTATGGAAATAGGCTTTATGTTGGTTTTTAAAAAAATTAATTTTGAATTACTAAAACCTATATATATGAAAATATATTTATTAAACACTTACCAAATAAATCACTTACCGAAGACATCATCACTTTATAACACAAATATTAAACATAACCACCTTGGTACCTTACCCATAAATCACACAAAACTAAGTGATCTAAATTATTCAACTCGAGTTGTCTTGACCCACACCCAAATGGATGACCGAGAGTCTACTAACCCCTTATGACTTGTACAATTGTTCTCTTATGGACCCATAATCATTATCAAAGAGATCATCACTTTATATCACATAAATTTAACATGAAATACTTTCCAACAAATTACTTTATGCTTCATCTGCTTCTTAATAGATGTATCATGTTGACTTGGCACAACTACCGATGTACACCTTTGACCATCGAAGAGATCATCACTTTATATCACATATATTAAACATGAAATACTTTCCAACAAATTACTTTATGCTTCATCTGCTTCTTAATAGATGCATTATATTGACTAGGCACAATTGCCGATGTACACCTTTGACCATCAATATATTCAATTGTAATTATTAAAAATTATAGAAAAAAATATTTCGAAAATATACATTGAGGTTAAGTCGCACAATTAAAATAATGACATTGGTCATGATAAAATAGTAATTAAATATGGTCAAATCAAAGTTGATATCCACATAGTTTAAAAAGTTAACATGATGCATCTATTAAAAAATGCAGAAACTAATAGACAATTATTTTTGTGAAGATTGCCTATATATTGTATGATAGAATATGAAATCAATCTTGTTGCTCCAATCATTATCTAACATTGGCTTTATATACTATCACTGGAGCCCCAAGATTAATTTTATATTCTATCACATTGACTTTTTGTAGCCTATAAAGATTTCTTCCCTATGAAAAGATGGCAGACAGATTATGGCAATAAACTTCTTAGTTTCTATTATATGTAGGAAGATCCTATTGATTACCTTTGTCATCTAAATTAATATCCATGATTCTGAGAGTGTTGTGATAAAAGTATTAGTTGTGGCAAAAGTGCTTTGTACACATTTATTGTGGCGGGTAATATTTCAAAGCTTAGAAAGATTTATTTACTCAGGGATAAAATTTGCAAGTTACACGGAGACCTCTTTGAACATTAAAGAAGTATTGAGATGGATGGTAGTAGACATTTCATATTGCTTGAATTATTGGCTAAATAAGTATCACTTGAATAAAGATGCAAGTAGGACTGTGAACATCAAAGTAACTCTAATGTTTTACTGAGCCTGGTGGTGTCAAAACAGGTTCTCAAACAAGTTCTGGGTATACCCACGGCGAACCAGGTCAGACCCGGACAGGTCAGGATTCTGATTGTCAGTGTCCCAGGTCATGATTGGTCAGGTTTTGTTCAACTGGGTCGAACACATTTGAATCATTGGATTCCCGGGTGCCGGACAGGTCTGAGCGTTCCATTTACAAGTCGTTCCATTCCCGGGTATGATCGCTCGTTGACATTTTTTTGTCGGGTTTGCGCAAGTCGTATTTAGGTTTCATGTATGGTTGAGTTAAGTCAAATGTACTCGGGTTGAATTAGTAATGACCTTAGTTCGATCATTGTGAATCATCGGATCCATTCGCTATTGAACGTCAATTCAACTTCGGTTAACTCCTGATCGGGCCATCTTGATTTTGTTATGGATCAACGTATATATACATATGTGTGTGTGCGATAAATAAATGGATGACAACGAAAAACCAATAAAAACATTATATTGATTACCGTGATGTTTAGTGTATTCTCTTAGTCAACTCTTATTTCGAATAATCAACTGCGTAAAACCACTATAATGAGTAAAGGAGTAGAACGACTCTTCATATGTTGTAATATTATATATTATAACCGACGACAATAATAACGAGTAGATGATCAATTCCAAACTTTATATAAATGATTTATTATTGTAAGCATTATGATTGATATATAAGTTTGTAAATAGCTATGATGGTAATGAGAATAATAATACTAATAAACATAAAGCGACATTGATAATAGGTAAAAATACAAATAATAACAATAATAGTAACAAGGCTAACAATAGCAATAGTAATATAAATAAGAACAGGAATACTAACAATAACAATAACAATATAAATACTAATATGTTGAATCATTTTAATATAAGATTGATATCAAAATAATTGTAAAACCAATCTAATACTCTATTGATTATAAATTAGTATAACGACTCTTAATATATTTAATATTATAACAAATGACAATCATACATTCATATGTTTACAACGACGGTTCATATGAGGCCTAAGTGATTATAACGAGGGTTCATATGTTGCGCAATAATAATAATAATAATAATAATAATAATAATAATAATAATAATAATAATAATAATAATAATAATAATAATAATAATAATAATAATAATAATAATAATAATAATAAATTATACCCCCAAATCATTATCCCCTATAAAAGCTAACCATAACTTATTAAAAAGTAAAATCAATAAATTAATTATTAACAAGTAACAACGATAACTCCATAAGTAATTAAGTTAACAAGTACTTACTAGTTACTAAATAGTAACTTGTTAACAACCATATGATAACTTAACATTTAGTCAATCGGATGGTGTTGTTGTGCGTATAGTTTGTCAATCGGATGTTTCAATTCATTTAAGTTAATCACCTTTACGTGTAATGCATTTTGAAACTAAAAAATTTACTTAAATGATTTGAATTTAATCGTCTTTAAGTTAAAGTCATTCTGAAATTCAAACATCTAATTGGATGGAAAGGCGTTTTTATTGAATGAGATTAATGTATCAATGTAAGTCGATAAGCTTATTCAAGAAAGCAATACTCTATTTAAGTTAATCGTCATTAAGCTATATATTCATTTTGAAACACAAAACATCTACTTGAATCGAAACAAGTTGTTATGAAATAGTAGCAATAATATTGATAATAATAACAATAAAGATTATAATAGTAACGATATTAATTATCAATTATCATTGGTAAATTTATTATTATTGAATATAAAAATCGAAATCTCCATCAAATTTTGATAACGATCATAAAAAGTAAAATTGATAGATTTGAGTATAATCTTTCATCTCATCTATAGATCAAATTGATAGACATGTGAAATCCAACAAAAAAGAAATCACTCTATCCAAATCATTGATCAGATCAAATCTATGGCTAAAACTTCACTAACACACCCACACACGGATCACCATTCTCAGCCACTGGATACAAATTCAAATCAACGAATCCCCTTTCTCCGTATATAAACCTTAATCCCTTTTCTAAACCCTAAACTAACTCCTCTCCTATCTTTCTTCCGCCTCTCTTTTCCTGTTTCTTTCTTTTCTCTCTGTTTTCTTACTAAATTTTTACTTCATTTTCTGCATTTGTTCAATTTAATGATCTAATTCTCAACCGCGAAACCGTAAGCGCAACTAACCACCACCTACCAAAAAACAGACGCTAATTCGCGAAACCAGGGCTGGCAGGGGTGGCGGTTCACGGCAGTTAGCGACGGCGGCGACAGGGAGGATAACAAGTGGTGATGTGCGGTGGTGCAGAAACCGAAGAGAGAGAGAGAGAGAGGGAGGCTCGAAGGGAAGGAAGTTAGCAGCGCTGAAGGATAAGGGGGAGAGGCGGTTGTTCGACGGCGGTAGGTGGTGCTGCTGTGTTTATCAGTGGTGGTCAAAAGGTGGAGAGCAGTGGTTGTGGTGGTGGTTGCCGGTGGCCGAAGAAAACAGAGAAAATAAAGATTGAATTTTTGCTTCCAATTCTCCTAATTGATTTTATTTTTTGAGTTTTGTTTGTTGATTTGTGATGAAATTTCGAACTCAAACTCTCTTATTTATAGATAATGGCTAACTCAGGAGATGTATTTTCAGATTTAAAATTTCTCCAAACCATTAGCATCCATGGATTTCAAGAAAACAAGAAGCTTTATTTATTGTTTTTCTGAATTTCAGTGGGTTAAGTGTGATTGAGAGAGTAAAATTTCAATGGGTTTCTAGAAGATTAAGTACACTGAGTTGGAATAGGTGGTCGTTGACTTTGTTGAGCAACCTCAACCTTCATCCGTATGGAGGAGGAGGAAGATGAAGTTATTTCTTTTCTTCTTATTTTTGTTTTTGTTTTTCTGATTTGGAGATGTTGGTGTTGGGCTAATTCAGCTTATAGGTTTGGGCTCATGAACTTGGACAAAGGGGCCATCAGAATTTGTTATTATACCCAAGTTACTAACAAAGTTGACTACAAGATTTTAGTAGTTTGATTTATAAACTTCATTATTCATAAATTATTTAATAAAATATATAATACCTTTTTCACATAACTTAGAAATCCAAATATAATAAAATTAACTTAGTGATTTTGGTTGACTTGTAAAAATAATTGACTTGTGAATTTATACAAAGCAACTGAAAAATAATAAGAAGACATTCTATAATATGCACTACGAAACTAGCAGTTAAAAAGTGACCCTTATAATCTCATCAATAGTTAAAAATACTATGACATGAACCAAAATTACATCAAAAATAATTTAATTGAGAATGTAATTTATTTTTTTATTAAATTATTATTAAATGTAAGTAATTTTATAAATTACCATATTGAAATCATTTTGTAAATATAGAAAAATAATTGAATTTTAGTAATTTTGTTGAGTTTAGTCGTCAAAATAAGTTGGTTTGAAAAATTGCGTCAAATTAGGTAGATTTTATTTTTAGATCAATTCGAATTCGAGTTGAACCAGGTGTTTACTGGGCCGAATTGGATTTTGGGTTAATATCTGGTTTAGTTCGGTCGGGTTCGGGTTTGAATGCAGGTATGTGTGGTCAGGTCAGAATATAATCTAGCCGGGTGCCGGTGAGGTCTGGGTAATCCCAGATCAGGTTTCGGTTAGGTCCGGGGGCCCGACCTCACGTGGTCGAACCAGGTTCAAGTCAGGTCAGTATCAGGTTGACCCAGCGGTCAGGTCTGTTTCTGACACCTAATTTTAGTGAAAGTCATGCCAAATTTGATGTTCCAATGTAATATATCAAACCAAATGGCATAATCAAGGGGATTCTTCTTAACTTCATCATCTGATTCTTAATCGAAAACCCTTGTCTTCCACAACATCATTACCCTACTTTAGGGGATGACTCTTTGTATTACCCCATGTATCATTACCTTCCTTAATTTGTTTGTTTCTGAAAATCGTTTGTTTGATGAATTTTGGGCTATTCGATCAAGTACTGGAAACTTAATGGAATTCATAACTGTTTCAATCATTTTGTTTTCCTTTTTTCTTTTTGTTGTCGAAATATTCGTGGATTAAGACCATTCCAATGCTCCTGTTGGCCAGGCATACCCTTTATCCATACTATATTATACACAAATTCAAGTATGAGACTGGTATACTGTATTAATTATATTGCACAGTGAGGGTAACTTTTCTTCCTAGATGAATGGCTTATATAAAAGTGACCCCTTTAATGTATAAAATTACTTGTTATACGGGGATAACTATATGTCGTAAATGTTTAATTGCCACATGGACACCCATTTGAAGTATTTTTACTTTATAGTGCTCTAGAATTTCTTGATGATTGTGAGCATGTCACGTAGGACTTTGTTTTGTGCGTTAGATAATTATATAGATAGATAGATTGCTTGAACAAATAAACCTATTTCGTGAAAAAAAAAATAGTAAGAATTATATAAGGTACGATTTGTAAATATTTTTTTTAAATAACTTTTTTACATTTTACATTTATATTTAATATCATAATAATAATGGATTCTATGAAAAAAATAAATTGGATATGTATGAGTCAGATGTAAATTACATACTCTAATTGGATAAGTAAAAAATTATCTTAAGATAATTTTGTGTTTAAATTTATTTATCTGACTAATAAAAACTATAGGTAAAATCGTATCATTCATATCTAGTAATTTGTGGTTTAGTTAGATTTAACATGTGAATATTTGAAATATTTGACCTGTGAAT
Source organism: Beta lomatogona (assembly GCA_947646795.1). Lineage (NCBI taxonomy): Eukaryota > Viridiplantae > Streptophyta > Magnoliopsida > Caryophyllales > Amaranthaceae > Beta > Beta lomatogona. Next base: position 247,562 of record CANSNZ010000845.1, on the reverse strand, counting down.
AAAATTCAGAAATAGTTGACATGTGAATTATATTTTCCTATGAATAATAATTTCTAGTGAATAATATTTGACCTGTGAGTATTTAAATTTCCTTTTAGTCTATTAGTGATTCCAATAACAATAATCTAATAAGTATTTAAATTCCTTTTAGCCTAATACTATCTCATTTCCTATTTAATCAATACACTTTCCTTTTAGCCAATTCTTTTGACTCCGCAAACGGATTGCTTTTTCAATTTTTTTGAAACTTGTCCCTTTTTCGAAATTAAGGTTGATTGACAATTAACATAGGCAAAGATAAGGTTTGATTGAGAAATTCAAATCCTTACTATAAGTTACTCCCTTTGTTTTTTTATCATTCTCACTATCTTGTGCGCGTCTCCCAATGCACCTCTTTGAGCTTAAATATCTTTCATTATATATTAATAAAAATCATAACGATTGGCTAATTATAAAGTACTAATTGAGACGAATCAAACAAGACCACACATGACTATATTTTTTTCTTATAAATTTAAAAAAATTGAGAAGATTTTCTCTAAGTATGAATAGTGCCAAGATTCTAAGTGAGAAAGATAAAAAAAAACTGAGGGAATACTTTTCTTTTTAGGAAATCTTTTATTTCGGCCTTAATTATATAGAGATCGTGATCTTAATTGTCTAATAGTTACCAGAAGTCACGCCAATTAGAATGAGTTAATCCGGTTTATAATTAAATTCGAACAATTTTTTTAAACCATATTGTGTATTGCCACGTGGACACTCTATTGAAGAGTTTTTACTTTCAATGCTCTAGAATTGCTTGGTAATTGTGAGCATGCCACATAAGATTTGTCATTTTGCTTTAAATAATAATATAGATTCATGTGTCTACAAAGCATTCTTCAAACGTCACATATACATGTACAAATCAATCTCCACATATGTTGTAATCTTCTCCCTACCATCAAGTAGATTGGAATTGCTAAGTTTCATCCATGATTGAAGGAATTTAAGGAAACAAATCACGATTATATGATTCAAATTTTACTAAATTTAAGTAAATTTGTCACATTTTGATTTTTATTTTTTTCCCTTTAGAATTCACTTTTTGCATATGCCAATATTATTTCAATGTGGAAGGAAATATCAATAATTAGTAATGAATTGTATGTAATTGAATAACCAATTACTTGATTTTAGGGGTAATTTTAGATGAAAATACAAATACTCTATATTAAAAAATAATTATTCAATATTACTTTGCTCCTATAAATATGCTCTTTTTGTCCATTCTTCCACTACACCATCAAAAAATTTCCTCCATCTCTATTATATATGGGAACTCCTGACCTTTTGGTGTCCACCCTCTTTACCTAAAATACCCTTAATATCCAAACAAAATTACTAATTACATTCTCTCTTTTTTTTTTTTAAGAAAAATGAAAAAAAAGCTTCCTACAACTGCAAAGCGATTACATTTGCACCTGTACAAAATCACTTACACGCGATGTCGATTAAATTAAAAACTTCCACAAAATCACTTACACGCGATGTCACGCACGCATCGCGTGCAAAAGATACTAGTCTCTATAACGCTATGACTAGTACGTTGAAGTCTTGCAAATAAATTTTAATGGCAACTCGGCATGGCGACGAAGAAGATGCTAGTTTTCCGGAGATTGATGAAAATTATGTGACCATTTTGAATGTAATTTTTTTTTTTTTTTTTTTTTGACATCAGGTTGAATGTAATTTTTAAGTGTTATCTTAGTGGGAAGTTTTAGATTCTGTTTATCAATTGTGTTATTTGTAATTCCATCACCATTAATATACAAGAGAAATTTTCATTTATGTTCTTAACTACTTGTATTATTATATTTTAGTTTTACTTGAATTGTTTTAATTACATATACGTATAAAGGATAATTCATTTTATTGTACATGATGTTGAATTAGAAAATTTCACATGGTGAAGAGGGATTATTATGAATAAAATTGGTCTTTGTTACATCTATTATTAACAATAAAGTTTTTAATATTCTAACAAAATAATAATTAGTTAACTTTTTCTCGTCTCATTTTGAGTGTAATACGATTTTTGTTATGAGTATTATAAATAATTAGGTAATAAATTAACGTTTTCCATTGATTAATAAGTATGATGAATTTTATAAAAATTGTTTGTTATTACGTAATTACTATATCCTATATAGTTAGTATATATTATTGATACCCAATATAATTATGAATTAAAAAAATATTATTTTAGATAATCTGTATATATATTTAAGATTGTTTTAGGAAAAAAAAACATTTAAATAATACTATATAATAAGAGATTAATTAAAAAATTATTTAGAATTAAAAATGATATATATATATATATATATATATATATATATATATATATATATATATATATATATATGATTGACGTACATATGATCCTTAATCATATACTTACTTTAGCTTAACTTTTTATTAATAAATTAGTTTACAAAATCGAATGAAATTAGGAAATTCTAATTAATACTTATAATCTAAATTATCATGTATAGGTTTAGGTTGATTCTATAATATATTTTATTGACTTAATTAGTGGTAAAAATCGCCAATAATATGCTATGTTTAAAAAGATTTATATTGAAATTGCATAAATATTTACCTATTTTACAAGTTTAATATTAATTTCCATACCAATAATAACGTCGTTATTAATATTTTAATATAAACGATGATGTACTAAATTCATTCCAATGATATTTACAGATTTTATATTGTGATTGTATTATTTTCAATTTTCATGAGGGTATAATGTTTCAAATTAGTAAAACCAGTCAATTATAATATGTATTTAATTTTCTCAATATTAATAAAATCTTGATATATTGCCATTATTTTGGAGTATACAATCAAGTTATTGCAATTATACTTTATTTTTCTAATATATTTTCGGCCATTTGCATAATTATACATACATATAATCAGAATATTCTTTTAACAAAAATATAATTGGCTAATACAATAATTTATAGTAATACTATCATATAAAATTATATATAATAATATACTCCCTCTATGTTTATTTGTCATTCTCACTCTTCTGCGTGCTTCTCCCAGTGCACGTCTTTAAACTTAAATATCTTTCATTATATATTACTAAAAATTATAACGATTGAATATTAATAAAGTACTAATTGAGAAGAATCAAACAGGACCCCGCATGAATTTTTTTTTTCTTATAAATTGATAAAAATTGAGAATATTCTCTCTAGATGTGAATAGTGTCAAAATTCCAAGGGAGAAAGATAAAAGAAAAACAGAGGGAGTGTTGTCTAAACGTTTTTCAAGATAATAAATGATAAATCTTGAAATAATAGTAATTCTATATTGAAGGCAATTGAACATTGCATTCCTAATTTATGTTAGAAGTTATCTCTGCATAAAGTTGAGGAATATATATATATATATATATATATATATATATATATATATATATATATATATATATATATATATATATATTACTAGCTTTTTATGCACGCTATGCGTACAACGACATTTTGGGCGTAACGGTTACTCAGAAGTAAAACAAAGTAAAAACGAAAGTTCGTATCTAAGTTCACCTCCGTTTTGTGAATAAGAAAGATTGAGATACTTACAAATAGTATTTAAAAACACTTGAATAAATAAGTATAAGTAATGAAATTGCATCGATCTCTATCTACTGGTTTTTGTTGACTTTAACTAATTTTCCTGAAAATCCATGCACACTCATTAGCTAGTCAACTTCAAATATGTAATCAACATTGTGGAACTGATTTATATTCACGGTCGTACTTGGTGGACATAAAAACCACAAGTATTCTTTAAATTCGAAAATTTTCATTACTTTGTTGAAAACTGTTGCTCTTCCATTGTGCTTTTGCAATGTCTATCAAGTTCTTAAAATTGAATTTAGATACAATAATCATTTAACTAAAAAAAATCTTTATTATAAAGGTTGGTACTGTTGTTTTCAGATAGTTTACACTACTAAACAATTTTATAAGCGTGCATAAAGGAATAGATATGTAAAACAATAAAATATTATAGAACCAACATATAGTAGTAAGATAAGTCTAAGTCAACCAACTATCATGTAGTATAACAATTTTCAGTGTAGTATGAATTTTTTTTTTCTAGCATGAGAAACTAAGAGACACAAAAGCTATCCGTAATACCCCGTTTTTTAAGAGCGTTTTAATTAGCATTAATTGTAATTATAAAGTTAATTATGTTCTAAAAATCCTTATATTATTTGAGTTTGGAATATTTGTAGTATCTGTAATATATTTTGTTTTATGAAATTATTATTAAGAATAATGTATTTTGGATTTTAAATAACCCAATTGAATTTTTAATTCTCTCTCATGATTTTCCTCAGCAAAAAGAAACCAAACCCCAGTTTTTCTCTCTCCTCTTCCCGACCCATCTCACTCTCTCCCTCTCTCGTCATTTCACTCAAAACCCCCAAATTTTTCCTCTCTCTCTGTCATTTTTCTCATCCAAAGAAACCCCATTTCTCTCACCCCATTTCTCTCTCCTCTCTCACCGTGAAACCCCAAAAACCCCAAACCGATCTTCCTCCTCTCTCTCTCGTCCTTCCTTCTCGTCGGACCCAAGCTCGCCGGAGTCGCGTTTGGTTTCCCGATCGGACGGCGCTGCTGCTGAGCCACCCTCCTGACTCGCCGGTGCTCCACCGTTTCTCGCTGGAATTTTGTTTCCCCTGCTCTACTCGTTCGCTCTCTCCTGTGCTCCGTTCACTGATTGTTCTCGCTGCTACACCGAGACTTGACGAACACCACCTTCTGTCGCCGTGCCTGCTGCTCATTCTCGCCGGAGTACCTCGATGCTCGCCGGAGCTCTGCTCCTGTTGTCCGTCCCTGCTCAGTAGAGCAGAGGTATAACACCTCTTGTCTATTTGTCTTTTAATTTCAGAATTATGGAATTAGTAATTCAAACCCAAATACCCATTATTAGTTAAGGTTAAGTTTGGGTTTTAAAATCTGATTTAGTGATTCTATTCTGAACCATGGTAGTTAATTTTTAATTAAACATGACTTTTGGGCCTAATTACTTTAGTATGTTGATTTTGTTTAATACTTTACTAGTTTAACAGATGGGTTAGTTTGGCGATAAATCAGAAAGCTAAGATGATGTGTTGAGAGCTAGTTACCTGTGGTTCAAGGATATTTCCGAAGTATTGATTAGAACAGTATGGTACTCATCTTGTTATTATGATTCAAGAAGTTGGAGTGATAAAGCTGAGAATATAGATTAGTTAGTTTCGTTCTAGAGATGATTAGCGATGGTTAATTTCTTAATCTGAATATTATTAGGATCGGTTATTGATTATTATTATGGTTATTATTGAGGTTAATTATGGAGGATTGTTATGGAATCCAAGAGAGTTGATGGAGTTATGAAGTTCTCAAGGTTCTTATTTGTCGAAGTCAAAGAATGGTTAAGCGTATGAGGTAACCTTTCATGTCCAGCACCCTATGTGATTGCCCGTATATGTTATATGTGATGTTTTATATGTGTATGCGTGAATACAATTATATGATGTTGATTATGATGATATGATTATGTGTTATAATATGTTATGTGGCATGATAAGATACGTTATGATGTGACGATGCTGATGTATGTTATGAAATGTCCAGTTATGATTCTATTTACGATGTATGGATGATTCCGAATTAAGAATATATGATGTCTGATAAGTTATGATAATAAAAGTGGATGGTTCTGCTGGTTTGGAATCATGAACGGATCCGGTAAATGGGCAAGTCACAGGTGGAGGAATTATGTTACGATGAACGATACGGACCAAAAAGGTCATATGATGATGTTAATGTTACGAATTACGAAAGTTATGATATGTCCAAAACCCGTACTTGCCAATGAACTAAAGTCACGTAAATGGTCCTTGCCAGCAGACTATTCAAGGCTAATGATAATGTTCTCTGTTAATGATTACTAAAGTGTTACTATATATATGCATGTGCATGAGAAATGTTTACGAACTAAAATCGTTTTTACGGGCTAGAGTGAAGTTACTGAGTTTTCAACTCATTTTCGGTTATTTTTTGTGTTTTCTCTTTTCCCTATTCTATGAAATTAATCAGGTATTACGAAGATAAGCACAGGATCAGTTATGTCAAGGATGCTCCAGAAAGGTTGAGTTGAAGTGACTCTGTATATATTTGGGTTATCTAGAATGCTCTGTATTTATGGGTAATAATTATAGCTTAAAGACGATCATTTGTATGTTTAATAGGCCATTTTAGGCTATTATATTATTAGTGGGCCCTAACCCACAGGCTTAAGTTATGCTTCCGCTGATGATTAAGGTTATGTGTATTTTCGGGGCGTTACACTATCTGTGAGACCGTGACATGCTTACTATTAAAGGAGCTTATATTAAAATTATTCACTGTAGTCAATTGATACAATTTTTTTGCACCCAAAACGTGGTACACAATGCGTTTTTAATACTTTATTTGATTAAATTACATACATCATAATGCAGTCCTTTTTCTTAGCTACATACTCCCCCAATTCTCAAACCCATCACTCTCAATTTTCTCGCAATTCCTCACTTTCTCTCTCCTTTTCATCATCTTCCTCAATTTCCCCCAAATCAAACCACACACTCGATTCCCCTAAAAAAAGAAAAAACCACACACTCGATTTCTCCGCAATCTTAGCTAAAATTCTCAATCTCCGCTTCTTTGGACTTCGAAGAGAAGCACCGAGTTTCTCAGTAAGTTCTCGTCGAGTTCAACGTTCGAGTCGCTGAGTTCACTCTCCTGATACCGTCAATTATGATCTCGTCATCATTGGAGCTGGCTTTGGCGGTCATGGCACTTCTCTTCATGCCGTCGATAAGTTATTTTTCAATATCGAGTTGATGGGCTGAAATTCTATTATGGGCACAAATTTTTAATTTTCATATATAGGTTGAGGTATTTTTTCTCAAATTCTTTTTAATATATGGGCACAAAAACAATTCGAGTTGAAATATTTTGTCTCAATATTTTTTAATATCTGGGCACAAATTTGAAGTTTTTTTTAACGAAATTTGATTTTTTTCCGACCATTTCTGATGTAATTTTAATTTGAATTTCAACTATATTTGAATGATATATTAAATAAACTGTAATTTGAGTTTAATTTTTTAAAAAAAATCTAACACAGCACATATTCGTAAGATTTAATGTAATTTTCAATCACGAATTGTGTACCTGATGAACAGTAAAGTATCCGCAAATTTGAGAATCCCGTATTCAGAATTCCGTGAAGCTCTAATCTATGAAGAGAAATGTTTTTTTTTTGGTTTGGAGTTTATGTTATGGAAAAATTTATTTGAGTTTGAATTTGAGTTGTCTTTGTAATGAGAATGTCGTGTATTTTTTTGTTATTGTTTGTGGTATTAATATTTGGTAAGTTATTGATTGTGAATCTTTTTTATTGAACCTCTTTTATTGACAATTTTATGTGATTGAGCGTTATATAAGTTGATTGGGTTTGATAGAGATTTGATTAATTTTTTTATTTGGCAAGTTTATGCGTGGAATTGGTTTTGATTAATTGTTGGAGGCTCAATGTGGAAATTTGGAATGTAATACTTATGTTGTGGAGGGGCGATTAAGTAAATTCCAATGGGGATACCATTGCTCCCCCATTGGCTTATATAATAGAGATTAGCATGTACTTCTTGAGTTATAATGATAGGTTCAAATATATAATGATAAAAGTATCTATACGGATTAGGTATATATATATCTTTCTTTTTCTAAAATATGCCTAAAATTAGGGATTGAATTTGATTACGTGCTTATATTTCAATCAATATATTTTTTGATTTTTAATGGTCGTAATTTTTTATATGCAAAAATATAGGATTGAAATATGGAGACAAATTTGATTTAATTACAGATATATAATTCAACAAGGACATAAAGAAATATGTCTAAATGTAAGGTTTGTATATAATTGGAAATATGCTTCACGGATACTAATAACTGCTAATTTTTCGAAATTATAAGCATATATATAATCAAGGTATTTGTAATTATTTTTTATCCCGTATGTTTGTGTGTATATATATATATATATATATATATATATATATATATATATATATATATATATATATATATATATATATTTTTTTTAAAGGTAAGATGAAGGGGACTCATTGAAGGGGAGTAAGGGAAAATCCTCAAATGAGTCCCATGAGGTTTGATCCCTAGACCTCAGGCATAAGAGGTGGGAAGCGATGCCACTACTCCACTACCTCAACCTCACATTTGCATATATATAGATCTATGTATTTGCAATCACTATATAAACCCTACATATTAAAGTTTCCATATGAACTTACTGTTTTATATAAAGTTGCTGATTTTGTTTTTTTAAACTAATTCTATGAACTGAATAAAAAAATTGTGACTGTCACTGTCAGTTTCAATGTGAACTTATATTAGCTATAAAAAAGGCAGTTTGGATGTAGTTTAGCCTTAAAATTCAGTTTCACATGAATTACAAGTTGGTTTAGTTAACTGGAAAAAAGTCCCTTTTAGAAGAGACGGTCTCACATTAGTGTTAAAAGTGAGACCAGCTGATGTCATGTTGACATCACGCTCGTGCATCAAACCAGCTGCGGAATTAGTTAAGCTCTTGGACCTATTAGTTATGGTAGCCTTAAATTCCATTTGGATGAATTATTTAAGCACTGAAGTATATTAGTTAAGCCCATGAAGTATATTAGCTATATCATAGAAACCAGATTATAACACATTTTATTGCCCATAATTTCAATATCACGCATAAATCATTCTTTATTTCTTCTCTAATCCATCAACACCCCCTAAAAACTGCATTGTTTTCCTCCTCTATTCTCTACCTACAACCTGAATTCGTTATTTAATTTGAATGTAAGAAAAATATTTGTGCACGAGTTTGCAATGGCAATGTCCACAAACACTTACTTTGTTGTTGTTTTACCTGACAAGGTGTTTATCATGTTTCAAGTGAAAGAAGAGTTTGACACAGATTCATCACAAAGCGTAATATGTACTGCCCATGATTAGATGATAACTTCCACTTGCAAAAACTTTGAAGAAACAGGTCAATTCACTTTTGGTACCGAAAACTTAACTTTTGCATTTTAAAATTTAATTTATATGAAAAACATATAACTAATACCTAAATGTTATTAGTTATTAATTTATGGAAAATTCTCATTGGTAACCCTCTATTTTTGGTTTTCCCACTGGTAACCCTCAATTTTTTTTAATCCCGTTGGTAACGTTCACTTATTGTCCTAGTATCAAACGTGACATTATGAAGAAAAAATGTGTTAACTCCAGTAACTTTCCGTTAGAACTTAATGTCTTGATTAGCGCGTCTTAGTTTGCATGCCACAAAAATTATTTAGTTAAAGTTTAGGGGGGTCATTTTCGACCTTAAGGGTCAAACTTCAGGTTAACAAAAAAATGACCCGAAATTTCTCATTTTGTATGCTGTAATACTCATTGAGAAACCTTGGTTTGCGTGCCATTATTTTTTAATGGAAATTTTTAACATTTAACGACAATTAACCTTTTTTGCTTCATAATGTCACGCTTGACATTTATGCAATAATTGCGGGTTACCAACGGGATTAAAAAATCCGAGGGTTACCAGTGGGAAAAGCCAAAAACATGGGGTTACCAATGAGAATTTCCCTTAATTTATTCGTAATAATTAAATAACATGATGTATGCTGTCAGGATTGTTATGTTTTCATGTCTTGAGAATCATGCGCATGCGTTCAATCACAACAATACCGCATAGGTACATGTGCAAAAGGTGGACTAGATTGGCAAAGAGCGAATTGTGGAAAAGATAAATGGATAGAGAAATCTCTGGAACAGTTACAAACAAGGCAAGCCCCATGGCGATATGAAACCGCAAGAAAGTTCTACGATCTCATTCTCAAAAGTCAAGATATAATGAAGATGCAAGAAAGGTATTGCAAGAAGTCTACGAAAATACTACTGCAAGTATGAACAAACTCTTAACTACAAAACCAATTGTAGAAGAACAATGTTCATCAAGTACAACTACATTGGTTATTTTAGACCCGGATAGTGCAAAAACAAAAGGAAGAAGTGCAAGGAAGAAAAGTCATTTTGAGAAGACTAAAAAACAAATTCCAAGAACCAAACTGAAATTGGTACAATTACTCCAAATGCTAGGTTGTTTTAAATTCTTTTTTCAGGTTGTCTTTTGTATTTGACATTTTAGATTTTTTAAAAAGTTATTTCTTCGTTTATATTGGAAATTAAATAATACTCAATAGATCTAAACTAATTATAGAACAATACTAACTAATGTACTGGATATATTAACCAAAAAATGACACTGCTTCACACCCAAAAAGAAGCGAGCGATGTCTGAGATAAACTTGGAGGTAGAAGTCTTCAGTCCACATATAGATTACCAGCTCTAAACTATTGTGCTAAGATACTTAACTAACACTAGTAGAATTAATGCTTATTGTCTGTGGGTGATATTGCTGCGGTTTTACCCATACGCAAAGCAATATATAACGACAAAAAAAAAGGTTAATTATAAAATAATTATATTGCTGCGGTTTTTATTAAAAACCGCAAGCAATATGGTTGCAACAAGAAGCTTTGGCCAAATAGTTGACCTTTTGATCATATATATTGCTGCGTTTTCTAGAGAAAACAGCAGAAGAATATATATCCAACGGATTTTTTCAAAAAAGTGTAACATTTTATTCTTGAAATATATTGTTTGCGGTCTCTTTCGTAAACCGCAAGAAGAATATATTAAAATAAGATTAAAAAATATTATTTTAATATATTGCTGCGGTCTCGTCGAAAACCGCAAAGAATATATTAAAATAATCTTAAAAAAATATTATTTTAATATATTGTTGCGGTTTCTGACAGAGACCGAAAGAATATATTAAAATAATATTTTTTTAAACATTATTTTAATATATTGCTGCGGTTTCGACGAAACCGCAAAGAATATCCCCCATTCTCTCGGATCTAAAACACGGCTTTTTTTTTTTTTTTTGGCTTCACTGTTTCTCTACTTTCTCTCTCTATTCGCACACTCTCACTCTCTCTCTTTCTCTCTTACTCTCACACTCTCTCACCATCTTCAAATTTCCGGCGACAAGGTTTCATTTTCCGGCAACAAGGTTTCGGTTTCCGGCGACAAGGGTACCTAATTCGTTTTTCCCGTGGTTTTCGGCCTTTTGGAGCGGTTTTCGGCCGTGTTTTCGCCCCTCTTTGGTGCGGTTTTCGGCCTTCTTTTGTGCGGTTTTCGGCCTTCTTTTGGTGCGGTTTTCGGCCGGTTTTGCGCTCCTCTACTCCGTTCACAGCCGCTAGGGCCACCTTCCCCTTGTCATACGGTTAGTTTTTCATTAATTCTTATTAATTTTCAATTGTCTTTTTTCATTTATAAAAAAATTGGCTTAAATTGTAGTTAAAAATGCTCAATATAATATATATATATGATTACTTGTGAGATTTAAGGATTAAAAACTAAACTTGTGATGATTTTGCTTAAGTTTTTGTATGCCCTAGAATGTTATACGGGATTGTTTTTGCATAAGTGTGGTGAATTGTTTGAAGTGATATACATAATGGGGTTATTTTTGCAATGCCTTCATATTAATAGACTCACCAATGGGAGAGGAAGGGAAATCTAAGGAATGGTTTGGTATTTGTTGTTTGGTTATGACTTGAAATCGCTTAAATGCGATTGTTTGTATGTATAATGCGATTGTTTTTTTGCAATGCCTTCATATTTATAGACTCACCAATGGGAGAGGAAGGGAAATCTAAGGAATGGTTTGGTATTTGTTGTTTGGTGATGACTTGGAATCGCTTGAATGCGATTTTTTTATGTACATCATAATGCCTAGATACCCGTTCAAGATTTACTCATTAGGAGTAAGTCTTGAATAGTCCCCGTTTTGGGACTGTTCTTAAACGTCACATCTCACTTAGGTAGTGAATGTGTGTTGATTCTTTGATTCTAAGTGAAATACGGTTAATCATTTCCCTAATTTGTTCTCCGGGTGCATATAAGATAAGCAATTATCTTCATCGTGTACTTGGAGAACTGAAGGGAAATGCTGCCGAATTTTACTTAGAATCAAAGATGATACATGCATTCACTAGTGGGATTGGACGTTTAAGAATGGGTTAGGTTGGAGTGATAAGGACCCAATGGAAGCATGCATTGAATATTAGTTTGTTGTGTTATATTTATGTGAATTTTTTAATTGATAATAAGTTTTAATGGATGTATATATGTGTGGGGGTTTTTAGAAATGGATCGAAGTTGGATGTATGGAAAGCGGAATACGTTGGAGTTCGTACAAGGTGTGAATGAGTTTTGTAAACGTGCTGTAGAGCATCAACAACTTACTTGCGAGGATGAGATATATTGTCCATGTGTTGATTGCTACAATGTGAATACGATTTCTGATATTAGGTTAATAAGAGATCATATTATTCGTCGAGGATTTAGAGCTGAGTATTATATTTGGTTATGGCATGGTGAGAAGGGAAAGTATACTCAGAATAGGGTTATTGTTGATGATGGCACTAGTAACTCATTAGAGATTGATATGTCGAATGTTGGGGCAGAGAATGAATTTGTGATTGAAGATCATCATGTTAGGATAGAAGGTGATGATGTTGTGAGGTAATGAAAATGATCACGGAGATAATAGTGACACCGAGGATGAAGAGTTTGGTGATGATCGATTAGGTGAGATGTTGGAAGGGGCACGTGACCATTTTAAAGAGCGGTCACGAGTGTTTGACAGTTTGTCCGAAGCTGGCGGGAAACCCCTTTATCCAGGGTGTACAAAATACACTCAATTGAGTGGGGTTTTAACCCTTTTCAACATCAAAGCGAAACATAATTTGACTCGATGTAGGCTTCACGTAACTCTTAGAAGCTTTACAAGATATGTTTCCCGAGGGTAATTTATTACCAAAATCCACCTACTATGCCAAAAAATTAATGTGTCCTTTGGGTTTAGAATATGAGCGGATTGATGCATGTCCGAATGATTGCGTGTTGTATCGAAATGAGAATGCGGACCTTTATGAATGTCCGAGGTGTGGTAAGTCCCGCTATAAATTGCCGGATGGGGTTGAGCCCGGGCGGGCAATACGGGTCCTTCTCGCGAAAGTGTTGTGGTATCTTCCAATTGTGCCAAGGTTTAGGAGGCTATTTTCTATCAAAGAAGATGCAAAGAACCTAAGATGGCATGCCGATCGGAGAAAGAAAGATGGGATGCTTAGGCATCCAGCAGATTCTCCTCAATGGAAGGCTATAGATTCCGGATATCGGGAATTTGGTCGGAAGTTAGGAACTTGAGACTTGCATTGTGTACGGACGTAATGAACCCTTACGGTACTTTGAGTAGTCAACATAGTACTTGGCCTCGTTCGTTAGTGATATACAATCTTCCTCCATGGTTAGTGCATGAAGCGGAAGTATATTATGTTGTCTCTCTTAATTTCTCGGGCCTAAACAAATGGGAAATGATATAGACATATATCTTGCACCTCTCATCGAAGATCTCAAAAAGATGTGGGACGAAGGTGTTATGGTATTTGATGCGTATTCCAATGAAGATTTCAGGCTTCGTGCTATGCTATTCCGTACTATAAATGATTATCCCGCTTATGGCAATTTGTCGGGGTATAAGGTCAAAGGAAAAAAGGCATGTCCCATTTGTGAGAATGGTATGGAGGCGACACATTTGCCACATTGTGGGAAACATGTCTATATCATTAATAGGCAATTCCTACATAATTCTCATCCATATCGAAAGAAAAAAGCTCCATTTAACGGGTTAGTTGAAAATGCTCCAGCCTCCTAGACCGTTGATCGGAAAAGAAGTTTATAATCGTGTTAAGGGGATGGGCACAATATTTGGTAAGGGGGTTAAACCTTCGGAAGACGATGGTGTCATTTGGAAAAAAGAGTCTATATTCTGAGACTTCCTTATTGGAAATACTTACCAGCTAGACATTGTCTCGATGTAATGCACATTGAAAAAAATGTTTGTGATGCAATTATTGGTACTGTTGAATATGCCGGGAAAAACTAAGGATGGTTTGAAAGTTCGCAGAGATATGGAGAAATTGAAGATTCGGCCTAATTTATGGCCAAAGATTAAGGAAAAAACTAAGAAAGGAAAGGGAACAACAACATATTTGCCTCCCACTTGTTATACATTGTCTAGGCAAGAGAAACGATTGTTCCGTGAGTGTTTATACGGTATTAAGGTTCCCACTGGATACTCATCTAACATGAGAAGACTTGTTTCTTTGAGTGATCTGAAATTAATTGGGCTGAAGTCCCATGACCGTCATGTGTTGATGCAAGTGTTTTTGCCGATTGCAATACGCGGGATTCTTCCAAAACATGTCGACTTGCCATCACGAGGTTGTGTTCATTTTTCAATACCATATGCAACAAGGTTCTTGACCCCGATAAGTTGGATGCTTTGCAAAATGAGGTGGTGATAACACTTTGTCAATTTGAGATGTATTTTCCACCTTCTTTTTTGACATTATGGTTCACTTAGTCCTTCATTTGGCAAGAGAGATTAAACCGTGTGGTCCCGTGTTTTTAAGATGGGCATACCCTTTTGAGAGACATATGGGTTCTTTGAAAAAGAAAGTGAGGAACCCAAAGAAGACCAGAGGCGAGTATTATTCAAGGAACAATTGCCGAAGAGGTTGGAGGATATTGTTCTTCTCATTTTGCTAAGGTCGTGACTATAGGCCTTCCAAAGTCCGACACGAGGGAAGGTTAGAAGGCAAGGGTGGTGTCGGAATGCGACATATTTCGCCTTCATTGAGTGAGTTGAATAAAGCTCATCTTTTCGTGTTGCACCATGTTACCGAAGTTAATCCATACTTAGAGAGACATATGCGGGAATTGCGCCACAAAAACCCGTCAAAAGGGGAGAGGGCGTTGATGAATGAGCATAACAGTCTTTCATTGATTGGTTCCATAATAAAGTAATTGGTGAATTGTCCGCAAACGACCATCATGTACCCGATACAATTAAGTGGTTGGCATACGGTCCACGTGACAGTTTTAAATCGTATGAGGGGTATGATATCAATGGATTTACCTTTTACACCGAACGTCAAGACAAGAAATCGAAGGTGGTACAGAATTGTGGGGTTTCAATGGTTGCATCATCTAGGGAGTATGCGAGTGCAAAGGATAAAACTCCGATTGATGCTACACAATCATATTATGGGATCATTCAGAAATATGGGAGCTCGATTATTGTGACTTCACTATGCCTATTTTTCAATGCAAGTGGGCGGATAATAGACGTGGTTTGCGAAAGGATGAGTGTGGTTTTACTCTAGTCGATATGAGTCGTCTGCGTGACACCGAAGAACCTTTTATCCTCGCATCACAAGCAAAACAAGTGTTTTATGTATCCGATCCCGTAGATACTCGGTGGTGCATTGTTGTTAATGGTAAAAGGCGAATTTTAGGAGTTGGTGATGTTGACGATGAAGAAGAATATGATAAGTTTGATGATATTCCCCCTTTCTCAATCCCAAGTGATGATATGATGGATGTGTATGATACCGAAAATAGTTACATGCGAGTGGATCACCAGGAGGGTATAACGGTCATCGAGCAACCTATCGACCAAAATTAAAGGTAAAAAATGTTCTATATGAGTAATTTGAATACTAAATTGATGTACTTATAATAGATTTCATTACAATAATGTGTTGATATATATTGTTTTAAATTTTGTTAACACTTTTTGTTGTTTCTATGTATATGTTACGTATATGGCTAGTGACGGTTCGAGCGATCACTCATCGGATTCCGATGCACCATTTCACCCGAAAAGGAGGCCGATCGGGGGAGGACAACGATCGTGCTTGCAGATGCGTTTGATGCTTGGATGGAAAGAATGGAAGTAGAAGCCGATAGAAATGCTTTACTTGACATTGAGGTGACATCCGATCCACGTCGCCCACCCCCTCGGGTTCGCGATTATTGTAATATTGAATATGTCATTTATTTGTTCGTTCTCTAATTCATAGTTTCCTTATTTTGATTCTTAGATCCTCGTCGACCACCGCATATTATGGTGCACAAGGGAGGGGGAAGAAGTCAAGTGGGAAGACAAAGGCAACTTAAAAAGAGTAAAAGAGGTCCCACGATGAATCTCCACAACACGTAAGATATGTTCTTACAGTTTGATGAATTGGGGAGACCAACAGGTAATTATTGATTGTAAGATAGTTATAATTTACCATGCTTAGGATTTAATGTTTGTATTTTGTAATTGTTTTTTCTATTAGGCACGTGGAGATCCAAGTATGGTATTTGGGTCGGTCTTTCTATACGCAAGGCTTAACATCAATTGGAAATGGAAAAACATTTCTCCCGCCTTGTTGGATTTGATGTGGACAGACACTATGGTAAGATTTGTTTCATTTACAATTTTGAGATTTATTGTTCTATTGTTGATCTAACGTGCTTATTTATTTGTTTATGATGGAAAACAGAATATGTTTCACCTTCCTGGACGAGATAAGCTATAAGAGGCATTACTTGATCACCGTGGAACTCCGATGGAGGGATTTCAAGAGCAAATTGGTATCCGGTTGGATCACCATGACCGGAGTCGATCAAAGAAGGAGAAGCTAGGTGATACTCCGCCGCATGTATACAAGCACATCAAGACGGAGGATTGGCTTACCTTCAAGCAGGCTATGACATCGATGAGGCCGTAGTAAGTTAAATTATATTCTAATAACTTAATGTGTTTTATTAAATTAAATTATATTCTACTAACTTAATGTGTTTTTTATTGCGAAAAGCGAGAAAAGGCGCTCGAGAGTGCAAAAAGGAATACACATCATCACCACTTAGGGCAAAGGAACTATGGGGATGCTAGAGAGTTGTGGGAAGCAGGAGAACTTTTCTCCACCTAGTTTTGATTCTCGCAGGATCGTCATCTAGTACACCATCCTCCTCTGTCCTCTCATGTTACTCGGGGTGATGATCGGTGGTGCGCGATGCATAAGAAGGATCCAAATCACCAAACAACGATTTATTCCAAATGAGGAAACAAAGATTGCAGTGACAAATACGTACGTATATCACTATATATAACTTTTAGTTTGACATGTATACGTTTTTTATTTATTAAATACATTTTTGTTATTTGGAACTTGTTTTTTGGCAAGTTGGAGTACAAGGAGAAGCAAGCCAAGGGTGAGTTCACTCCGGTGCGTAACAAAGACGCCCGTTTATGGCTCTTGGAGAGAAGCCGCATCACTCGGGTCGTTGTTATGGTTTTGGAGGCTACAATGTTGGCTATAGGAAGGCTTTTGGTCTTCCACCTCCTAGGAACTATTGGAGCTCGAGTCGGGAACAAGAGGAAGCATTCATGCGAGAAAATGGCGTAAAGGTGGAGAACCGACATTGCCACATATATGCGAGAATGTGGCGCTTTCACGCCCCACTCGCCTACCTACTCCACCATTTGCTCCACCATTTGTTCCATCACCGCTTCACCATCTACCGGGCCACCGCTTTTCACCCCACTCGCCTACCTTTTCCGCCATTTGTTCCATCACCTCCGCTTCAAAGATCTTCCGGGCAGTGCCGCTTTCAGCCCACACGCAGCCTACCTTTACCTCTATTTGTTCCATCACCCGCTTCAAAGATCATCCGGTCCAACCTACTTTTCAGCCTACTCGCCTACCTTTTCCTCCATTATTTGTTCCATCACCGCTTCACCAGCTTATTCCATCACCGCTTCACCATCTGCCGGGCCATCTACTTCACGACCCCACTCGCCTACGTACTCCACTATCTCGGATTTGGAGACACTCATTCTCCTCATTCGAAGGTACATATATTTATCATATATACATGTGCTTTATACAAATAAGGATCATATATACATGTGCTTTATACAAATAAGGATCATATATACATGGTGCTTTATACAAATAAGGATCATATATACATGTGCTTTATACAAATAAATATCATAATTATTCATGCTTTATACAAATAATTATCATATATACATGTGCTTTATACAAATAATTATCTTATATATTAAGAACTTTATGTTATTGTTAGGACGAGACTCCCCGTCGATTGTATTTGATAGATCCAACTAGTGGAAAGACTTGTCTAGTGGCGAGATGCACATTCTTATGCTTTTGATGAGACCACTACGGTTCATGGGTCTAGAATGATGAATGATCACCTTCGAGTGAAAATTCATCGTTTTGTAGAGAAGTATGGTCATTTGCCACTACCCGTCCCCGTCCCCGCATATGAAATCGACACTACGGAAACTGCTTTGGGTACGTGGGTGCAATGGCCAAAAAATTTAGTGCAAATATTAGGTGATGAGGTAATTGTTTAAATTTTATCCATTTTTGTTCAAATAATAGGATTAAATGTAAAAATTACATAATCTTATGCGCGTTCTCAAAAATTATTATTAGGTTACACCGACACCTAAAAAACAAAAGGGGATTTCGGGGGAGGCTGTTAGATGTCCTAGCCAAGCATTTTCACCGGTTCGGCTACTCGTTATAGTCCAAAGAGTTGATGATGTATCGTTCTTGGAGTCACTCACCGAAGACCGTAAGGAGTTAGCAGATACGCTTGCCCTTGCCGTCGCAGACGATGATACTTGTTGGTGTAACCTTGCCGAGCTCATTATTCCATTATACGTAAGATGCCACCGCTTATCCGACCAAGGAGGATATTGCTCGCTCTTGAAAGGGGAGATGCTTAATATTTCTATTATCCAAGTGTACATGAGGTAACAATAATCAAAGTTATGATTTTTTTTTACATTTCATTGTATGATAGTTGTATTTTCCACATAAAGTTTATGTTTATCTATTTTTTGTAGGGCAATACAAATCGACTTGGATGGATTTGGGGATGCTGTTCGAGTTTGTTGGATGTGCCCGGAGAGTACCGCGGATGTGCATTCTTTGGAGAATCTAACGACTTACATTGAGTGTGCTTTGACTGGATCCGTCGTTGCTGGTGCTAGTATCATCTTCGCGCCAATCTTTCAAGAGTAATATTCTATCTTAATAGTTTTACAAATATTGATTTTTGCATGACATGTGAATTTTTTAAGTAATTATTATTATTCAATCTTGCAATAGCCGTCATTGGATGCTCTTGGTCATACGTCCCATGCTCGGGATTATTTACGTCTTTGATTCCGCTAGCTATCACAAGGAGCGGAAGTTAAAGATTAAACCTCCTATGATAGCGTAAGTTGATCGCTTTGATATATTTTAAATGAATTTAAATTATAATATAAAGCAAATAAAGTGTAATTGATCATTTGATTTTGTTTTATGTAGTGCTTTTAGGAGGTTTCGGATGACCTGCAACGAAGTTCGTCACAACAAGCTTAGTTGGAAATGTGTTAAGGTATAATATCCTTATTTTATTCAATTAAAAGCATATGTTATGTCATTCTCATTATACGATAAATTTACTCATTTTCTTAAAACTTTCGTTAAAGTGTCCACAACAACAAGGAGGCACGGAGTGCGGTTATTTTGTCATGCGCAACATTTTTGACGCACTCATTTTATATTCTAGTTCGGAGGATTTCGATGAAGTAAGTTTTTTGTTCACTTCATTTCATATTTTATATATATAACTATTGAAATCTAACTTTGGTGAATTATTTTCAGGTTGCTTGTACTACCTTTACCCGCGATCCTTATACTGAAGATCAAATCAATGAGGTGAAAAATAAGTGGGCAAGATACTTTATTGATAATTGCATTGCATAGGTTAGGTTAGTTTATATATATAACTATTGAAAGCTAACTTTGGTTAATCGTATTATTGACTTAATTGATTGGATTTCATGATATATAAATATATATGTTGGATCATATGATATCTATGTTTTATTGAATCTTATATATTTCTATTGTTAAACTTGGAATTTGGATTGTGCGTGGAAGTTGGATGTTGGATGAATTTGTGGATTAGGTGTTGTTTGTTGGATGATTTGTGGATGATGGATGGATGTTGGGATGAATTTTGGATGATGAATTGTGGATGATGGATGGTTGTTGCATATAATATTGTACAGGTTAATTCCCAATTATGGGTTTATCCAATTTACAAACGGAGCTCTGTCGAAATTTATGCAGAAATTTGCTGCATCCTGCTTGCTGCATTCCGCTTCTTTGTATGTGCTTTGCATTCCCGCTTGCTGCATAATGTAAATTATATAAAAAAAAAAAAAAAATGAGATATATTGCTGCGGTTTCTCGACAAACCGCAAGCAATATACTTTTTAATAATAAAATATACAAAATATTGCTTGCGGTTTGTCGGAGAAACCGCAAAGAATATTATGTATATTTTATTATTAAAAAATATATTGCTTTGCGGTTTCTCGAGACAAACCGCAACAATATTTTTTATATTTTATTATTAAAAAAGTATATTGCTGCGGTTTGTCTGAGAAACCGCAGCAATATATCTCATTTTTTTTTTTTTTATAATAAAAATATCCATATTGCTGCTGTTTTTCTCAGAAACAGCAGCAATATGTTTGTTTAAATAATAATAAACAGGAAATATTGCTGCGGTTTTTTCTCGAAACCGCAGCAATATGTTGTAATATTGCTGCGGTTTAAAACCGCAGCAACAGATTAATTACCTATTGCTGCGCCGTTAATTGCTGCGCGGTCAAAACCGCCGCAATAGGCCACTTAAAGACCGCAGCAATAAGCATTTATTCTACTAGTGTAATACGCCAAAAATATTATCCTGAGAATTTGTGTGACGTTGTCCGTGTTTGAAAAACATACTCTATCTCTTGGACTTGGGCAGGTCTCACGTTAAGACTAATGTGAGACCGTCTTTTTCAAGAATTTGTGATTGGAAAATAGGTAGTTTGTTTTATTTGTCTTTAGAAAAATCTTTCATTAACTTTAATGTGGTTTATTTTGTATTTAGAAAACAGGGAATAAGTTGAACCTTTTGAGCAGGCATCTAAAATGTTCAGCGCGAAAATAAATACTTAAGTCCGGCCGACTTTACTACTAGCTAGGGTCAGGTTTTTCGTGCTTCCTCAGCTCTTCAGACTGAAGCCCAGGCCTGTCTGCTAGCTATGCAATGGACCCGTTCTACTGCGTTCTCTTGTTTTTTTTATCTATATGGATTCGGAGCTTTCGGTTCGTCTCTTGGGATTGATGTTATGGTTTTATATAGAGTTTTTTCCCCTACTTATAAGCGAAAAAGGATATCAATGGTGCTCTTATGAGTCATTTTGTGCTAACTTTCTCCATCTAGTTGTGGTTTTCTGTTCTGTGTCAAATTGCAGATTTTCAAAGTCCCGAGGATACTTTCCGGGACCCTTGAGCAAAGGAAGAATTGAAGACTTGGCGTTTAAAGCCAAGAAGGAAGTAATGGACCTGAGCCCGATTTAATTTAATCGGGCTGCACACGCCCGATCAGGCGCTCGCAAGGGAGATAATCAGTTTTGTTGCGGGCCCGATCGGGCGCTTTCGCCCTATCATTAGTTCGTTGCGAAGCCCGATCGGGCGGTTCGGCCCGATTTCGTCGGGCGTGCTTGAGTGATGTTTTGGACTCGATGCTGAGAACTGGTGGGCCGCCCGATTACATCGGCCGATGTCTTTTTTTTGAGCGCTGCTGCTGCATTCGGCCCGATTTCATCGGGCATACTTGGCCCGATCGGGCGACTTATCCGACACGTTCATTTAATGATTTTCGGGCTATTTTTTAGAGGACTTTTCCTAGTTGTTTTAGGTTTAGTATAAAAAGCAAAATCATAATATTACTATTCATCCAGGTTTTTAGTCTTTATTTCTCATAGTTTCTCTCAAGAACCCTAGTTAACTATTTTTCATTTTGAATTCAAGATCAAACCTTTGGATTATTCGCATGTTCAATATAGTTCTTCAGTTTGGTAATCTTCTTTATTGCTTTCTCTATTATTGATTAGATTAATTCCTTAGTCATTTGCAATAGTTCAAAGTATGAATTTTTACATTGATTTTGTTATTGTTTTCTCAAGCATGAGTGAGTAGTTTTATTTCTAGGATTGTGGGGATCTATGTATGCAATGAGGGATTGATAGATTAGTATAATTACCCTTTATTTCAATTGTTTCCTGTGATTGAATCGTTCATGCTAGATTTATGAATTAGGCCTGATTTGTATTTCTATTATCGCAATATTGAATCCGCTCGAGAGGAGAGATTTCGTATAGGCTTTCAATCATTAGGCATAGTGATCCTTGACCATGCGAGAGCGGCTAGGTGATCTTTGAGGGAGGTAATGTTCGAGAAAAATTACATGTGCCCTAGATAAATTGACTTATTGGGTGCTTATTATTCGTCTCTGATTTTTTGAATTGTATGCATAGTGATCCATAGTCCTAGTTCTTTATTAATTGATTCTTACCTTCGTATTTAGTTCTGTCATTTGCTTGGTTCAGTGAAACAACCATTTTCATCTGATTTAGTTAGTATAATATTAGAATTCAGATACAAAAGTATAACTTTCTCCCTGTGGATTCGATCCTGACTTCCCTGACTACTTGTTAGTGGACCTTAGGTTATTTTTGATAAGGTGATACGACTTTAGCCTGTCAGGGATCGCCTACAGTTCTGGATATGTCAATCCGACATACTCTTATTGATATTTGTAACATTGCGGCTACGCTCCAATGGTGCAAAATCATGAAGGTGAGTCAACAGGAAATTGCTCCCGCGCATGATTTAGTGAAGAACAATGCTCATCACGTCTTTGGTACTTTTTCTCATTGTACGTTTTCTAGTTTTTTAAAAAAAAGTCCGACTTTCATATTGTTAGTATGCTCTATCAATAGTTTGCACATAACAAATTAAGTATTATTCCCATTGTAAATGCATTCATGCTATTTCCTCTGTTTTTTTTATATTTGCAACACTTTTTTTTCATCAACCAATGTAAAATTTGGGTAGGAGAGAGGTAGAGAGGAAAAAAAAGAGATAGAGAGAAAGGAAAAGGAAAAGCAAAAGTAGATTGTGTTGCAACTAATTAATTATTTCCCTTTTAGAAAAGTGTTGCAATTAAAAAAACGGAGGAAATATATAATGGGAAACCTTTCCTCATTGCCAAATTTGACATATGAATTTCTTCTAGTGTCTTTCCCTTTGTCTCTGGCACTAATTTGGCCACAAATGCAAGTGTTATTGCACAAATACCCGCCAACACAAAAAAACGTCCCTGGAAAGATCGATATAAATGATATTATTCTGTCAAATTCAAAAAAATGGAATTCAAATAAATTAGCTGTAAAATCTTAAATAATTGAGGATTTACCCGAAGAACTCCATTCCATAGAGAAATTAAAAACATAAAGAACTATCCATCCTGAAAACCAGGATATTGAAGCAGCAAGACTTCCAGCTAACCCTTTAATGTTCAAGGGGTATATCTGTCAAATGCATATCCAGTCAAATTGCTCAATAATCACTTAACGATTTGCATAATGAATTAATAAGGTAGACGGAAAATAAAAAAAAACTTTGTGTACCCACTGGTATAACCTGATAGAGATAAATATTGACTTATAGTCATACTTTATCTTACTGTTATTATTAGATATCCTTAGGTTGTTAGCTATTTCTAATCTAGGATATTCTATAGTTGTTAGCTTTCAAATTTCGTAATTATCTTTAGCATTATTCTATGTACCCTCTTGTTCTTATCCTTTGTATACTTTACTATCTCATAGCATCATATATTGTATAAATATGCCACGACTAATCAATGAGAATGGTTAAGCTTTTTCACAAACTCTATCATGGTATCATGAGCTATAGATCCATTTTTCTGCTTCCGCTATCATCTCCTTACTTTCTTTCCACGTATATAAACTACTCCTTCCATGGCTACACCATCAAAATCCTTTGCCGACCCCAATAAATGATGGTGATATTGATCTCCCTTCCCCTTCATGCCTCTTCTATCTCTCTTTCAATGGTAACAATGGAAACCTTCTATGCTCTACCTCCCTCTCTTCAACCAAGAAAGCTTCAACCCTACAACTTGCCTTCAACTCTTTTGGCACCCCGTAGTTCGACTACCACGTATTGCCACATGAAAAACAAAAAACCTCTCCAATCCTATGGAACACTTCAGCCATGGAATAAGGCTTAGCTCCTACTTACACTTTGCCTAACTAGTTGCTAGTGAACTTGCAAATCCAATTCTCTTCCTCCTCAACCCCTTTTCTAATTTCCCCCCAAACAATGGTGAACGACAGTATCATCCCCAATCATTATGATATGTCGAAACCTTCACCCTTATTCGAGTTTCTAACTCCATCACATTCTCTCCTACAAACTATATTGCCCGGAAAACCCAAATCCAAACCATCCTTTTAAGCTATGATTTGTGGAAATTTGTTGATGGTATATAGATATCACTCCTCTCCCACCTCGATCACCACTAATGGTGTTTCCTTAGTCAACCCCCTGTACTCACATGGTTCCTTTCTCCAAACCCTTATACGGAGAAACACAACCACCCTACGAACAACATCCAAGCCAAAGTCGTCCTCTTCTAATTATTTCTTAGTTCAATTAAAAACAACACAAATATAACAAAACAAACACTTCTCCTTCAATGGACAAGGGTGGTCACGAGTTATCACCACTATCGTTACTCCTTCAGTGGACAAGGTGTCACGAGTCATCACCACTATCGTTGCTTTACTTGTAGTCTTTGTCGTCGCTCAATCCCCCGCCAGAGCTACGACAACTTCTTCAACTACATCAACTATCACGTGCTTATCTTCCAAGATTGGACTTACACCTCGGTCGTCCATCTTGCGGGGGTATGATAGAGATAAATATTGACTTATAGTCATACTTTATCTTAATGTTATTATTAGATATCCTTAGGTTGTTAGCTATTTCTAATCTAGGATATTCTATAGTTGTTAGCTTTCAAATTCGTAATTATCTTTAGCATTATTCTATGTAGAATCTTGTTCTTATCCTTTGTGTACTTTACTATCTCATAGCCTCATATATTGTATAAATATGCCACAACTAATCAATGAGAATGGTTAAGCTTTCTCACAAACTCTACCATAACCTACTAGAGATAGGCATTAATGTATACTGGAATAGAAACATCAATTTAATTTTTTTTTTAATACTATTAAAATTTTATAGTAGAAGAATGTAGCATTGCTCAAGTAAAAGTGATCATACCTCTGCAGTAATAACTTTTTTCACTTCAAAACATACCTTCGGCTTCTCTAATCAAAATAATAGAAATAAAAATCAATGCAAAATTTGAACTTGAGTTACCAATAAACCAGTAAGTGCAAGATAAGGACTGAAACCACCCAGCATGTGATGCTCCTAATTGTACACCAAACAACACCAAAAAGTTTGTTAGCCATAATGAACCTCTGAGCTGAGAAACTATTGTGACACAAAAGTACATGAAGCAAACCTCAAACACGAATGCAAAGCCTGTTATCAAGCAACCTAAGCAGAGACCAGTTGCTGATACCTGCAAATTGTATCATGATTGTAGTTTATGATGATTAGATATTATGAGCAACAAATACCTTCACAATCAAAGGTTTTACTCCATCTATCCCAAACTAGTTTAAAGATACTGTTTAAATTTTACGATCTCGAAGACACGCATTTGACCAGTATTAATATCTTGATTCTGTATCTTTTAGGGTCAAAATTGGAAAAGTTTAAGGGAAAAAGTCAAATTGCTTAAATTAATATGGGACATAAAAGTGGTGCACTTTTTAAAGTTTCTAACCATAAGAAGAGGACGCCTCCCACTTTTATCCATCAAAATTATACCCAAAAACACCCTTGGAAGCTGCAAATAGTAAGAGATATATATAAGTACTTTCAGATTAAATTCAGTTACAAATACGTTAACCAACAGAGGTTAAATTTGATCAAATAATTCAAGTACCTGGAGAAAGGCTAGTGCTATAGTTCCCACTGTACCAGAAACTAAAAGCGGTTAAACAATCTCTAATCATTATTGGCTAATACCAATGAGAGCTAAAGTACGCCAAGAGACTACTAATCCAATGAGAAACGCTGCTGAAGATCCAGCTGTTATCATTAACTACAATTGGATAACAAAGCCGGGTTATGGGGTGTGTAGAAAGCAAATATTGTAATTAAGAGTAATAGAGTACTAACAAGAACTTGCAACAAAGTATTAATCATCAATTAAATCTCTATTATATATGGCAACATATGGGGGACACCAAAAAAATAGAAAAAAGAAACGAAAAAAGAAAAGGAAGATAACTAACTGCTTCATTTAAACGAAAAAAGCGGGAAAAAAGAAAAAAGTATCAATTTAAACTTAACAACAGTTTTTGAGAAAACAAAATTCAAAGATAGTTCTTTTAATTTTCTATATGTTTTCGCACGCATTATATTGCGTGCATATAAAAGCTAGTTGAAACGCAGTTTAAGGTGATAACTAGAATTTTGCCCCAGGCCATGCCTCAGGTCAGTTATAATTATCAAATATATTATTATTTATATATTTTATAATTGATTTTATTATCTTTTCGTAATTTTCTATCTAGTGCGAAAATAAAAATGGACATTATGGCATGATAAGTTGTTTTTTTTAAAAAACTTCTAAGAATTTGAGGATAAAAATAACAATTTCAATGGAATTGGGGTAAGAGAATCTTACTACCTTAATAAAAGTGCTAGAGATCAAAAAACTTGTCTATGTCTTTATAGTTACGTATAATTATAAGACTTTATGATGTTTTGCTTTTGAACATTAAACATTGAAATTTTAGTGGACTGATGGTTAAACTCTTACCTTTTATTTCAAAGGTCATGGGAATCGCATTCGATTCCTAGTAACTACACATTGTTAATGTTTTTAATGAGAAAATGAACATGTAGCACATACGTCGGAGAGTGCCATGTAGCACCATACCTTTAATAGAAACTCCTTTTAATATATTTGTATAGATGAGATGATAGCTTGTAGGGTGTTTATTATTAAATGTTATTTTATTAAAAAGTATATGTAATAGGACTTAGTGGGGTATATTTTTTGTTGAAAAGAAGAGAAAGTTGGGTAAATTTTGTTGTTGATAGGGATAGAGTGTGAGACCATGTAAAAAATGGATGTGTTCGAATTAATAAGGGACAAATAGAAGAGTAGAGTGTTCAGACTATTCTGTAATAGTGTGAATAATAACTTTAGTTTTTTATATATTACTTCCTACGTTCTGAATAAGTAACACTTCTCTCTTTTATGTGTGAATTTTATCAGATAAATTTTCATTTATTTTAGAACGGATGAAGTATTAAATTACTATGGTCAAAGTAGGTGCACTATATACGAATAGTGCAAAAGTCAAAATGGAATAACTAATAA
This sequence comes from Beta lomatogona, assembly GCA_947646795.1. Taxonomy (NCBI): domain Eukaryota; kingdom Viridiplantae; phylum Streptophyta; class Magnoliopsida; order Caryophyllales; family Amaranthaceae; genus Beta; species Beta lomatogona. Next base: position 219,986 of record CANSNZ010000845.1, on the reverse strand, counting down.
ATCTGAGGGAGTCCTCGCTTACAAGAATACTAGTCTTACATGCACGCGATGCGTGCTAAAGCAATTAAAAGACTCAAATTTTTGTATTTCGGTTTTTTCACCATATACTCCTGGCAAATTTTTTTTTGACCATATAACCTTGCGAGTTTCCAAATTCACCATATACCCCCGACGTTTTAAAAAATACATCAAACTACCCTTACGACTAACGGAAGTCTAACACCGTTAGTCATTAACCCCTAATCCCCCTCTAACCCTAATTAGATAATCTAAACCTAACACACTTTAACCCTAACCCTAACCTCTAATTAACCCTAACCAGGTTCAATTATTGAATATTAATAAAGTGGAAAAGTTTGATTTATATAATAGAGATTACCGAAAAACATTTAGGTTTTAAAATATTATTATCAGTATAATTATTAATATGAAATTAAAGTTTTATTCTTCTGATTGTGTCAATCAAGTTATATTGTCAATTTAATTTTTTATCTGAATCTTTCACACATATGTAAGAAGAGGAAATCATTCTCCTTAATTTAATATATAATTGAAATTTCAAATTCAATTCCATTGTTAACTTGTTCAATATATATGGCAAGCAGGGAGAAGCAAAAATTATTTAATATATATGACAATTTGAATTCATTAAGGGTATATCAGAATTTTTGTAGAGGGACAATACACCATCTTTCTCCCCCCTTCACTTATATAATAGAGATATAATTCTAAAAGAGGGTGGACACCAAGTCTTCATCTTTCTTTATATATTACTCCCTCGCTCCCATAATATATTGCTCGCATTACTTTTTGGGTGTCCAAAAAATATTGTACTTGTATCTATTTTCTTTTTTATCAATTTATTTGGACTAAATTATCTTTCATTTCTACATAAACTTTCTAAAAATACCCCTACCTTTCTTTCAAAATATGTGGCCCTATTTATTGTTTTACACAATTTCAAGGAATATTTATTATTTTATTATTTTATTTTAAAGGGATAAGAAAATAAAGAACTAATTCCACGAGAAAAGTATCAAAAAGCGCTTAATTTTTTTTGGGGAAATCCTAATTTTCTTCTATTTTCATTAATTCTCGTGAAAAATAAAAAGTGAAAACTATATTATGAAATTGATGGAGTAGTAGAGATATATTTAGTTATCTAATCACTTACCACGTGGATATATACTAACCGTCCTCGAAGATCTGTAGGTGTAAATTCAGCCACATATATGGGATCCTGAGACAGGAATTTGATGCATAAATTATTGGCTTCATCATAATTGGTGTGTCATAAATATCAAATTGAATTGCATGATTTCATACTTACAACATAACCTGTAATGGCAATCGAAAAGCCCAACATCCAGCTTCCCAAGTCGAGCAACCAAGCATCCTTTCATCACAAAAAGGCAATGGAAAAAGTTTTTCAAAAACAAAAAATAAAAGAAAAAACAATTTCACAACTTAGACGACACATGTTCTAATGATCTCACATATAAAGTCATTCGAGGTTATTGTCATGTGTTTGTTATTTAGACATAACTACATCTACTCACTGAGTAGCTTATCTATTCCTAGTAGATTATTAAAAAGTAATTGTTGATGTAAAGTTCGATCCTACCATGCATTAAATTCTATTAGTACTTTTAGTAGTGGGTCGAAATATAAAGCACGTATGATATCTGAGGTCAAACTTTGACTGTTAAATTCTTTCAATTCATCCTGATAAAAATTGTAAAAAAAAAAGATTATTATTATACTATTTTAATACTATAATTTTATAATTTAATTTATCATAATGTAAATGATAATTCTGGTCAAAGTAAATTTTGGTAAATCATGAGTTCCTTTTATATTTTTGAAACTAAAGGAGTAATGCCCATATAACCGGTTTAACAAATAGAATGGAGTAGGAGTATTTTGCTTCCTCATTACTCCCTCCGTCTTTAATTACTTGTAATATTGTTATGGACATAAGTATTAAGCAGAGGAGAAAATGTGTGTTCTCATATCTTTATGCTTTTATTACAAGTTCGTCACTGTGATAGTGACCTCACAGTTAGGGTTGTTCATAATGATCCGATCCGTGATCCGAAAATAGGATATCCGATCCGTTTTTATAGTTTCTGATATTTCCGGTCGGGTATCCGAAAGACAGATCGGAGACTGATCAAGATTTTTTGATTTTCAGGTATCCAAAATATATGAACCAAACGCCCCCACATTTCCCAGTCTATGTCGATTGCCCCACTCCTAAATCCTAGTCAGCGCTGCCTACCCTACCCCCAACCCTTACCTTCCAATTACTCGGTGACGTCGAGTCCTTACTGCAGGTAGGCTTAAACTTCTGCACGACGATGGTTGCACTAGTCCCTAAGTTTTGCATATCTGAAAGTTTAGAACAATCGAGAAAATCCAATCATACCAACAACAAAAATTCAATATTTCGCATAGTAAAACCCACCCTAAGTTTAAAGAAATTTATAAAAAAAAAAGAATGGTATTGTTCTGGTATGGAATAAATACTATTGGGGTGAACCGATATCCATCAATCACGTGTGCTGGTTTGATGTCCTGCAAGACAAAATACGTAAACTAACCTCGGGGGTTGATCCGAGTAACCATCCTCCAATGCCTAAATCAGTAAAGGGTAAAAGCTGGTATATCTCAAGTAGAGTATATTAATGTAAGTGAACGTACCTTATGACTCAGATCATGGGGTATTTATAAGAGCCGACAGTGTCCTAAGCTAGGTAGGACACTGCTCCTATTGGTTGAATACAATTCTATCCTCTTTTGATACTTATCTTTAGTCCCATAGGCCTATTGAGTAAGTACAAGAGCAGGCCCAGGCTCATTTTGGAGGGCCCAGGCTCATTTTGGAGAGCCCAGCCGTTGCACACCGGTAAGGTGCCCGTTTAGTATCGGTATTATGGTAATACCGACATCAGGTGCGCGTTGCACACCGGTAAGGTGCCCGTTCAGTCATATCATGCTTAGTCGTTGTTGAACCGTCATGGGTGTTGCAAGAGTTATGCTTTCATACGAGATCGGTAGGTGCTTCCGGAAATATGGTTGGCTTACTGAATACGAATTGTCGCCTCGATTTGCGCGTGTTAAATTCCACATGGCGTGATCGCGGACGGGAAGTTGAAGCGTTATCTGATTCGGGCCATTAGTTTGGCTATAAATATGGCTTCACTTCCTTCCTTTCTTCATTTTCGCACTTCTCTCCAACCTAAATCAAACTTAGGCGATTTTTCTCTTAGAACTTTGGATTTTCCTTTACTCATAACTCCTTTGATTCTCACTCAAATCCACTATAAACAAGCGCAAATTACTCGTCGTTGGATTCCAAATCACATTTCATCACTTTTTCTGCCAGTTGAGTTGGGCGTTTACTCGTTCTCTCTGTTCGTCAGTATCTCCTTATCTCCAGGTATTCCTTCTGCACAAATCTTCATCTCTTTTCTTAATTCGCTTTTTAAGCATGTCTTCTAACTCTGATTCACAAAATAAATCTGAAAGCCCCCCTTCCATGACCGATAGTGCTTTCGATGCCGGTAGTTGATCATCTAGCCCTGTAGTTTCTACAAGCTCACCTGTCATAGATTTGACCCTAGAGCGTAGAAGTAAATCTGGGCATGATTGTAGTACTTCCGATAGGACTATTTTGGGGGATGTTGAGCCGACATTGCACGATTCTCCCCTTACCGCCATTAGGGCCTTTGGCGATGCTGTAGGAGCGCCGGTTTCCAGTCAGTATGACACTATGATAAGGATTGTCGAGCGTTCTCCTCTACTCTTTCCTTCTATAACCGGTACCTCCACTGCTCCCCCAGGTGAGCCCTCATCCTCCAGGTCGATAGGGGTGTTGGAGGAGGGCTTGCGTAGTGATGGTACCCCCAAGGTGGAAGATGATGACGATATGGATGAATCGGGGGGACGAATCGATTCTAATGCCGTTAACAGCGTCGTCCGTGATGATGTCCGACGCTGAGTCGGCTTCGCTGGAAGCCGATGGCGATGATGTGGACCCTCTGAAAGTCATCTCGGAGGATGATGATGAGACTTTTGTTGATCTGTACATGCCGCCCTTTGAGAAGGGTAGCCCTTCGTTTGTACAGATCGATAAGGCCTGGCGTAAAACGGCCTCGGAGAACGACTTATGTTTAAAAGGTGCCGAGGCATTCGCCTTCCTGGACGGGTATGAACTGGTGTTGCCGTCCGAGGGATGCAGGGTTACCGATTGCCTGCCTGGTCACGTGGCAGTGCATGCACATCAATTAGACTTCGGCCTTATATTCCCTTTAAACCCTTTCATTGTGAAGATCTTCAAGGCCTAGAATGTCCCAGCTTACGCCGTTAGGATGGCGTAACCTTATTGCCTATGCTTGGACCGTTCGGTATAAGTAATTTCCCGAGACGTTGAACCTCCTTCGCAAACCACATTGGATCAAGGAGGATGGTTCCGCTAAAGGTAAGGAGAAAGGTAAGAGAAAGCGATCCAAAGCCGATAAGGAACTCGGCGAAGGTTATGTATACCAAAGGTGGGAAGCTAACGGTGTATCTGAAACTGACATCCCAAAAAGGTTGGCGGCCTCGATTCTTTTGGGTGAGGGTGTCGGTTGACTTTCCCTTGTGCCGTTATTTTTGCAAAGCCCCGACTGAGAATGGAGCACATTCCTGACAAACGCTTAACGCGCTGGGAGTTGATTGCCTACGAATATTTCGAGGCATCTTCGATACCGTCCCCTAAGGCCCCAAAACCTGTCCTCATTCCCAAAACTTGGTTGCCTCATCCCCACTATATTTTAGGCAATGTGGCCTTGTCTGCCATGGGCTTTTGCCAAGCAGATTCTCACGGTATGTATTGGAGCTGTAGTATTGTACAATACCTTTTCTCTTTTAGCTTTCCGCTTTCGGATTTATTTTGATATGGCATTAATCTTGTGTATGTTATTTGCAGGCCGGGAACATCTCGTTCGGGACGCACGTCATCTCGATTGTAACTATATTCCCATCTCCAACATGCCTCCTAAGCCAGCGAACAGATATACCTCTATCCCTCTTAGCATCGGGGGTCGTGGTGGCAAAGAAGGCCAGGGTGTGACCCGCGGTGATGGCGGTGATCGTTCTAAGATCCCGACAAAAGCTTCTAATGTGCCAGTAGTCAAGAAACCGATCGTTCCTCAGAAGAGGAAAGCTGAGGACAAAGGGGATTGGGACAAGGACCCCAAACGACCCGCAAAAAAGCCCCCGGCAAAGGAGGTGCCGGGGAACGAGACCGTTGTATCTTCAGCCTTGGCAGGGGAGAAGAGGCTCCTGAAGGGACGGATTGCAGAAGTTGGGTCCTCTTCTCTGCGGCCCAAGATATATAAGCATCTAACCTTTCCAAAAATGATACCGGAACTGTAGCATTTTTCCCATTTGCGAAAGACCGGCTTCATTGAGGAGGCCGAGGTTGAGATACCGGAGATTGTCCGAAAAAGATGGGCTTGGTCGCCAGTCTATGACGGCGAATACTTTCGTCCCAAGCTCAACGTCCTTGACGATGAGTCTTTGCTTCTAGATCGTCCTCTGGAAGGCATCAACCTCGACTACCGATCGCTAAAGGGCCTGCAGATGAAGTACGACATGCCTGTCGAGAGGATTCAGGCTGCTGCTGTTGTTCACGCTCATAATTTAGCCGTGGTTAGTTCTTATTGCCGTCATAGCTCTTGGTTTTCATTCTTCTTGCTTTTTAATTTTCTGACACTTGGTTGCTTTCTCTTTTTAGTCAGCACATTCCGGTAAAGAGCTCTGCGATCTTTACCGGTTTTTCAAAGGTGCTTACTTTAATGAGGTAAGTGAGCATGCGTCCACTAAGGAAGGACTTGCGCTCGACCCAGGTCTTGAATGACTCGATGAGGGTCAATCTCAAGAAGAAGGAAGTCGAGCTGTAGAAAGTCAAGGATGAGCTGCAGGCCGCTAGGGACCGGGAGGCCAATGCCGTGGTGGAGTACCGAAAATCCATGGACTTCGTCACTCGCCTCGCTAATCGATACAACGGGGGATGGGCTGCTGCTATGAGGTGTACTAAGCATGCCATTCCCGATGTTGATAGGGGGGCGGTGGAGGACGCTCATGGGCGCCGGGACTTCGAGATACCGGCTGAGGGCAAAACGCTTGATTACGGGGTCATTGAGGCGTATATTACCAAAGCTGATCCTCGTTTCGAGTTTGAGGAGCCGAAAGGCCAAGAGCTCCCTAACGACGAGTTCGTCAACACCGAATTGGTGGCCACCGAAGTCAACACCGAGGTGGTAGCCACCGGTTGACTTGGAGAAGGCCCTTGATGGCTCAGATTTGAATCTTTGCTTGCCGACTCAACAACTAGAGCCGCGAAGGCTCTTGATACGAAGTTGGGAAAGGAACAGTATCGGAGACTAACAAGGCACTTGAGTCCAAGGCTACCAACTAAGATGTTGGCCCAGATCTCCTTTGTTTCTTTTCCCTGTATGAGTCATGCCGGTTGTGGCCGGATTTGCTACTTTTCACTAGGGTGTAATTCACTATATACTAAATGGAATATATTTTGTCCAACTGTGTTGTCGGTTTTTATCTTTTGCATTGTTATTTTTCTTCTTATCCTCCGGCCATTAATGAAGTAAGGCGAGTAGAATGGGGTGCATAAGACTTATAATGACAGATCCATAGTGGTCGTAGACCGTTTAAAAATTTATATTGTTAATATACCGGCAGATCCGCGTAGGTCATGGACTGGTATAGATTAGCCATGGCTAGCATGACTGGTAAGGGGGATACGAATTATTCCTCCTTGACGGCAGATCTGAAGAGGTAATTAACTGATAAGGGATGTGGAATTGGTTGTGCTTCTCTTATGTCGGTAGATTCACTTGGGTCATTGACCGATAGTAAAGATTGTCACTCATGATGTTGGTCTCTCCTGACGGCATATCCGAGTAGGTCATTGACCGTCAGGGAGATTATTTGAACTGCAAACGAAAGAAGTAAGAAGATGCTCATCTTATTGTAAGTGGTTCTTCCTTGTTACACCAGAATTATTGTAACTAAACAATAACTAGTACTATGAGTGTTTTGGCTGCAACGCCTTATTATTTAATAAAGACTATTTTGGTTACAATGCCGATCAAAACCAAACTAGGAAAGAGTTTAAACAAAGTATTTTTTGAACATGCTGGCATTCCAGCTGTTCTTGAGCAGTTTGCCCGCCATGTCTTCTAGCCAGTAGGCTCCTGGGACAATTTCCTCCTTCACCAAGTTGGGTCCTTCCCAATTAGCCATCAGTTTACCATCAGTGTGGGCTTTTCGGTAGTTACTGTGCGTCTCAGGACCAAGTTTCCTTTCTCTATGGGCCGGCTTCGCACTCTCTTGTTGTAAGCTCTGCTTATTCGGTTCTTGTAAGCGGCTGATCTGAGCTCTGCTGCTAGTCTGACCTCAAGTAAGAGGTCAAGATCCTCCTTGTACAATTTGTCATTCAGTTCATGGTCGTAGTTTAGGATCCGCCAGTTTGGTAACCCAACTTCGACCAGTAGCACCACTTCGGCGTCGAATGCCAATCTGAAGGGGGTTCCTCCTGTAGCTTCTTTCTCGGTGTTTCTATTGGACCATAGCACTGCTGGCACCATATCGGCCCATGCTGCTTTCAGATCGTCTAGCTTCTTTTTAGCGCATTCAGGATCTGCTTGTTGGTGGCCTCAGCTTGGCCGTTACTCTAGAGGTGGCATACTGATGAGTACGCGAACTTAATGCCATAGGGATTCAGGGAAATTTTTATCGGTCCGCAGTCAAATTGGACACCATGATCCATGACAATCCTCATGGGAATTCCAAACCTAGTAATGAGATTTTGCCAGATAAACTTCTTCACCTGATTGGCCGTGATCTTTGCAGTCGGCTCTGCTTCAATCTACTTCGTGAAGTAGTCGATTCCCACTATTAGGAAATTTCTTCCACCTGATGCCGGGGTAAATTGTCCTATTATGTCCATCCTCCACTGAGCAAAGGGAATTGGATTCAGGATAGGCTATAGATCGTTTCCCGGTTGGTGGATGATAGGAGCAAATCTCTGGCACTTGTCGCATTTTTTATCGTAGACCTGTGCATCAGCCAACATTGTCGGCCAATAGAAACCGGCTCTCAATGCCTTCAGTGCTAGTGTTTTCCCTCCGATATGGTTCCCACACACCCTTTTGTGGATTTCTTCAATGATTTTCATGGCCTCGTGGGCTGTTACGCACCTTAGGAGAGGGAGTGAAAACCCTTTTTTTCTACAGTTGTCCTTGAAAGATGCAAAACCACATGGCTTCCCTTTTTATTTCTTCACCGCCATCTTATCTTCTACTAAACTATCAGTCAGTTTGTATGCCATTATTTTATCATACCACTCTTTTCCCTGATTGATCGTGTTTACCTCTGATTGGGCGGCATCTATGCTTCTCTCCGACAGTATCTCGATAATGACACTTTGCTTCAGATCAGTTGTGCTTGAACTTAGCTTGCTAATTTAGACAAGGCATCCGCACCCATGTTCTCTGCTCGCGGAATTAGGGACTACCTCGAAACTCTGCAATCCTACCGTAATCTGCTTGACCTTGATCAGATATTTCTGCATTATCGACTCTCTAGCTTCGTAGGTTCCTTCTATCTGACTTGATATGAGCTGGGAGTCCGTCGTCATTCTAACTTTCTTAGCCCCTGCCGCGATACTCAGATTGATCCCGGCAATAGCCGCCTCATACTCTGCCTCATTGTTCGATGCTTTGAACCCAAAGCGGACGACATATTCGAATGTATCCCCCTCTGGGGAGGTCATGACTACTCTGGCCTCGACTCCTGTTTGGGCTGCGGAACCATCCACAGATATCTACCAGGTACCGGCAGGCTCCTCGGTACCCTCGTAAGTGGTTTCAACAATGAAATCGGCTAGAGCGTGAGCCTTTATGGTTGTGCGTGGCCGGTTGATGTGACCAAGTTATGTGCGATTATAGAGTATTGAGAAGTCCATTTTACTAAGGTTTAAGGTTTAAGAAGGAGAGTTTGACTCATCTAAACCTTAGTGTGGAGAAGAGGGAGTTATGATGAATTTGCAGTATTAGAGGAGATTTAAGGATATTTTGTGGTTCCATATGCTTTTGATCATTTACAGGTGGATTAAGCTCACAAAGTTCCTTGAAGTCTAGATTTTGATGGTTGTCATCCAAGTTCATCTCTTTGTGGCTCTACGGCATTGTGTGCCCACCATGGGCGTTGAAGAGCTCACCTCGAGCGTTTTTGAAGAATATGAATCATGAGCAGTGGCGAGTGCCAGACTCGCGCACCATACACGCACGATCCGCGTACTTCGAGCGAAGGCAATCATTTGACAGCAGCGAAGGCCCGACTCGCGCACGTGGAGCGCCCGACTCGCGCACTTCGACGCGGTTACGACTCGTCGACAGTTTTCAGCTTTCCCTTAGGTTTGATTAAGAAAAAAACGTTGTTTTGGGAGGATATCTGGTAATTTCTGAACCTAATGAGAGAGGATAGAGAAGAAGAACCCTAATCCCTATCTTCCCTTTTTGAGTTTCGAATCATTAGTTTGAAGATTTCTTTGATGGATGCTATGTCGATCGTAGCCTAAGTCTAGTCTTGAGAACGGTTAATCAAGCTTCGGTCTATTATTGTGAGGTTTCTCTTTGTTGACTTTATCTTGATTATAATTGTGATTCCTTGTTCTTGATCTATGATTATTGTATGTATTGCTAGGAGTACTACTAGTTTATACGTCCGATTTATCTTTTGCTAGGATTTAGAATTGATGCCGAATCATCTGTTCTACTTTCATGAGTACTAGGGTTTGATTAACGAATCTGATTATTCTTGATTAATCACTAAGGAAATCGCAATTTCTAATTTGAATATGTTGTGCTAGCAACTTGTTAATTGGCTCATTGTTTCCTTGTTCGTTGATGTTCTATTGATTTGAATTTAATCTCTGATTAGATTTGATTAATCTTTAGTTCAAGTTTTATGATCATCTGATTGTGATTGTTTAACGGTACTTTTGAGGGAAAGGAATTTGATTTCCAACTTTGAGTAATTAAGAGTAAAGTTACACATTTGAGAAACTGATGATCAATAGTATGAATCGAAGTGGACATTAACCGAACTCAAGATTCTTCTCTTCTCGATTACATTACTTCTTGATTGTTCTTTTGTTCTTCATATTTAGTTATTCAATTCTTTAATCCCAAAACCCCCATTTGATCTATTATAAGCACGAGTTAGTCCCCAAGTCTCTGTGGATACGACCCTACTTGCCACTTACATTTATTTGTATTGGAAAGGAGGAAAATAAACTTTTAACTTTGGTAGCGCGTACGACTGCGCCGCACCAAATTTTGGCGCCGTTGCCGGGGACTTGGCAATCACTAAAACGTGTTTATTTTAGATAGTTCTATACAATTATTATTATTTTTCTTAGTACATGGTTGATACTCGTACCACTAATCAAGATCACTTGCAGTACGATCCAGAACTTGAATTGAATTTTTTCAGGTCAACGAGAGAAGTGCGAGCGAATTTTCGAGCACTTCCATTTGCTTTACATTTTGAGGAAGCGATGCCACCGCGAGTGGAGAATCGTACTTTGAGGGAGCTCACCGCTCCTAATCTTGATCAGCAACCATTATGTATCACTTTCCCAACACTCGAGGAAGGTAGCTCAAATCAGGGCTCATTCATCTGTTACCATCTTTTCATGGGCTCAGTGGTGAAGACCCTAATAAGTTCTTATCTGAGTTTTATGTTGTGTGCTCAAGCATGAAACCGAGTAATGCCACGGAGGAGCAGGTTAAGATGAGGGCGTTTCCTTTTTCTCTATAGGATACGGCTAAAGACTGGCTTTATTATCTCCCACCGGGGTGTATCACCAGTTGGTCTGAAATAAAAAAGCGGTTCCTGGACAAATATTTTCCCGCTTCTAAATCATCTACTTTGAAGAAGGAAATAAGCAACACTGAGCAGAAATATGATGAACCTCTCTACGAGTATTGGGAACGGCTCAAACGGCTGTGTGCCAGTTGTCCTTATCATGGATACAATGAACAAGACCTCATTTTATACTATTATAATGGGCTCTCGGATGAGGATGTCAGAATGGTAAATGCTGCTAGTGGTGGATCCATTATCAATAAAACTCCGGACAACGCTTGGGCTTTGATAGAGGAGTTGTCTGAAGGCTCCCGTCATTTTAGTAAGAGATCCACCAACCGGAAGGCAAATGTGAGCAGCTCTAGTACTCAAAGTTCTAGAATAGTGGAGCAAGTTCAAGCTCTCACTTCATTGGTAAGGGATCTTGTTGTTAAGAAAAGCCCACAGCAGGTGAAGGCATGTGGTATATGTGCTTCGGAACACCCTACTGATTATTGTCCTCAACTACAAGAGGAACAAAGTGAGGAGGTGAAAGCTCTTGGTTTTCAAGGTTCAGGGAATCAAAGGAGGTATGACCCTTATTCCAACACCTACAATCCCGGTTGGAGAGATAATCCGAGGTTGAGGTATGGTAATGGTAATGATCACGACACCCATCCACCGCAGCAATACCATCAAGCACAACCTTATGTGCGCCCACCTCTTATGCAAACTGCTAATCAGGGTCAGAATTCGGGGATGAGGCAAAATTCTACAATGACTACCGAAGATATGCTCAATGCCTTAACCAAGAATGTGACCAGCATGCAAGGTAACATGGTTCAATTTCAAGAGGAGACCCGCTCTAGTATCAAAAATGCGGAGAAGCGAGATGAGCCAGGTTTCAAGTGCCCTGAATAGATTAGAGGCTCGGGATTCGGTAAAACTGCCATCACAAACCGAGCCCAATCCGAGAGCTAATGCTAGTGCCATCACTTTGAGAAGTGGGAAGGAGTTGATAGTATAGCGCAATAATACGGGTGGAAGTGCAATTGTTCATGAGGAGCCGGTGTCTGAGACCGGACCATTGCCACCATGCCAAGACGCAAGTGTGAAAACTCCATCTCGTGCCTCCTAGCAAACCATCTCCACCATTTCTGGCGGCGTTGAGAGATACCCGCAAAAAGGAGGTCGACAAGGACATTTACGAAACCTTTCGTAAATGCGAGGTAAATATCCCTCTTCTTGATGTTGTTAAACAAATTCCAAGGTATGCAAAATTTTTCAAAGAAATGTGTACCGCTAAAAGACAACAAAGATTGAGGGGGGCCCAAAAAGTACAGGTTAGTGAACATGTCTCGGCCGTCTTTGGGGGTAAATTGCCACCTAAGTGTAGCGATCCGGGCATGTTTACTATCCCTTGCGTTATTGGGGACATGACGTTTCAAAAGGCTATGCTTGATTTAGGCGCTTCTATCAATGTGATTCCATTTTCATTGTATGAGTCTCTTAAATTAGGAACGTTAATTGAAACTGGAGTGGTGATCCAATTAGCTGATAGATCTTCTGCTTATCCTAGAGGTATAGTAGAAGATGTGTTGGTTAAAGTTGATAAATTAATTTTCCCTGCTGATTTTTTTATGTCTTAGACATGGACCATGATAAGCATGCCGCTCCTATCCTTTTAGAACGACCCTTTTTGAAAACTGCCAGGACTAAAATTGATGTTCACAATGGATCACTCACTATGGAATTTGATGGAACCAAGATAGAATACAATATCTATGATTCCATGAAATTTCCAACTGAAGAACACACATGCTATGCTATTGATATCATTGATTCTGTGACACAAGATGTTTTTGATCTTGATGGAAATGATGCTTTGCAAGTAGCTCTAGAGCACGGTTTTGAACTAGATAATGTGGCATATGTGTTGAGCACTAACTTGCAGGAAATGGTTCAGTATCTCCAAGGGCCCAAACGCTCACCAATTACCCCATCTCATATGGGACCTATCCCTTTGACCGTTCCTGGAGAAAAGTTGTTGCCTTCTGTTTTGCAGGCACCGAAGGTAGAGTTGAAGCCCATTCCTGACAATCTGAAATACTCTTTTCTTGGTGCAGACAATACCCTTCCGGTCATAATATCAAATAAACTCACCAAGGACCAGGAAGGGAGGTTGCTTGAGGTCCTCCAAGAGCACAAGGAAGCCATAGGTTGGACTATTGCCAACATTAAAGGCATTAGTCCCACCACATGCATGCATCACATACTGTTGGAGGAAGATGCTAAGCCAGTTAGGCAGCCTCAGAGAAGGTTGAACCCACCCATGATGGAGGTGGTCAAAAAGGAAATTTTAAAACTTCTCCAGGCAGGTATGATTTACCCCATCTCTGATAGTAAGTGGGTTAGTCCTACTCAAGTTGTACCAAAAAAGACTGGGGTAACTGTTATAGCTAACAAGGATGGTGACTTAGTGCCCACCCGCGTCCAGAATGGGTGGCGCGTTTGTATAGATTACCGTAGATTGAATGCGGTGACTAGAAAAGATCACTTTCCCTTGCCATTTATTGACCAAATGCTGGAAAGGCTTGCTAGTCATGCCTTTTATTGTTTTCTAGATGGCTACTCGGGTTATTTTCAGGTGGCCATAGCGCCAGAGGATCAAGAGAAAACTACCTTCACTTGCCCCTTTGGTACGTTTGCTTATAGACGCATGCCTTTCGGGCTCTGTAATGCCCCGACCACCTTTCAAAGGTGCATGGTAAGTATCTCCTCTGAGTTTGTGGAGAACTTTGTTGAGGTTTTTATGGATAACTTTACAGTTCATGGAAATTTTTTTCGATAACTGTTTAGCTCATCTTACTCTAGTGCTTAAAAGATGTGTTGATACTAACATAGTTCTTAACTCCGAGAAATGTCATTTCATGGTGGAACATGGTATTGTTTTGGGCCATGTGGTCTCTGCCCAAGGTATCGAAGTTGATAGAGCGAAAATTGATACTATCCAATCTTTGTCTTACCCCACTAATGTTCGGGAAGTCCGTTCTTTTCTTGGTCATGCAGGTTTCTACCGCAGGTTCATCAAAGACTTCTCCAAAATCTCTGCACCTTTGTGTACTCTCTTGCAAAAGGATGTTGACTTCAAGCTTAGTGAAGATTGTCGGCGGGCATTTGATGTGTTGAAGGAAATGCTTATTTCCGCACCTATCATCCGACCCCCAGATTGGTCTCAACCTTTTGAGATCATGTGCAATGCTAGTGATTACGCCGTCGGAGCCGTCTTGGGTCAAAGGGAGGGGCGAGTGCCTCATGTCATATACTATGCCTCCATGACTCTTAACGAGGCTCAGCGTAACTACTCCACCACTGAAAAGGAGTTGTTAGCAGTGGTCTTTGCATTGGAGAAGTTCCGCTCATATTTGTTAGGCACCAAAGTGATAGTATTCACCGATCATGCAGCTCTTTGTCATCTAATGACGAAGAAGGAAGCCAAACCAAGATTATTTCGGTGGATTTTGCTATTAAGTGAGTTTGACATAGAGGTCAAAGACAAGAAAGGTACAGAAAACTTGGTAGCAGATCACTTGAGTAGGATAGAATCCAGTGTGGAAAAGCAGCATTCTGAGGGCATTCAAGCAGAGTTTTCGGATGAGAGGTTACTTGCTATTAGTACCATGCTTCCTTGGTATGCCGACATTGTGAACTTTCTTGTCTCTAATGAGCACCCCCCTGGGTTCTCTAAGGCTCAACGAGACAAACTCACGAGTGATGCAAAACATTATGTGTGGGATGAACCGTATCTGTGGAAGCATTGTGCCGACCAAGTTATTAGGAGATGCATTTCCAATGATGAGGTAACTTCTATAATTACTTTTTGTCATGCACATGCATGTGGAGGTCACTTTGGAGTAAGACGAACTGCTAGAAAAGTTCTTGACTGTGGATTTTTTTGGCCTAGTTTGAACAAAGATAGTTTTCAATTCTGTAAATCTTGCGATAAGTGCCAAAGAGTCGGGAACATATCTCAAAAGAATGAAATGCCCCAAAATTTTATGATCTATGTTGAAATTTTTGATGTATGGGGCATAGACTTCATGGGACCATTTCCCAATTCTTTTGGTTTCACTTATATCTTGCTTGCTGTGGATTATGTTTCTAAATGGGTGGAAGCAAAAGCCACTAGTACTGATGATTCGCAAGTAGTAGTAGATTTTGTGAAAACTAACATATTTTGCAGGTTCGGCATCCCAAGAGCTTTAATAAGTGATAAGGGGACTCATTTATGCAATAGGACAGTGGGAGCGTTGTTAAGGAAATATCAAGTCACCCACAAAACATCCACTGCTTACCACCCACAAACCAATGGTCAAGCCGAGGTTTTCAATAGAGAAATCAAATCTATCCTTGAGAAAACTGTGAATCCTAATAGGAAGGATTGGAGTAAGCGGTTAGACGATGCTTTGTGGGCATACAGGACAGCTTATAAAACACCCATTGGTATGTCCCCATACCGGTTGGTGTTCGGTAAACCCTGTCATTTGCCCGTAAAGCTAGAACATAAGGCATATTGGGCAGTGAAGAATTTCAACATGAATATGGAGCTGGGTTGCATTGGAAGTTGCAACTCCAAGAACTTGAGGAGATAAGGAATGAGTCATATGAGAATGCCGAGATTTATAAAGCAAAAACAAAGGCATGGCATGAAAGTTGATAATTCGGAAGGAGTTTGTGATCGGACAACGTGTCCTACTCTATCAATCACGTCTTCGTTTGTTCCCTGGAAAGTTACGTTCTCGATGGCTTGGTCCATTCGTGGTAGTGAAGGTATTCCCTCATGGTGCGGTGGAAATTCAAAGTGAGGAGACCTCTAAAATTTTCAAAGTTAATGGGCAACGTTTGAAGCCCTACCATGGAGGTTTTACACCGGATGGGACCGAGGGTCTAGAGTTGGAGGACCCGGTCTATGAGTGACCATTGATGAGCAAAAGGTCGAGCTAACGACTTTAAACTAGCGCTACTCGGGAGGCAACCCGTGCATTGTAGTGTTTCTACTTACTTTCTTTTCTTTTTATTTTCTTTTTTCTTCTCTTTATTAGGATTTTATGCTTGGTGTACTTTGCTTCATGTTTGCAGGTGTCCTTAGCACATACAAGTAGAGGGAAGTTGCAGGAGTTCATGCGCGAGCCGCGCCCTTTCTCACCCGACTCACGCACTGCGAGCACTCCTTGTTGATGTCCCAATAAGAACTGCCCGACTCGCGCATATGGAGCGCCCGAGTCGCGCGTTGCGAACTGCGGAAAACAACCCCTTCGTTTTTTTTTTCTCTTCTCTTCATACTTTCACCCCATTACCCTCACCCTTCTCGACTCTCTATCTCTTTCCCTAGGTCTCCCCACTCCCAAATCTCCATTCCACTCTCTCATCATTCTCACTCTCTCTTCTCCATCTCTTATTGCCATAACTCGTCATCTTCATCCTCCATCTTTCTCTTTCACCACCAAAATCTGAAATTTTTCTTTATTTTCGAAAAACCCTAACTTTTGGGGTTTCTTTCACCTTTCTCAATTTGCACCAATTGAAGACATAAGAAGACTTTTGGAGTATCATGGAACATTTATTTGGGGTTGCATTGATGAAAACCACACTTGGAACTCCGGATTTGGTAAACTTTCAATCCATCCCTCTTGGTTTTGCTTGATTTTCAGTTCTAGCTTAATCTTTGGATTGCTTGTTGTGATTATATATGTTCTTGGTGTGATTGCTTGTTTCTTGTTGGTTATTGGTGAATTGGTGTGGGTTTTGTGTTTTGGTGGAGTTGAGGATAGTGTTGTGGTGGAGGTTAAAGAAGGTGTGGTGATATTTCAGGTTTGGGTTTTATTTGATTGATGAGATTGGTTGTTTTGGTGATAACTTGCTTTGCTTCCCTACTCTTGATATGGCACCTAAGAGAGCTCGGAATGATTGTCCGGGTCTCACTCACCTCAATGCAACTCAACTGAAAAGGTGGAAAACATTGACCAAACCGGGAAGAACAATTCAAGAGACCAAGTTTGTGTGCTGCGACACCTTACGCAAACTAGGACTCTTTGAACCGGTTAAGTTTCTCTTAGCCAAGGTGGGTTTAGATGGATTCATGGAGATAAGAAAGCCGACTTATGAGAGATACACATTGGAGTTTCTCTCTACACTAGAGAAACGGGATAGTCCTGAGGGCCCTACCATCATTTTCACCCTTAATGGCAGGAATTTTCAATTGACCTATGAGGAGGTAAAACTTGCTTTTGGTTGGAACTATGAGCCAGATGATCGGTTTATGGCAGTCGGTGTATGCAATGAGGCTCTTTTCTGGTCAGACATCACACATGGACTCATTTGGGGTCATAGGTGCAAAAGTAGCCAAATTCCTCACCCCGCTCTTAGATTTGTCCACCGTCTACTAGCTATGACGGTATTTTGCCATGGGGAGCCTACTGCTATTCCCAAGCTTGATCTCAAGTGTTTATGGACTCTGACACCGGGAGGTGTCGGATGCCCGGACTGGTTAGATATCTGGTTAAATGGTTGTTTTGAGGTGCGTCGCAAGGAGCATGGGAAAATCAGTATGGGGGGTATGGTGACTCAACTAGGACACTATGTTGGGGAGGAAGTACCGGTGGATGAGGAAGGAGAAGATATTTTGCGCCCTCTAAACTATTTTAAAACTCGGCGAAGTGACTTTACATTTAAATACTCTCTTACTCAATTGCATAGAGACTACATGCTGTGGTTTCCTCCCTCTAAGGACCATTTTGTATGGCTCTACGGTTCTAACTTGGTAAGGTACATGTCCTTGCCACAAAACCGTCTCGCCATCACTGAGCATACTTCACAAGCTGATCTTTTTATCCCACCTGATGACATCTATCGTCCGGGGGTGGAAGAAGAGTTCAACCAAATTAGAGGCGCGGCCCCAACGGCCCGCGAAGAGAATCAAGAGGCTGAGGGTGAGCATCAGGAGATGGGTGAGGCCGAGATACCTCTTTCCTTTGAGGCTAGAGTGACCAGTCGGTTAGACTACTATGGTCAGGAGCTTTACGAGTTGAGGCAACAATACCACACCTTAGATGACAATGTCTATTCGATGCACTCTATGATGTCTGCCATGAATAATTTCTTTGTGTCCCAATATCCATCTACTGTTGATGGGACGGGGTATGTTGACCCCACTGCTGAGATCGATCTTTGAGTTGACTCGCAGGAGAGCTGCGAGGGGATCGTCTAGCCGACATCCCGGAGGACCTTCTAGGTCCTAGATTGTAAGTTTTCCCATTTCCCTTTTGTTTATTGTTTGTCCTTTCTTCCATTGAGGGCAATGTTTGCTTCAAGTGTGGGGGAGGGATAGCTTACTTTCTTGTATATATTTTGTTTTATTTTTGCTTATCCAAAAAAAAAAAAAAAAAACGAAAGCCCGCAGAGTTGAAAACCCGCAAGGGCGGGCGACTCAGGCAAAATTGGGAGCCCGGATAGGTTGAAAACCCGAAGGGCAATCTATGCAAAAAAGTGGCTAATTGAAGCGGGTGAGATGGTGAGTTTATAAAAAATAAAAAATAAAAAAAATTTGTGTGAAGCTAGGATGAAAACCCGGAAGGGCTCCTAGGCAAAATGAGAGATAAAAGAGAAAAAATTTAAAATCATTTGCCGGAGTTGGTGTCATAAGGAGGATTGGTGATATAAGGAGTGTCTCGGGTAGGTTTCTCATCTTGATGTTTGGAGTTAGAGGCGAATAGGTTAGAGCTCGCTCATCATTGGAGGAATAAGGAGTTTGGTGGTTGTGATTGTGTTTAGATGGTCCAAGTTCGAGTCCTTTGAGATTTGTCAGGATTCGAATTTGCTTTTGTCATTTCATAACATGAGGATGGTTCTGGTGTTGTGCAGATTGGAATGGCTTTGAATCCTTTGAGATCTTTCGGGGTTCAAAGTCATGCGTTTTTATTATCTTGGTGTTGAGTATAGTATGAGAATGCTATTTACATTATTTCAGGAAGAGCTTTTAGCTCAAGTGTGGGGGTGACTCTTACCCTTAGACTTGGCTTTGAGCGAATCGGGGGAAATAGCAAACTTTTATCATACACTAGGATGGAGAGATAAGGGGAGTAGTGAAAGGTGAGCAATGGCTTGGAAGGGGTGCCTCATTGACTTTTATTTTGAGTTTACTCGAGGTCGAGTAAAGTTGAAGTGTGGGGGTATTTGATGTGACCAAGTTATGTGCGATTATAGAGTATTGAGAAGTCCATTTTACTAAGGTTTAAGGTTTAAGAAGGAGAGTTTGACTCATCTAAGCCTTAGTGTGGAGAAGAGGGAGTTATGATGAATTTGCAGTATTAGAGGAGATTTAAGGATATTTTGTGGTTCCATATGCTTTTGATCATTTACAGGTGGATTAAGCTCACAAAGTTCCTTGAAGTCTAGATTTTGATGGTTGTCATCCAAGTTCATCTCTTTGTGGCTCTACGGCATTGTGTGCCCACCATGGGCGTTGAAGAGCCCACCTCGGGCGTTTTTGAAGAATATGAATCATGAGCAGTGGCGAGTGCCCGACTCGCGCACCATACACGCACGATTCGTGCACTTCGAGCGGAGGTTGGAAGTAGGCAGTAGCAAAGGCCCGAGTCGCGCGCAAGACATGCCCGAGTCGCGCATATCGAGCGAAGGCAATCATTTGACAGCAGCGAAGGCCCGACTCGCGCAGGTGGAGCGCCCGACTCGCGCACTTCGACGCGGTTACGACTTACGACTCTTCGACAATTTTCAGCTTTCCCTTAGGTTTTATTAAGAAAAAAACGTTGTTTTGGGAGGATATCTGGTAATTTCTGAACCTAATGAGAGAGGATAGAGAAGAAGAACCCTAATCCCTATCTTCCCTTTTTGAGTTTCGAATCATTAGTTTGAAGATTTCTTTGATGGATGCTATGTCGATCGTAGCCTAAATCTAGTCTTGAGAACGGTTAATCAAGCTTCGGTCTATTATTGTGAGGTTTCTCTTTGTTGACTTTATCTTGATTATAATTGTGATTCCTTGTTCTTGATCTATGATTATTGTATGTATTGCTAGGAGTACTACTAGTTTATACGTCCGATTTATCTTTTGCTAGGATTTAGAATTGATGCCGAATCATCTTTTCTACTTTCATGAGTAGCAATCTAGGGTTTGATTAATGAATCTGATTATTCTTGATTAATCACTAGGAAAATCACAATTTCTAATTTGAATATTGCTAGCAACTTGTTAATTGGCTCATTATTTCCTTGTTCGTTGATGTTCTATTGATTTGAATTTAATCTCTGATTAGATTAGATTAATCTTTAGTTCAAGTTTTATGATCATCTGATTGTGATTGTTTAACGGTACTTTTGAGGGAAAGGAATTTGATTTCCAACTTTGAGTAATTAAGAGTAAAGTTACACATTTGAGAAACCGATGATCAATAGTATGAATCGAAGTGGACATTAACCAAACTCAAGATTCTTCTCTTCTCGATTACATTACTTCTTGATTGTTCTTTAGTTCTTCATATTTAGTTATTCAATTCTTTAATCCCAAAACCCCCATTTGATCTATTATAAGCACGAGTTAGTCCCCAAGTCTCTGTGGATACGACCCTACTTGCCACTTACATTTATTTGTATTGGAAAGGAGGAAAATAAACTTTTATCTTTGGTAGCGCGTACGACCACGCCGCACCACCGGTACTCTATGTCGAACTCAGAAAATTCAATCGCCCACTTAAGTAACCTGCCGGTTGTGTCCAGCTTGTGAAGTGCCTTTTCTAACGGCTGATTAGTGAGTACCTGGATGGTATTAGAGTTAAACTAGGGTCTGAGCTTTCTTTCCGCTATCAGCACGACATATGCCATTTTCTCCAGCAACTCGTACTGCGGTTCCGCTCCTGCCAAGACATGGCTGACGAAATAGATATGATGTTGTTGCTTATCTTTCTCAACTAGTAAAACTACCGCGACCGTTTTCACGGTCACCGATACATAGAGTTGGAGCTTATCCCTCATCTCGGGTCTGGTGATAGTCTGGAGCCTCTTGAAGTGCTCCTTTACGGCTTGTAATGCCTGCCTTTACTCATCCCCCCATTCAAAATTTTTATTCCCCCTCAGGACTTTGAAGAATGGTAGGGCCTTCTCCGCTAACTTAGAGGCGAACCTGGTTAGGGCCGCCATTCTGCATGTAAGCTTCTGGATATCCCGGATGCTCTTTGGCTCCGGTAGCTCACTTATTGCCCTGATCTTGTCGGGGTTTGCATGTATCCCCTTTTCACTTACCATGAAGCCTAGAAACTTGCCGGACCTTACCTCGAACACACACTTCTTGGGGTTCAGCTTCATTTGATATTTACGGAGAGTCGCAAAAGTCTCTTCTGGGTTAGTAATGTGAGCTTCCTCCGTGATGCTTTTGACGATACTATCGTCCACATAAACTTCCACATTTCGGCTGTTCTGAGCCACAAATATCTTGTCTACCAACTTTTGATAGATATCCCCTGCATTCTTCAATCCGAATGGCATGGCCTTGTATGCATAAACGCCGGCATTGGTGATGAATGCGACTTTACTTCTGTCAGATTCTAAGCGGCTGATCTGATGGTATCCTGAAAAGGCATCCATGAAGCTTAACAGTGCGTAACCGCTAGTAGAATCTACTAATTGGTCAATTCTCGGCACTGGGTAACATTCGTTAGGGCAAGCCTTGTTCAGATCAGTAAATTGACGCACATCCGCCATGAATCATTAGCTTTCTTTACCATAACCACATTTGCCAGCCATTCAGGGTAGTCGTAGGGCTCGATTAAATCTGCCGCGCAGCTTATCAACCTCCTCTTTAATTACTGCATTCTTCTCGGCTCAGAAGTTTCTCTTCTTCTGTTTTACCGGTCTCACATCCTTATTGACATTCAGTCGGTGAACCAAAAACGCGAGATCAATTCCCGACATCTCATCTGCCGAGAATGCGAAGACATTTGTATTGTTTATTAGCAAACTTATCAAGTTTACCTTAACATCTTCCCCCAAGTCGACACCAATCTTCACCGTCCTTTCTGGTCTATCCACTTCCAGACTTACCTCTTCGGTCTCTCCTTCAGGGCTAGGTCGTGGCAATTTTGCCGGCCTTCCCTTTAAATTTTCCATTGACAGATCTTTGTTGCCTTTATTTTCCGCTTTCCTCCTTTTTCTTTCAGATTGTGGTGATTCTGCCGGCCTTTTGTGAGACGAAGATTTCAGCACCGTCAGATAACATGCCCGAGCTGATTCTTGATTTCCTTTTAGTCTTTCCTGCATTCCACTGTTTGACGTGTATATCATCGTCAAATGATATGTGGACACTACAGCTTGAGCGTCATGAATCAGTGGTCGCCCAATGATGGCGTTATAAGCTGCCGGTACATCAACAACCAGGAATTCCACCATGAGATCTCGTGACTGGGATCCCTCTCCCAACATAACCGGTAACCGGATGGTGCCCTCAGGGACTACCGATGCCTTCGTGAATCCGATCACTGGGTATGAGACTGATTTCAAGCATGATTTGCCCAAACCCATCTTCTCGAATGTTGGCATGAACCGTATGTTGGCAGAACTGTCGCCATCTACGAGGACGCAATGAATAATCGCATTGGAAACCTACAGAGATACTACCAAAGGGTCATCATGAGGAAAGATAATCCCCTTGACGTCCTCAGCTGTAAATGCTACAGATGGCATATGCAGTGGTGCCGACCATTTACCAGTGTTGGGGTAGTTGACCTGGTGTCTGACTTCCTTCAAACTAGCCTTGGCCTCGTGTATGCTTCCACTGTGAACTGGTCCTCTCGAGATGACATGTATTTCGGTTATTCTCTCTTTGACCGACCTTCTCTTACCGTCATCCTCTCCAAGTGACTTTTCTTGGTCAGTTCGAGCCTGATACTGCTTAAAGTAACCTCTTCGTATCAAGTCTTCAATGCTGTCCTTCATATCTTTACAGTCATCTGGGACATGGCCGTAATCTCTGTGAAAGTCACACCACTTTGATTTATCACGGCCTTTGTAGAACATCCTTCTAGGCCGCTGCCACTTATCATCCTTCTTATTCATCTCGAAGTTCTCCGCTCTAGACACCATCAGCAGAGTGTAATTGTGATAATGCTCTAGCCTTCTTTCTTAGCCCTTTTTCACCAATTTGATATCTTCTCGTCTACTGGAGGTGTCATACTTCTTATGTTTTGGGTGTTTGTCCCTTTCTTTCTCCTTCTCCTTTCCTTGCTATCCCCCCTCAGCCCATTTGGATATTGTTGCCTTGTCGAATTCTTCTCCTCGGATGAAATCATTGGCTTTACCGAGAATTTCGGTCAAGCTAGTCAACTTCTTAAGGCCCAAGTATCTTCTAAAGGCAGTGCCTTCCCTCAACCCTGTCATCAATGCCAGGACAGCAACTTCTTGCTGCAGAATTGGGATAGTAACGGCTTCATAGTTGAAACGCCTGATATAATCCCTTAGACTTTCTTTTTCTCCCTGCTTGATGGACATCAGCTCTCCTGTTGTTTTCTCTCTTCGCTTGTTGCTGACGAAATGTGTGACAAACAAATAGCTGAGACTTACCGGAAATCACAGACTGTTGCAGGCCGAATGCTCTTGAACCAAGTTTACGCTAACCCGGACAAAGGTGAAGGAAACATTTTACATAAGACAGAGTCCGTGTCGGTGTATAACAACATGTGTAGGAGTGGATTTTTAATTCCTTTATGCAGCTGTTAATTTTTGGGATGTTAGCAATCATTGTTTTTGCTTTGGGAGCCATGAGCTAACTATTTTTCCTAAAGAATTTGGTGCTATAATTGGCTGGCCTTGTAGTCAATTACCCTGTGTCCCTAGTCTGGAGGATTATTTTTTTAAGGACTTTGAAAGGTTCGTGGATTTGAAGGAAGAAAATATATCTGAAATAGTGTATGGGAGGAGGGTTAATTTGACTAGATTAACTGCAATGTATAGTCCTCCTACTAAAAGGGTTAAGCAGACATATCGTATGCGGACATTGGTATTTTGTTTGCTTAGTCGTTTTTTGTTTGTGAACGGGGACAACGGTGCTGGTTTTGGTTCCCTAATTACTGTAGCAGAGCAACTGGAGGTAGGACGGACGTCGATGCCACTTTGTGTAGGGGAGATGATCTCCAGTCTGGATGCTGTGAAGAAGGACCCAAAAGGGAAATTTTCAAGGACCCCTACTGTTGCAGGTAAAAATATATTTTTCTAGTCATGAACCAAAGAATATATTTTTTCCTTGTATATTTGGACATATTATGACTCTATGCGAAGTAATATTATAAAATAATGCTTCGGATTATTACGACTAGAATGAATAATGGTATTATGATATTACATCCCAAAAAAAAAGAAAACATTGAACAGGAACGTGCGCTGGGAGCAGCCTGGTGCGTCGGGTACGAAACGCTGCGTCTGGTGCAGATGTTGCGCGTCAGGCGCAGGGTAGATGAGTGGACAACTTGATGTGAAGCAACATATGTCGTACGTAGTACTACTCTATAGGAATAATATTGCGTATAATATTGCACGTATTATTACTCGTTAGGAAGCAATAATAAAAAGTTTTGCATGTATTATTACTCTTTAAGAAGCAATAATGAAATAGTGTGTATATGTATTATTACTCTTTAGGAAGCAATAATAATATAGAGTTTATCTGTTGATGCAGATCTAGCTGATGAAGCATTTGAGGCTGATTGATCCTCCAGAGAACATAGAGCGGTATAATAAAAAGGGGTTCACCGGCAGGAAGAAGATTTTTACAAAGAAATCTTTCGAAGACTGGATCCTTTTCTTTGGGAATGACGAGCTGAGCGTCAGATGGGTAGTGCCATGGTGGAGAATTGGGTCTATGATAGGTATTAGTGATGATTCTCCCTAAGTGAGGTTGTGTAGTCTGTATACCATGACCTTTTATTTTCCTTCGAGGGTACTGAGACAATATGGGTACCGTCAATTGATTCCTGGAGAGGACACTATTGCACCTAAAATATATGGCCTGACTTGGAGTGGAATTAGAAAGTGGGAGGGATATTGGGGAGAGCGCCCAATTTGTATACCCAGGAAAGAATAGAATCTGAGAAGATATCTAAGAGCTATATAGTATAGATACTGACTAGAGACCCTGCTGTGAGGAAGGAGATGATGGAGAAGGAATCCTCTAAAGTGACTAAGAAGCCGAAATTTACTCCACGAACCGTGGGGAAAACTTTAGAGACTGTGGATAACAGGGGCAATAGACCAGTTAGAAACTCATCTGCACGGAAGAGCAGCCAGAAACCTGTTACTTAAACTTCCTCTGTGAAGGAACGTTTAGGGCCAAAGGTAGCACCAGTGCGGGAAAGACTTGGGCCACGGATGACACCGATAAAGAGAAGACTACGCTTAGGGGGTGTGGTAATCAGGGAAAGGACTGACGCAGGAAGGACGACTCGACAGACAAATGCTCCTACAGGCAAAGGGAAGGAACCTATGGTGTATTTGGAAAAGAGAAAGGCACCTAGACCAAAGCTACAGATGGAAAAGGGAGAAACTTCTACCAAGGGAAAGGAGGAAGAAAAGGCTGAGAAGGGGAAGAAAAAGAAGGACTGATTGCAACAATGCCTTTAGATGGTTTCCTTTTTTCATTGTTGTTTCGAGTTATTGTTTTTATTGCTTTCAATAAGGCTTGCATGCCACATAGTTATTTTATAGAGTAGTCATAACTTATGTTTCAGGTTTTATTTTCCATTCAGCAGTATTAATAAAAAAACAAAGTTTATTTTTATTTAGACTGAAGTGAGCCTAAATATGTCGCAAAAATATGTTGTCATATTATTTTTTAGCATCTTAACGAATGCCGGAAGAACAATCAAACCAGCAGCACAGCAGGGTAGTGCGTTAGATGCGAAAAGTTGCGTCTGGCGCACTGCGTTGCGATGGGCTCAGCTTCAGCTTTTATGCGTCTGGCGCAGATACTGATTTAATTTTTTTTTGTTTTAGACTCGTATGAACCGAAGGAGGTTTTGATTAATGAAGGGGTCGAACCTTGTACAAGGTTGCCTACGTATCCAAATAGGAATCAGGCCGCACGTCGTTCATGCTAAAGAATTGGATTACTTTTACCAATCAAAGAATTGGTTGTGTTTTACACATATAATTTCTTGAGTTGATCAAGATTGGGTAGATTATGGAATTCAGTGCCGTCCATGCCAATTAGTTGAGCTGCTCCTCCAGATAGGATTGTCTTGACAATATATGGACCGGCCTAAGTAGGTCTGAATTTACCTCGAGGATCTAACACATTCTTCCTTAATGCCTTGAGCACTAAGTCTCTCTCTTTAATATTTCGGGGTTTGACCTTCTTATTGAAAGATCGCGCGATACGATTTTGATAAACTTGCATATGATGCAAGGCAGCTAATCGCCGTTCATCGAGCAAGATGAGCTCTTCGAATCTAGCTTTGACCCAGTCAGCTTCAGGAATTTGACTTTCCAGGACAATGCGTATAGATGGTATTTCCAATTCCATAGGTTGGACAGCTTCTACTCCATAGATAAGATAATAGGGTGTAGCTCTAGTAGATGTTCGAATAGAAGTACGGTAGCCCCATAAGGCAAAGTGTAGCTTGTCTGGCCAATCCTTCTAATTTTCGGTCATTTTCTGGATGATGACTTTGATATTTTTGTTAGCAGCCTCCACAGCACCGTTAGCCTGGGGTCTGTATGGGGAGGAGCGATGGTGCTTGATGCTATATTTTTCAAGGACTTGTTCACATTCGGCTTGGAAGTGGGTACCTTGGTCACTTATGATCTCGTGGGGAACCCCATAACGGTAAATTATGGTATTTTCTAAGAAGGCAGCTACATGTTTGGCTGTCAATTTAGCATAGGATGCTGCTTCTACCCACTTATTGAAGTAGTCTATGGCCACAAGGATGAATTCATGCCCCCCGGTACCAGGTGGTGTTATTTTACCAATAATGTCAATACCCCAAGTTGAGAATGGCCAAGGTGAAGTATAGGTATATAACAATGAGGGTGGGACATGTTGCAAGTTAGCGCATAATTGGCATTTTGGACAGGTTTTGACATGGAGGTAACTGTGTTTCTCCATTGTGGTCCAGTAATAACCTAAGCGAATGATCTTTTCAGCTAACATGCGTCCGTTCATGTGCGTGCCACAAATTCCACTATGGACTTGATCCATGACTGTTGTGGTATCGGGTTTATCGATGCAGAGCAGGTGCACGTACGCCTTGTGGTGTTCTTTTGTATAGTGTCCCAGTATACTCGACATATTGGGAGGCCAAGAGCCTTAAGGCACGCTCGGCTCTTGTAGGAGCTCTAGGTGGATATTCTTTTTTGGTTAGGTAGTTGAGAATGTCAGTAAACTAGGGTCCATAAGAAATAGGACATGGCTCAGTGTCTAAGGTGTGAACGTAAGCAGGCTCGATTGCCTTCTCTCAATGATGAGGGGCATTTCCGACATGGTGCGAGGAATCCTAATCATAGAGGCTTTTATTTCTAACTTTCCATTTTTTAGAGATTTGGTTGATGATCAAAGATGAATCACCATATACTCTTAGCTTCTTGATATCGAGGGACACTGCGGCCAGGATCCCTATGATGCATGATTCGTACTCGACTGCGTTATTAGTAACATCAAAGTCGAGTTGAACA
This sequence comes from Beta lomatogona, assembly GCA_947646795.1. Lineage (NCBI taxonomy): Eukaryota > Viridiplantae > Streptophyta > Magnoliopsida > Caryophyllales > Amaranthaceae > Beta > Beta lomatogona. The sequence continues at coordinate 192,332 of CANSNZ010000845.1, read as the reverse complement.
GAGATAGGGGTGTGTTCTCCTTCAGGTGATACCAAGAGTACCCCTACGCCATATCTCTTTTGGTTCGAAGCACCATCGAAGTATAGCGCCCAACTTTCATGAGAAGGTCTTCATTAGGAAATTCATACTCTTCGCGAAATTCATCTACAGGGAAATCTGCTAAGAAGTCTGAAACAGCGTTGCCTTTAATGGATTTGTGAGGGATAAATTTTAAGTCAAATTCGGCCAACATTACTACCCAGCGGGAGAGTCTACTATTGAGGGCTGGCTTTTCGAACAAGAACTTAAGAGGATCTAGTCGTGACACTATATGAATTGTGTGAGTAAGCATATAATGCCTAAGCTTCTTAGTGGCCCAGACTAGTGCAAGACAAAGCTTTTCTAAGGGGGTATAACGGGATTCATAGTCTAAGAGCTTTTTACTAATGTACAAAATGGTGCACTCTTTCCCATCAACTTCTTGTGCCAACATGGCCCCAGCTGCGGTCTTAGTCACAGTCAAATAGAGCCTTAAAGGTATGTCTGGTAAGGCTGGTGCTAAGATAGGTGCGTTGGATAAATATTCTTTGATTTTATCAAAAGCCTTTTGGCAATCCTCATCCCATTCGGCAGCGACACTTTTCTTAAGCTTTTTAAAGATGGGCTCACACACTATGGTCAGTTTAGAGATGAACCTACTGATGTACTGGATTTTACCTAAGAACCCCCTCATTTGCTTTTGATTCTTAGGAGGAGGCATAATCATGATGGCCGTTATTTTAGTAGGGTCAATTTCAATCCCTCTAGAACTGATGACATAACCTAGGAGTCTCCCGAAAGTGACCCCAAAGGCGCATTTTTGTTGATTAAGTCTCATGTTGTATTTGCGAAGTCTCATGAAGAACTTCTCAAGGGCGGTATGGTGTCCCTCTCTATCTTTGGACTTAACTATCATGTCATCTACGTAGACTTCTACCTCTTTATGCATCATGTCATGGAGAAGGGTAGTCGCAGTTCTTTGATAGGTGGCCCCAGCGTTTTTTAATCCAAAAGGCATAACAGTATATCAAAAGGTCCCCCACGGTGTGATGAAGGTAGTATTTTCCAAATCTTCCTCAGCCATTTTTACCTGATTATACCCCGCATGCCCGTCCATAAAAGAGAGAAGGGCATGATTGGCAGTGTTGTCTACTAGGACGTCTATGTGAGGTAGGGGGAAGCCGTCTTTTGGACTTGTTTATTGAGGTCTCTATAGTCAACACACATTCTAACTCTCCCATCACTTTTAGGCACAGGCACAACGTTAGTAATCCAGTTAGGATAATTTGCTTCTTTAATAAAACCTGCATTAAGTTGTTTAATGACTTCTTCTTTGATTTTGAGAGCTACATCTGGTTTCATTCTGTGCAACTTTTGTTTGACAGGTTTCATTCCCTCTATTAGGGGAATGGTATGCTGAGCCATTTCACGGTCAATGCCTAGCATTACCTGGTAAGACCATGCGAATACATCGACATATTCAACTAACGTTTTAATTAATTGAGCGCACTCGCATTCGCTTAAAGTTAATCCAATTCTTACCTCCTTTGGTTCATTATCATCTCAGAGATTAATTTTTTCTGTTTCCTCGATGATTGGAGTCTTATTTTCATCTTCTTTCATTGCTTTAATTACTTCTTTTTCAGATTCATTGTTGCAATCAGAAGGAAAAAAAGAAAAGGAAGTAGAGATATTGCACAAGTCATAAGCAAATAAGTTCATATTATTGAAATCAGAAATCATAGAGTTGAACAATGACTCAGCAGAAATTAAAGACTCTACTTGGACACTAGGCTTAGACATAGTCCCAACTGGGACACTAGACTCAACAGACTTAGACTCATACTCAGACTCTGACTCAGATGACTCGGGTTCTTCAAACATCGGCCTTCCCCGGTGGTGAAAATCATATTCTTTCCGTCTAAAGTAGTCAGCTTGATAGACTTCCTCCATCCTTGCATGATGCCACTTGCAGGAGTGATCAGCATAGCTGGGTCGAAGTCCTCGTTTTGTAACACAGCCTAGATATGAGCAGTATTATTTGGGCATTTGACTGATCAAGAAGTTCCAATGCCTTGTAGTATAAACAATCTTCAGTGAACTGTTTAATGTTGGGATCAGGAATCCCTTCTTCCAGAAGGTGACAGTCCAGCAAATCCGGGGTAGAGTACTCCCTCTTGAGCCTGATAGAATGGTTCAGGGAATTCATAGCAAGGATAATCTTCTCCTTCCCTCAGAAATAGTCCATTCAGAGTGGCTTGATAGAGAGGAAAAGGGATAATGTCCTTGTCTTTGGTATTGCGGTATGCCATGCGTTGTGCAATACGTTCTATGAGCTCCTTCCTGGTGGGCTTGTATCCTAAGCCAAACAAACTTTCCACTGATTTAGGGTCAGTGACAGGAGGTGCTCTAGACTTCTTACTACCCAGTGACATGCCTGGGAAGTGTCCTTTCTTGTGCATAATGTAGTTGACTGCTAGATTAGAGAAGCAATCAAAGTCAAATGGCGCTAAATCCTCTTCAATGAGGGATACCTAAGGGATCCCCAGTGAAGTCGTCAATTTGTAGGCGTGGATTTTTAATTCCTTTAATGCCTATACTCGGTGTGAGCACGTTTATTTTACTACCCCATTGTTAAGATTTTATTAAAAATATGTTTTGAAGTCACCAACAATTCTTTAAAGGAAGAATCATAAACCTAACTGGATATTGAAACGGAAGGGACATCTTAGGGACTTATCCAATGTAGATTTCCCCGTCTTGACTCCGTAGATGGTCAGGATCCAAAAATTGAGCTCGGGGGTGAGGGTACAATATAGTCAGGAACTATATTGCCCATTGATGGCCTCTACTAAATATTGATTCACAACAGATTTTATGCAAAAGAATAATCAAATAACGTTTTAAGCACCCTAAAAATAATTAATCTGGTTGGTTCAGGAAACATACAAAAATACTTATTATTTAGTGACAAGTTATTATGCAAACATATTACAAGGTTCCTAACAGGTTGTCCAATTTATCTGACTTAATTAGAACAATTCCTTAGGTCTTATTTAGCATAATAACATGTGGGTGATAAAAAAAACATGCATGACAATCATAATAACATGAATATTATATATAGAAATAAAAGAAAAGAGGTTAGGATTTACAAAGAGATGCGATTATTAATTAAAAATCTACATCATGACATGAACATGTTATTAACTTCAATAAAATAAAATATGATTATTCAAGGATCCTCAAGATTATACCTATGTGGTTTAGATCGGATAGCGTAACGACCTTCAGGAGAAGCAATTGTGAAACAAGGAATATAATATGATCAGGAACATGAATTCATTTGGAAGATTGAAAGTGTTTTAGTATTTGGAGAGTCGAAGTGTGTTTCAGAAATATTCGAGAGGATTTGTGTGTGTAAAATAATAATTCGAAGCCGTCTCTGATTCCGAAAATCATCCCGTATTTATAGGCAAACAAAAATGTGCGCTTCACGCAAGCCTTGCGCCAGGTGCAGGCCTAAGGGGCAGACGCAAGGACACGCGTCAGGCGCAGATTGGCGCAACTGACGTGGTTCGTCCAGTTAAAAATCTACACGTGGAAACGCGTTTTCGAAAAGATAAAAAATTATCTTGTGTCTCACACAGGACTTGCGCCAGGCGCAGGACTCTGTGTGAGTCACAAGTACACGTATCAGGCGCTCATTGGCGCGCCTGACGCGATCTAGCCAATGTACTGGACGCACGTGGCGCGCTGAGCGCAACCGCCGCGTCCCGCGCATATTTCAGAATATTAGTTTTTTATTCTACGCGTGCTTTCAAGATGCTATTTTATCCCTAAAAATCCGAAAATCGAATTTTACGGGTTAAAAATCTGATTTATGCCCTAAAGATAATAATAAAAGCTTTTATAAAAATATTTATTAAAACAATAAATATTCAATTGGGCTTTTAAAAATGGACTTGAAAGCATTTTACGGGTTTAAATTACAATTAATCATCATGGATAATTAATTGGGCTTTTATAATATTATTCCAAAACACATATGGCCTGGTTATTCGGACTACTCTTCCATTAAGTCGTGCCAACTAATACCGCGGTATATTTCATCATTGGACCCTTAAATGGGGATACACGATCATGTGTCTACAACATGTGTCCTCATAGGCAGATATGTGATCCTTAGGGTCTATCTTGCTGTCATACTTACATGTTGGCATTTTGAACTTCTCCATGGGCTCTTGGAGTATGGCAGTGGAGAATAGAGAAGAGCGAAGCGATACCGGCCCTCGATGCCGATTCATCTCACTCTCCCTTCTAGGATGGGATGACTGCTGGACCTCGGTGTCATGTTAACTTTCATCTTCCTCGCCTTCCACCGGCTCGGTGGGTGTCTTCGAATTTTGCACATGATCCTGATCGTGCTGGCTTCGTTCACCAAGACGACCACTAAGGAAAGACCAAAGCTTTCTAACCACCGGTTGTGGAGTTTTAAAGCCAGGTGGACCTGCTTCAAGAACGTCATTGTTCTCGTCAGTCTCCGGCATCCCGGAGAGTTTCTTACCCGCTATTGGCGATTGCTTAGGATCCGTGAGGCAGGTTAGCTGGCAAGGTCGTGGCTTACGACTAAGGTATAGTTCACCCCTCCTTCTAGCGCTAATTGTTCCGGTATGGAATAAATACTATTGGGGTGAACCGATATCCTTTAATCACGTGTGCCAGTTTGATGTCTTAGAAGACAAAACACGTAAACTAACCTCGTGGGTTGCTCCGAGTAACCTCCCTCCGATGCCTAAACCAGTAAAGGGTAAAAGCCGGTATATCTCAAGTAGAGTATATTAGTGTATGTGAACGTACCTTATGATTCAGATCATGGGGTATTTATAGGAGCCGGCAGTGTCCTAAGCTAGGACACTGCTCCTATTGGTTGAATACAATTCTATCCTCTTTTTGATACTTATCTTTAGGCCCATAAGCATGTTGAGTAAGTACTGGATCAGGCCCAAGCTCATTAAGGAGGGCCCAACCGTTGCACACCGGTAAGGTGCCCGTTTAGTACCGGTATAATGGTAATACCGGCATCAGGTGCGCGTTATCCCTAGATTCCAGGGAATGCCAAGATGGTTTGACCATGCCGGTCAATCGCGGTCCAGTTGGATCGGTATGGAACTTAGACATCCTCCATACAGGTATGATAAACATACCGAAACTTTTTTAGTTTAAGAGATCAACACTAACAACTGCATCTTCTATTCAGGGACCAATGTTAGAATTCTTTCAATTTTCGCCATTATTTTGAGGTTTTTAGAAATTTGTTGAGAATGAAGAAGACATTAAGTTCTAGGGCTCACAGAAAAGAGAAGGTAGGATCAATCAAAATTTTCATAGCAGAGAAACTTGATAGAGGATGAGGAAGGAATGACCTTCACTGGCAAGCAGCCACCACCGTGAAGTAATTTGAGGCTGAAATTTTTAGCACATCTTATCCTCCAAGACTTGGAGCCTCTTCGTCTTCTTCAGAATTTTTTTCAGAAAATGGATCGGATAACCCGAATATCCAGTCCGTTATCTTAGATATACTATTTTTTCGGATCTGATTCATATGACCTTTTCCTTTATCCGAAATTTTGGATCGGTTTATCCAATATGAACACCCCTAATCACGGTTATAAACATACTAACTACTTACTCATTCCATAATGTAATCCTTGATCAAAATATCACATGACCATTTTTTGGAAAATGTAATCATTTAGAAAAAAAATGTTTTTTAGGGGGAAAATGATCGTATAGCCGAAATTGATTACTTGTTCGTTAAAAATGATTACTTATTTATTGTAATCACGTTCTTATATAAATAATGTTCTTAACCAAACCCAACCCTATATATATAAGTATATATGAATGTTTCTTAAAAATCTCTACATCATAATTATGGAATGGAGGAAGTCTAAAGTTTCTGAAATTAATACCTCTTCCAATCTCGTCTATTAGCAAGTATAACAGTCACATATGCTCACGCACCATGTTAATCGTTAACTAGTTTCTAGGCCCGGGCTATGCCCCGGGTAATTATAATTTTCATTCATTAACATTTTAATTTAAAATTATAACACAAAACATTACTTGAATTGGTTTAGTGTTTAAGACTTTAGTATATAAGGTTGAAGTCATTGGATCAAATCTTATAGCATGCATTTTCTAACATTTTATTGTAAGTGTGTTTACATGAAGTAAACACTCTAAGAGATAACACCACTTGGCGCAATTTCTTGTTTAGAAATGCCTTTTAATGGTTGTGGCTTGTGAGTCGAATAAGAACAGAGAAACCTAACCAAAAAAGTGAGGAATGAACCTGCGCCGCTCATATGGCTGACCAACCAATGATATAAAATAAGTCACATAGTTTTAATACCTGTTTTATGAAATGCCAAAAGTTGAATCAACAACAAAAGAGAAATTAAAAGACAAATGAGCTAATCTGGATTTGATAAATTGCAAATAATTAGAAATTTGTTGAGAATGAAGAAGACATTAAGTTCTAGGGCTCACAGAAAAGAGAAGGTAGGATCAATCAAAATTTTCATAGCAGAGAAACTTGATAGAGGATGAGGAAGGAATGACCTTCACTGGCAAGCAGCCACCACCGTGAAGTAATTTGAGGCTGAAATTTTTAGCACATCTTATCCTCCAAGACTCGGAGCCTCTTCGTCTTCTTCAGAATTTTTTTCAGAAAATGGATCGGATAACCCGAATATCCAGTCCGTTATCTTAGATATACTATTTTTTCGGATCTGATTCATATGACCTTTTCCTTTATCCGAAATTTTGGATCGGTTTATCCAATATGAACACCCCTAATCACGGTTATAAACATACTAACTACTTACTCATTCCATAATGTAATCCTTGATCAAAATATCACATGACCATTTTTTGGAAAATGTAATCATTTAGAAAAAAAAATGTTTTTTAGGGGGAAAATGATCGTATAGCCGAAATTGATTACTTGTTCGTTAAAAATGATTACTTATTTATTGTAATCACGTTCTTATATAAAAAATGTTCTTAACCAAACCCAACCCTATATATATAAGTATATATGAATGTTTCTTAAAAATCTCTACATCATAATTATGGAATGGAGGAAGTCTAAAGTTTCTGAAATTAATACCTCTTCCAATCTCGTCTATTAGCAAGTATAACAGTCACATATGCTCACGCACCATGTTATTCGTTAACTAGTTTCTAGGCCCGGGCTATGCCCCGGGTAATTATAATTTTCATTCATTAATATTTTAATTTAAAATTATAACACAAAACATTACTTGAATTGGTTTAGTGTTTAAGACTTTAGTATATAAGGTTGAAGTCATTGGATCAAATCTTATAGCATGTATTTTCTAACATTTTATTGTAAGTGTGTTTACATGAAGTAAACACTCTAAGAGATAACACAACTTGGCGCAATTTCTTGTTTAGAAATGCCTTTTAATGGTTGTGGCTTGTGAGTCGAATAAGAACAGAGAAACCTAACCAAAAAAGTGAGGAATGAACCTGCGCCGCTCATATGGCTGACCAACCAATGATATAAAATAAGTCACATAGTTTTAATGCCTGTTTTATCAAATGCCAAGCAAAGTTGAATCAACAACAAAAGAGAAATTAAAAGACAAATGAACTAATCTGGATTTGATAAATTGCAAATAATTAGAGGTTAATGTGCGAAAACTTACATGTCTTCGACCAACGTAATCTGTTAATTTGCCACATAGTATAGCACCAAATGCCCCTCCAATACTTGCAATTGATGCAAAAATTGAATACTGCACATAAAAACATCCGAAGATATAGAGTAGATTAGTAGAATATATATTTTTGGGAAAAGAAAAACAGAAAATTTGAACATAGATCTTATATCTTTCTAATCTACCTATATATACTTAAAATGAGCCCGAACTATAGAATAAAGTAGGAAAAATTTACGCTATGGGGCTCAACTATGAGCAGTTGTCTTTAATAGATCTCAACTATCAGTAATCCAGTGGTAATATCAACTATTGCATGACCCATTTTTGCGTGGGCCTAATTTACCAATGACCTATTGAGGCAGTCATTTATGCGAAGGGATCCCACTATCATGAAGAGCAGCGTTTTATTTTGTAAAAAAATAATTAAACATCAGTAAAAGCCACTCATGCGTTTTCTCCAAAAATGTAAAGCCCTTTGTTTGTCTTCTTCTTCCCTCCATTCTTTTTAAATCAACCCATTAAACTACATGAACAACCGCCACAATTTTAAGGTTGAAGGAGGAGGTCCACTCTCCCTTTTCGCACCTCCTTTGTAGTCTTTCTCCTTCCTCACACCAAAGTCGCACCTCCTTCTTCGTTTTCGCACTCGAGTCGCACCTCCCTCGCACAAGCCACCCTGTTCCCTCTCGCTGTCAGATCGCCGCGGCTTTGCCAGTCTCGCCGTCATCTCGCCGAACGTTCTATCTCCTCTCGCTCTCGTTGCTGGACATTCTTTCTCCTCTCGCCCTCTTCGCAACCCAACGATTTGCTCCAAAAAATTCGAGGTGAATTCAATTTTATAATTCACAGTTTGAATTCATTTTTTGTTTTGAATTACATTAGGATCAGATGATTTCGTGTTGAATTTTGTTGTGCAGAACAATTTTGATTAGAATTATTTTGTTGTTATCGATCTCACTGAAGTTTTGATTCATATTTTTCTTTTGCTTCCTAGATTATTTTAGCGAAGTTACTAAAATATTTGAACTAGAAAATCTTGATTTACAGTCACATGTACTTGATTAATCTTTAATCTTTTCTCTTAGCTGATTAATTAAGGTGAATTTAATTGTTATGTATCAAGAATTCTATTCTTGATTTAATTTAGATTATTATAAAAATCCTGATGAATTTGTCGTTGTATTTGATATCTCGAATTTTTGATGAATATGTAACTTATGAATTTTAACAAAAATCATGTGTTGATGTTTTGCATTTAGCAGAAGTTGCAAACTAGAGGAAGAAGAGATGAGAACGAACGCAGAGGGAGAAGTTTCTAAGTTCGAAAATGAATGGTGGGGAAAGATTTAAAAGTCATGTGTTGTTAAAATATGTCACGTGACCTGAATAAGTCACTGTTTGACAATTAGCGGATAGTTGTTAGATGATTGTATTAACTGATAGCTGATTGTATTAGCTGATTTGACTAGTTGATTATATTAGCTGTTTGTATAAAAGTGTTTGGTAAGTAGCTGATAGATGATTATTACATAATTGTTTAAACAGACTAGCTGATTGTATTAGCTGATTTGACTAACTGATTGTATTAGCTAATTTGACTAGCTGATTGTATTAGTTGTTTGTATAAAAGTGTTTGGTAAGTAGCTGATAACTGATAGTTGATTATTACATAATTGTGTAAAATGACCAATAAGGATATGTGCATAATATATTGTTGTACATTTTATTGTTTATTAATGTAATTTTCAACAACTTAAAGACATAAATTGTAGTTGACTCACTCATTCCCAAACCTCTAATGTCAAAAAGTTCATCCCCCTAACTTTTTCAAAAAGAGCTTTTTGAGCACAATCAGCTAATTGAAACATATCTTTACCAAACACTCAAATTAGAGGATTGACTAGCCAAATCCTCTAATATAAATACAAACATCTAATTTTACCCCAAACCTCTCTTTACCAAACAAGGCCTAAATATTCATAGGGCACACACAATAGCAAAAAGTTGTGTGGCTCAGTGGCTTCTATGACAAATTTCTCTTATCCACCTATGTAAATAGTTTTAGCCAATGTAAAAAACAAAACCTTCTAAATGTAGCAATTAAGCCCTATTATTTTCAACCAAATGTGAAATACAGCTTCAACAATTGTTTCCAATGTACTCCCTCTATATTTATTTGTTATTCCTATTTGGAATCTTGATACTATTCACAATTATAGAGAATCTTTTAAATTTTTCTCTATATATAAGAAAAAATATAGTCATACGGGGTCTTGTTTGATTTGTTTCAATGAGTACTTCATTAATATTCAATTGTTATAATGTATACTAGTGTGTAATGGAACATATTTAAAGTCAAAGAAGTGACTTGACAACGCGCATAGTTAAAGTAGGAAGAAAGTAATGAAAAGCAGAGGAGTAATTCTCAACAACAAAAAACGGCATGAAATAATTTAACAATAAAAGAAATTGAATAACTAGATAGAATGTCGTTACATTACAATAAGGTCATATAAAGTACTTCCTTGTGAAAGTGTGTCATATCATTATTTTCGGCTAGAATTTGACAAAAAAAATATCACAAATTTTTAGATGTAACTATTACACCATAATTTATAGTATAACAACCCACAAACCACCGATTCTTTTGTAAAAAAACTCAAATGACATGAAATAGTTAACAAAATGACATGAGATTCATGTCCTTATATGTACATTCCATGTCATTCTTATTGAAATTTATATCATTATACATGTTTTTTTTTATCCATATGAGCCACAAAGGCAGTACAAAGTACAAAGAAGGGGAGGGGGGATTCGAACATGTGACCTATCGTTCACAACACCTCAATCTTAACCACTAGGCCAAGACATCCTTGGTTTATATCATTATACATGTAACACAATGCGTTATGGTGTAACATATTACATTCAAGACACACTCAAAAATTATACTACCCCCGTCCCAGAATAGTCTGAATACTTTCCTTTTATGTTTGTCCCAAATTAGTTTGAACACTTCCATTTTTGGCATGGTCCCACTATTAATATATTATTTCTTTAACACATCTTTAGCCCACACTCTACCTTGTATCAATAAAAAGTTACCCAACTTTCTCTCTCCTTTAATAAAAAATACCCCACCAACTCCTATCACATCTACTTTTTGAATAAAAAAATATTTGATAACTACACTACAACTTATCACCTTAAACTACGTGTCTCAACAAGTGTTCAGATCTTTATAGGACGAAGGGAGTAATTAGAGTTGCACGATTGGTGAAAGTAATATGGCCTAATTGTTACGTTACAAAGGTTACAAGGTATCAAGCAGAGTTAAAAAGGTTAATTTGCCATATTTACTATATTTCCTACTCTGGAATATTTTATTTAAGGAATGCATGAATGTTAGATTGGGTATGGAAAAAGGAGTTTGCCGATGGTGAGCACGAGTGTAGGAATAGGATGGTGCGCACCATCCAAAACGCACCGAAAAACAAACAAAACGCGGAAAACTGGAAACAAAAAATAACCCAATGAACATCTTCAATATTCCACTGAACAGTTAAAAGTTTACCACATAGGAACCTTTTCTGAATCAACAATATGTCAATGCAGTGAACATCTGTTCATCTCCAATGAACATATAAGTAATGACAACATAAATATTTATCACAATGAATATATAAGTAATTTGAAAGAACATTTTGAAGACTTGGATGAACAAACTAACCTTTGAATCAACAATATGTTAATGAAGTAAGAAACGAACAATAGCAAATCCCTCAAATGTTTATTCCAAAATTGCAAATGTCCATTGAAAATTAGCGTGTGTTCATTAGACTATAATGTCCATTGGAATAATCTTGATTTTTATTGGTTTACATGAACAATAGTAAATCCCACAAATGTTTATTCCAAAATTGCAAATGTCCATTGAAAATTAGCGTGTGTTCATTATACTACAATGCCCATTGGAATAATCTTAAATGTTTATTGGTTTACAATGCACATGGGGTGAAAAATTTGAGGAAAGAGAAATTGAGGTGGGTCCCACAAATGTTCATTGGAAAACTGCAGATGTTCATTGCAAACCGTTTAAACGCTGCGTTTTGAAGCGTGCGCACAGGAAACGCCATACTTCCGTGCGTACCTTTGAATTTTCGATGGAAAGAGACAGGAGTTACCTCAGCTGTTGAAAGGTTGAGCTCTTTCATGACTTCAGCTTAAACAGGTGATGGATAACCCATCTGTATTAATTAGTTTAGACGCTACATTAGTCTATGACCATAGATTCCACATTTCTTCACAATTACAACCATTTTAACATGAAATACCTAGTGAATTATAAATTTGAAATTGATAGTCCGGAATACTCCTTCATCTATCTATATTTACTTGCTACATTTTTTATAATTGGGTATATATTTTATTAGCTATATTTCTTTATTAGGTAACTATAGCCCACCAAAAAGTAGTAATATTCACCTTTATTTTTGTCATTTTCCTACATATAACTCCTACTCCATATTTGTCATTTCCTATAAAGTTATGGTCCACACCACAATTTTTCATTTTTCCTAAATATTTGTGCCCACAACGATATATTCCCTCCAGTTTTTACTTATTTTTCTCTTTTTTTTTTAGTTTATCCACTTCTTCTTTTTTCTATTTTTAGAATATTCCTACCCATTTTATATTATGATCTTTATTTTATAAAGTATCCTTTTGTAGGAAATAAAGGTTACAATTGACATATTCATGAAGAACTAAAAAGGAATAATATTGATCAACAATGGAAAAGAAGAAACTTATCTGAAATATTAACCAACTAAACTTGACTGAAACCATGAAGAATACCATTGAGCCGTGATAAGGAGGTCACTGCCTTAAAAGCAAATTCGCCACCATGCCCGTGAAGGCTTACAATGACGAATCCCCCAAGGTTCACACAACACCCTAGAATTCTACACCCCGAACTCAAGGGTTGGAATTTCTCAAGAATTGCTCAAATCTTAGAGAAGAAAGGTAGGCCATGTGCTTTAGGGTTCATGATATGTGAAATCAATCAATTCCCAAAATATAAGAAGAGGTATTTATATGGAAGCAACCGAAGAGGAAATAAGACGGAGAAAATCGTGAAAATGCGTCAATAGGGCTTCCTCCCGATCGGACGAGGAACAAAAAAATCGATGCCTGGTATATCGGGCAAACCCACCCGATCGGAAGCGGGAAGAAAGCAATTTAGGTCAAGGAAGTTGCCCGAACTGGCCAAAACCCGCCTGATCTCACAAAATCACTGAGCTCGCGTTCTTTTGGATAACATCCAACACCTTCTCATCTAATTCTCTTGGGCACAACATTAACTTCAATACAAAATGCAATAATTTAATACTTTGTCTTCCTTTTCTATGACCTACATATTTCTCCTAAAATTACCCAAAGAAGTATGTAAACTAATAAAATTCAGAGTGAGTTCCAAGTAAATGTAGATGGAGGGAGTAATATTTATTTAATGTACAGTAATTAAAAAAGGTCACCCTTACTAAACTAACGTAGTAATGTTAAAACTACGTCATTTAGAATAGGGTGCACCATCCTCTACATGTACTTGGGTGCATATTCCTATTTGCGGTAATTTACTTCTATCATTAGATTTTCTACTTTCACCATAAATACTAGTTATAAATTCAAAATGAAAAAAGATGAGATAAAAAAAAAGACATGATATCAACCCAGAAATTGATAATTGGATTTGTGTGCTTGCTTAGAAATTGAATGAACGAATGCACTGGAAGACAGAAGAATGAACTTACAACAAGGCCAAAGGAAAAAGAACCCAAAAGAACAATGAGAGCAGAGAAAAGTAGCATAGGAGTGATAGACAACGTCGTCGTATGATCAGTTGCTGAACCTGCAGCAGAATTATGCTGCTTTCCATTGATTACCTGCTCCGCATTGGTGTTTAAAAGAAGCTGGACTGTTATTTCTTCCTTCGTTTTTCTGTTTCCTCCCAAGCAACAAGCAATGAACTATGAAAGAGAAGATAGCCTGCTTTAGTAAGAGATTCAAGAAATAGATATATTCTTCTTTTTCTCTTTGTTTGTACTTAATATTTCTTTATGAGTTTTTGGACCTTCCGAAAGAGTTAGGTACTGTAGGGGGATATGAGACAACGCAAAGTCCTTATCCGATCAGTTATCATTATTGAGGGGAGAGGGCCAAGGAGAAGCAAATTAAAGCGTGGTTGATGCATGAGGGTGTATAGTGCTTATTGTGAATAGGGGTGTTCATAAAAAACTGAAATCGAAAACCGTACCGCAAAATCGGTTTAAATGGGTGGTAGCCATACCGGTAAAAAAGGTTTTAATGGTACAATTACCGAACCGATAATCGATAAAAGTAACGGTACAATTATGATTTTTAAGTACACAGTTAATCAAAAAATGAAATATTTTGTTCTCTATTTAATTATTGTGAAACATTTTCCAACAATTATATTAATTTTAATACTTCCTCTGTTCTGTTTTGAATGAAACATTGGCTGAAATGACACTATTCATTGATCAATTTTGACTCCAATTTATCGCCATTATACAAAGAAAAATATAGTCAAGTGAGATCTTGTTAGATTTGTCTCGATGCATACTATCAAATTATAACTTTTTTATATTTTTTACGTGTGCACAACTAAAGATATTAACGATTGAAGAAGCGCGTTGGATTGCGTGAAAAAGCAAACGTTTCATTTAAAACAGAACGGAGGAAGTATTTGTTACTCCATCCGTTTCATTTTAATTTACTCACTTCACTTTGGGGGAGAACCAAGGAATAAGTACAAAAGTATGAGAGTTAAATTGAAAAGGTGGATAGAGAAACTGAAAAGTGAGAGAGAGAAAGTAAAAAGTGGGTTAAAATATTAAAAAGTGGATGACATGGGTGGAAAAAGAGGAGAAAGTAGATGTGACATGTTACTTAAAATAGAAAAGGCAACAGTGTGTAGATTAAAAAGAAACAGACCAAAAAGGAAAGTGTGTAGATTAAAATGAAACGGAGGAAGTACTAAGTAACAACAATTAGAGAAAGTATGTGATTATTTGGAAACTTTAGTACTAATATAAACACTATAATTAGGGAATAGAGTGAATTCTTACTGTTAGTTATGTTTTTGAATGGGATTCATTATCCACTTTATAATACATCTATATTAGAGCTAATATAATATTAAATTATATGCACAACAATAGAAAATGTATATGTACACTAAGTAAAATATAATAATATATCTTGAATAACGGTTACGGTTTGCAAGAAGAGCGAACCGAAATGTCGTTTCGGGGTGGTTAACCACCCATGAACACCCCTAAATTTGTGCACCCGAAAGAACATGTCGTTCATCTAAAAGAATGTAAATGCAGTTCTAAATCAAAAAACATGTTTAATCTGCATTCATCAAAGAACATAAATCATAATGAAGAGAACATATATACTTAAAGAACATACAATTTAAGATAAAAGAACATATTTTTCAAATTTAAATTGAAAAAAAATATCACCAATGAATTTGAAAGTAAGTACTAATGTCATGTTCAAATTTAACTAACATGTTCTTATTATCCTTTAAATTAAAAACATACCTATTTTGAATTGTACTTATTATTTTCTTGTTAAACATCTTTATGTTCTTTTTCATATTGAGTCATGTTCTTTTTGTATGTACTTGGAAGTAAATAGATTCATGTTCTTTTTCGTATAATGTCATGTTCTTTTTTTTATGCATTGGGAGGTAAAAAAAGATTCATGTTCTTTTTTGTATAGTCATTTTCAAAAGAACATAGGTCGAAATGAAAAGAACATTATTTTATTTTTTTGAAAGGAAAAAGAACATTATTGAATAAAAAGAACAAATAGTTTAAACTCAAATAACAGGGTGCACGACGAGCACCGTGCACCTTCTTAATTGTGAAGGAGAAGGCCCAGTTTTTTTTTATGCGCCAATCATTATTATTTTAGATCCTAATCTTGTGTAGTCAAAGGTTGTCGATGACGAGGTCTATTGACTTATATTATCTTATCTTATTCTTTCTATGAATTGTTTGAACTTTCTTATTTTTATGAACTTTCTGTACTTTTCTATTTTTTTTCTAAAAATAAGTGAAAATAAGGTAAAGAGAACATACCCTAGATCTATCAAATATCGACTCGGCTCAACTCGACCTGTAAAAACTGATCAACCAAAAATATATTTCAAGAGGTCGTTGTTTGGCTGAAAATAAGTGAACAGTAGGCTTCGGTTAGGGAACAATGTGGTAAAGTTGATGTCTCTTAGGGGATTAGTGACCGAGAAATGTTCGTGGTGTAGATTATACATGTGGGTGTTGTACTGTTGTATACAAGGTTTTGCTAATGGGTGCTCGTGCATGTTGATGCACTTGGTGCAATGACAAGGTCCCTTGACTCGTGTTATATTAACATCTTGAGCAAGTCATGTGTTCCTTAATGAATAGGAGGATAGTGAAAGGCTAGGTGGATGTGTGATGATGATGCGAGTCTATTGGTAGACGATGTTTTTTCAAAAACCAATCTCTAGGTAGGAAACTGTAGGGGATATAGAGATCTTTCATGAATTTGATAGTGGAATTATCCAAGTATATATAAAGCCAAATATGTTCACCTAGGACTCAACACTTGACACCTCTTTTAAATGTCAAGTGTCTTTAGAGTATATAAACAAAATATTCATAACTAATCACCCTTTTTTGGTCAAATTCAGTCCTTTAAAGTGGTCACTTTGTTAATTGCAGTACTTTCAGTTCAATCTCTTCAATTGCAGCCTTAAATAAACCAAACATTTTTAAATTGCAGCCCAAAAGGCGTGAACATAGGTTGGATTTGGACTGCTAACCTAAAAGTGTTTGGTGTATTTGAGGCTGCATTTGAAAAGATTGGAATAGAAGGGTTGTATTTAACAAAATGCCCACTTTAAAGGGATGCATTTGGCAAAAGATCCTTAATCATCATATATAATCTTTCATTGATTCTACATAATCACAATAGATAAAAAAATTTCAAATAATATGAAAAGAAGTTAAAATAAATCGTATGCAATGTTTCCTTAAAACTCCTAATTTACAACTAATATTTGTATGGAAAAATTGATTGTAATTGATTGTAATAATCCAACCTCTGGGCCGTTCGCTCAAATTAATCTCAACTTTTGATTATTTTTTAATAATCCGACCTTTCAGCACAATCCGCTCATATTGAACCGTGACCTGTTGAAACAAGTTGGTGACCATTAGAATATGCTAATTAGATATGTGTGCTTTTCTAATTCGTTCTAATCTAATTAATCTATTTTAATTTTAATTAAAATAACTAATCTTCCTAAACTACTCACCCCAAAACAACTTAAACTCCCTCTCCAATCTTCACCATGGCTAAGCCCAAAAAACCACCAGCACCACCAGCAGCAACGCCATCTGTTCTCGCCACATGTTGAGCCAAGACACCACACTCGCCGGTTGATCCCGCGCCGTCCTGAAACTCCCGAAAATAACCGGCGATGGTCGTCTCTGGTTTCCTCTCTCAATCTCTATCCTCCTCTCTCCAATCTCACTCCACTCTCCCACTCTTTACTCCTTCTCTCTCTCTCCTCCTCGGTCTCATCTCCGACGTTCTCTTCATCGAAGCCCGGGAACAATTCTGGCGATTCCACCAAACCCACCTGTAACAAACTCTCTTCCCCAACTATTTCCTAAAAATTCTGGCCAAAAATCCATACTTATCTCACTTTGCATCCCCCTTCAAACTTTCAATCAACCCACCTTTTTTCTTTGATTGCTTTCATCAAAATCAATTCTTTAATTTGCGTCGGAAAAACTTCAAATTTGATGATTGATGAATGAAAAAAGGAGTTATTTAATTGAATGAAGTTGATCGAAAAGAACAACAAGTGTATTTGATGAATTGTATCATAAGTGCTACATACAGCAAAAAAAAGGCTAAATACAGCATCTAAAATTATGCCTAACTTAACCATGGTTAATTTTAATTTTCTTAAGTAAAACCAAAATCTCGTACGCAGGGGTGCAGTAATACAACAAAATACATCACCGTAAGTACTTGTGCACACAAGCCAACGTGTCACATTTATTTATAAAGTTGTGCGTTAGGGTTGGGAAAAATTCTGAAATGGGCCTATCGCATCCCCCCTAACATCATAGCCGGCGCCTAAAGTTTTCGTGTCAGGTTATATTATATGTTTGACGCGGTAGGGGTATGGCGGAAATGGGGTCATTTATCATAGATGACCCCCCTACAGGGGGGGTCATTTGTCATAGATGACCCCCATATAAGGGGGTCATTTGTCATAGATGACCCCCAAAGGGTAGGTTAGTCTTTTAATATATTTTGCTGTATTTAGCCTTTTTTTTGTTGTATATAGCACACCCCATTTGTATTTAGTAATTAGTAAATTCTTATGATTATTTTATTTAATAATATGAATATTTAAGTAATTGTTATAACTAATAAATATACAAATTTATAACAAATTAGAAGTTTGATCCTAATTCTTATACTCTCTCCATTTCTTTTTAGTTTACTCACTTCACTTTGGAGGAGAACTAAGAAGGAATTACAAAAATATGAGAGAGAAACTGAAAAGGTGGAGAGACAAACTAAAAAGTGGTTTCAAACTTAAAATATTAGAAGTTGGATGATATAGGTGGAAAAGAAGAAAAAGTACATGGACATGCATGTTATCAAAAATAGAGATGGCAACAGTGTGTAGATTAAAAAGAAACAGACCAAAAAGGATAGTGTGTAGATTAGAAAGAAACGGATCGAGTATTACGAGTTAACATCTGTTATAAAATTGGTATATTTTGTTGTTATTACATAATAAAACAATTGGTCAAAATTTTATTTTTAAGGAAAAATTAGTATCGACTTCTCATATTTTGTATGTTTAATCTTCTTATAGGTTCTTTATAGCTTTTCTCCGGTTTTGTGTGACCACCAAGCGTAACAAGGGATAAGAACTATCGGACTAGAGTCTAGGCAAGCAAAACCTACGAAATTTGCTAGCTCCAGTGCTGCACAATCTTTGGATATGATCAAAGGTATATCTAGATATCTGAAAAGCTTAGGCTAAGAAGAGATGCAACTAGAATTAGAAGAGAAAAACCTTGTAATGCATGAGTACCAGATAAAATGTGGCATGCTTTATGCATTGTCTCATAGAAATATTGCCAACCATTTGAATATTTGATGAGCTGATGTTGCTGTAGGATTCTAAATACTCTAAGCGGAATTTCATGAATCATATTCATAAGCACTTAAAACAGGATCTCATGCATATACATTCGGATCACATAATAGTTAAGACTTCACCTTTGAAGCGTGAATTCCACAAAGCTTGTATAACCCGGAAAAAGAACCTCAATTGTGATTCCTCTACTTGGTCCACCAACCCGGGTCAACACTCCACCAATGCTAGTTGGAAGGAAGAAATTCTTCTTCTACTTTAATGGAGTTTTTGTGACTTTTGGAAAGAATATGAGAGAGAAGAATAATGAGAGATATCTTATATTATTTCCTTATTGCCTAACCAAATATATAAATATATTTAGGTTACAAGGAAAATCACTTCTCCTCTCCCCTCCTCTTGGCCGGCCACCCCTAGGGCCCTTACGTGCTCTAGGTTTCTTTTGTTGATCCAAGTATATTGTGTGACCTCATAGGATCCATTATATTGGGCTTTGGGTTTATAATTTCCTAACCCAAAGTTCTATAGCATTCTCTAGCAAGACGTATAGACGACCCAATAGAAGGAATTTATTATCTCCATAATACGATCCATAATATAATTAGTAATTGCATTTAAGTCGAGGACATAAATCCTTTTATCTCCCACTTGACCGAGACGAGTGTGCAATGTTTGAATTCCTCAAGTCTCTTAATGTCTTAATTTGATAGTATGATCATATTTCTATATCATCCATACTAGTTTTCAAATTAATCCGTGAAATCCGAGTTCGAATTGACAAACAAATGATCACCGAATGATCCATTTGAGCACGGCCATGCATTTTTCAATTTTCGCTCTTCAAGGGGCCAAGACACCTATCCTATCTCACATAGGAGGACCTTTTCAATCTTATGGTAATTAATACTCCCACTCAACTTTTAGCACAACCTGAATGCTGCCTTTATAGTCCCCTTTTACGGCATGACGTTTGACAGTATCAAAGTTATACCAATCATTGGGCTAAGTAATGTTTCACTCATGTCTAAGGAATCTACTAATATAATTTCGAAGTTATAAAACTTCTAAGTAGGTCTAGTCCGACTATGTATCAACTATACATATCTATATGATTGATTAAACATCTCTATGTTTCCATAGCCCATGAAACGGCGCTATCAATCAATCGTATCTGCTAATCCGGCCTTTTAACAAGTCATTTATGTCCAGTTTAATGACTTAGATTAGGAACTTTAATATTCTATGAATTCTGTTCACTTATTGTGTTTCATTTATCAAATCACATATTTAACAAAACCATAGAATTCAAGATATATTTTGGACATTTTATTTAATACCAAACCAATAATAAAATAAGATAAAATTTATTCTCATTAACATAAATAGCAAAACTATGTCTTTACATTGTAACAAGTTTCTCTAAACCTAGTACAATCTAAAGCCACTCTAACATTTGCTTTAAGCCTATAGCCCTAGCGTGACACTCATGCTTGGCTTGAGGTAGTGGTTTAGTTAGCGGATCAGCCACATTCTCATCCGTATGAACTTTGCAGATCCTGACATCCTTCCTGTCAACAATCTCCCTAATGAGGTGATACTTCCTCATTACATGTTTGGATTTGTTATGTGATCTCGGTTCTTTTGCTTGCGCAATAGCACCATTGTTATCACAGAACAACTCAATCCCTTCCAGAGCACTAGGTATGATATCCAGCTCTGTCAAGAACTTCTTGATCCAAACTGCTTCTTTAGCTGCTTCAACCGCTGCTAAATATTCTGATTCTGTCGTAGAT
This sequence comes from Beta lomatogona, assembly GCA_947646795.1. Taxonomy (NCBI): domain Eukaryota; kingdom Viridiplantae; phylum Streptophyta; class Magnoliopsida; order Caryophyllales; family Amaranthaceae; genus Beta; species Beta lomatogona. Next base: position 171,495 of record CANSNZ010000845.1, on the reverse strand, counting down.
TCTGCTACAGTGCTTTGCTTTAAGCTCTTCCAGCTCACTGCTCCTCCATTTAGACGAAAGACATACCCCCGACCGAGAGCGGTAATCATCTCTCGGTTTGGAAGCTTGCATCCGTGTAACCTTCAACAACCAACTCACTTTGTCCCCCATAGACTAAGAGCATGCCTTTATTCCTCCTTAAGTACTTAAGGATGCTCTTAGCCGCAAATTCGGTGTGCTTCTCCTGGATTTGCTTGGAACCTCGCTACACATGCTCAAGGCATATGCAACATCTCGGTCGAGTACTTATCATGGCATACATGATAGATCCTATAGCCGAAGCATAAGGAATGCTACTCATTTGCTTTAACTCATCGCGCTCGGTCGGGCACCGACTCTTGCTAAGCGATATGCCATGTGACATGGGAACGAAACCTCTCTTCGAGTTTTCCATGTTGAACCTTGCAAGAACCTTATCAATATAAGTTTCTTGACTTAGCCCAATCATCCTTCGAGACCTATCTCCATGGATTTTGATTCCCAGTTTGTACTCAGCTTCTCCCAGATCCTTCATAGAGAAACAACTTTTTAACCATTCCTTGGCTGACTCAAGCATTGGTATGTCATTTCCCATGAGTAGTATGTCATCTACATACAATACCAAGAAGACTAAGCTGCTCCCACTAAACTTCTTGTAGACACAAGATTCTTCTTTGCTTTTGATGAAATCAAATTTCTTGATTGCCTCATCAAATCGAAGATTCCAGCTCCGAGATGCCTGCTTCAATCCATAAATGGATCTCTGAAGCTTGCAAACCCTTTTAGGATTTTCTGGATCCTCAAAACCCTCAGGTTGTGTCATGTACACATCCTCATTCAAGAACCCATTCAAGAATGTTGTTTTGACATCCATCTGCCAAATTTCATAATCATAAAATGCGGCAATCGCTAAAAGTATCCGAATTGACTTAAGCATTGCTACTGGAGAAAAGGTCTCATCATAGTCTATACCATGAATTTGTCTGAATCCTTTTGCAACCAGTCTTGCTTTATATACATAGACATTCCCATCTTTGTCTGTTTTCAATTTGAACACCCACTTGCATCCAATAGGGTTAACCCCATCAGGCAAGTCGACCAGGGTCCAAACTTTATTCTCAGACATGGAGTCTAACTCGGATTTCATGGCCTCAAGCCATTTCTCAGAGTCTGGGCTCGTCAAAGCTTGTTTGTAGGTAGTAGGCTCTGAATTCTCCAAAAATAATAATTTCAGAGTTTTCAGTTAACAGGAAATCAGCCAACCTCTTGTTTGGAATCCTTTCTCTACTAGACCTACGCGGGGCCTGAGCATCAAGAGAAATGTTCTCTTCAACTTCTTGAAGATCTTCACTTGATTCAAGTGGAACAGTAGGAGGTTCATGCGTTGAATACGTCATCTCCTGAACTAGACTTTCGTCTTGTCGGGCCGTCTCTGACATGGTGTGAACCACGTCCAATTGTTGCTCATCTTGAATTTCTTCGAGAATTATTTTACTCCCACTTGTCTTTCTAGAAACAAATTCCTTTCAAGAAAGACACCATCACGAGCAACAAACACTTTGTTCTCTTGACGGTTATAGAAGTAATAACCCCTTGTCTCTTTTGGGTATCCCACAAAGAGACATTTATCTGACTTGGGTGCAAGCTTGTATGATAGTAACCGCTTTACATAGACCTCACATCCCCAGATCTTAAGAAAAGACAAGTTTGGAGGTTTTCCATTCCATAACTCATATGGAGTCTTTTCTCCAGTCTTTGACGGGCTCCTATTTAGTGTGTGTGCAGCAGTTTCGAGAGCGTATCCCTAAAAAGAAATCGGAAGATCAACAAGACTCATCATTGATCGAACCATATCTAGCAAGGTTCGATTCCTCCTTTCAGATACACCATTCAACTGTGGTGTTCCTGGTAGAGTCAATTGTGAAAGAATTCCACAACCCTTTAGATGATCATCAAACTCTTGGCTCAAATATTCACCACCATGATCGGATCGTAGTGCTTTTATTGTCTTACCAAGTTGATTATGTACTTCACTTTGGAACTCTTTGAATCTATCAAAAGATTCCGACTTATGTTTCATTAAGTATATATATCCATATCTACTCAAATCATCAGTGAAGGTAATGAAGTAGTTAAAGCCTCCCCTTGCCTTTGTACTCATAGGACCACACACATCTGTATGTATGAGTCCTAAAAGATCGCTGGCCCTTTTACCTTTTCCAGTAAATGGTGATTTTGTCATCTCCCCCATTAAGCATGATTCACATACATTAAATGATTCGAAATCAAATGATGGAATTATACCATCCTTTAGTAACTTGTGAATACGCTTTTGGTTTATATGACCCATTCGACAATGCCAAATGTAGGTTAGGTTGGAATCATTTGATTTTTGTTTATTGCTATCTATGTTATAGATTTGTAATGACCTATCAAGCACATATAAGCCATTTATCAATTTAGCATTGGCATAGAACATATTATTGTAAGAAATGGAACAACACTTGTTCTTTATTTCAAAACAAAACCCTTCAGAATCCAAAACTGAAACAGAAATTATGTTCATAGTTATTGAAGGAACAAAGTAGCAATTATTTAGTTCTAAAATAAGCCCAGATGGCAAGTGTAGACTATAGCTCCTTATGGCAAGTGCAGCAACTCGTGCTCCATTTCCAACGCGTAGCTCTACCTCGCCTTTTGCCAGCTTCCTACTTTTTTTTAGTCCCTGCACATCATTAACTATGTGAGAACCACAACTGGTACCAAATACCCATAAAGAAATAGAAGTCAAATTGATTTCTATAACATATATACCTGAAGTGGAAGCCCCAGACTTCTTTTCCTCCAAGTATACCGGGCAGTTCCTCTTCCAGTGTCCTATCTTGTGACAATGGAAGCACTTGCTTTCCGCAGCAACCTTTGGCTTGGCGGTTGGCTTAGGTTTTTCAGCAACAATGGCAACTTGCTTGCCTTTGTCCTTCTTTCCTGCCCATTTCTTCTTGAAACCATTTCCCTTTTGAACCATCAAAACCTCTTTCTTTGGTTCAACCTTAGGGATGTTCCTTTCAGCATTGACCAACAATCCATGCAGCTCTTGCAAAGTGTTTTCAGACTCATTCATATTGTAGGTCATTCTGAACTGATTGAAACTTTCAGGTAATGAGTGGAGAATAATGTCAGTAGCCAACTCAACCTTATAAGGGAATCCAAGTCGTTCCATGTTTTCGAAAAGACCCATCATTGCGAAAGCATGGGGGCCAACAGCTTGACCCGGCTTCATGTGACATTCAAGTATCTCCCTATTAGTCTCATACCGCTCAACTCGGGCTTGTGTTTGAAACATAGCCCGCAGCTCTTGCATGATGGTATAAGCATCCTTGGTTTCGAACCTCTTTTGGAGGTTTGGCTCCATGGCTGCTATCATCAAGCAAGTGATTGGTATAGACTTATCGCTAGCCTTTGTTTGGCACGACGTTTGTCCGCCTCGGTTGATTCATCGATTACAATAGGAAGTGGGGTATCTAAGACGTCCTCTCGACCCTCAAACCTCGGAACAAGTCTTAAGGTCCTTTCCCAATTAAGGAAATTTTCACCATTCGATCTCGTCCTTTTCCGTAAAAGGACGAATGTTGAAACCGGAGTTGTTGTTGTTGTTACTAGACATGGTATCTACGATTTAAAAAATAAAACAAAGTTCAATTTTATGTTTATAAAGTAACCTAAACCATGCAAAGGTTTCTAGGTTGATCACCTATTCAATTTTAATGTCCCATTTGAATAAGTGTTTTACAAGATCCTATCAACATGTAACACTAAGCAGACGGAGGCCTTATATTTAACATTACATTATCAAGGTAAGTAAACTCTTTTACTAATTATAACAAATTATAACTCTTGTTTAGATGGATAAACATCGCATGTTTAACTATCTCTTGCTTAAAAATTCAAAACGCTTTTGATAATTTTGTTAAGGACAACCAAACTAAGTTGTCAAATTCGCAACTTTACCTTATATCCCAAAATTAATGATAACACCTGCGGAGGCATGACCTATTACTATTAATTAAGGGTTTGATAAGTACTTTATGTTTGGAAAAGCAACCTTAATATTTACGGGACCTAAGTTTATTATGTTGTTATGAATTAGTGAACTCTAGCGCATCAACAACCAACATACAATAAACTTATAAGCATTTTAAAGAATAATAAAATGCGAAAATAAAATGATCTAGTATGGCCCCTAATCCTAAGAACTAAGCATCAATGGCTCATTCTTGGACTCTTCATGGATCTCCATCCACCTTAGCCATGGGCCTTCTCTTGATGGACTCGTCTTTGGATTACATAAGTATCAAAATAATTTAAATAATAACTAAATTAAATAAATTACAAAAATACTTAAAGATACGCAGATCGTATTTAAATTACAAGAATACATCACGATACGCAGATCGTATTTTCTAACTTAATTTTGGCCATACTAGTCATACATAGCAATTATATCAAAATATATAAAAGCCACATCATAATATCACATATTATACTTGCCATCCATCAAAATATCAAATATTCTTAATTATAGCAAGTTGATAAATTATTTAAGTAATTCCTAACCACCTAAAGATTCTATCCTATAATACTTTCCTACTAATCTTAATTAGATTAAAGAATAAAATTATGGATTTATTTAACTGAAAATCTGCTTAATATTCTGAAAATCTGTTTTAATGATTTTCCCAAAAAAAAAAAAAATACTGCTAGGCAGCAGCAAAACGTGGCTTGCTCTTGTGCTGCTATCGCAGCACTGCTGCTGCCACCGCAACATGGCTGCTACTACCGCAGCCACGGCAGCCCACCAAGGACCACCTGGAGCAGCCACCGTGGCCCCACCAGCAGGTGGCAGCGCCACCCATCCGTGACTGCTCCTCCTCCCTCCTTTGTTTTTTTTTTCTTTTGTGGGAATTAAATTAAATCACAACTTCTTGTAAATTAATTTAGTGATCAAAATAAATTAAACATAAACTCCTTTATGCCTAATTCTGCAAATTAATTTAAATCTCCATTTTAATTAATTTTAGGGCTATTCATATCAATTAACCTTAAATTCATATAAAACTCCTTTTACATGAATTAATTTATCATACATAAACAATTTAAATATGAAAATTCAGATTAATTATATGAGTTGAATATTCGAAATTAACATAAAATCTCTATTTTAATTTAATTTTAGCATTATTCATATGTATTAATCTCTAATTCACACAAAACTCTTTTCACATGAATTAATTTTCATACATAAACAATTTAAATATGAAAAACAGATTAATAAAATAAATCTAACTCTCGGATCTAAAATTAAATTTTAATTTCGAAAAACAGGATTTTATTTTCTTAAAATTCGGCCAAATAAAATATATTTCGAATAATAAAAAAAAATTAGGTCGAATTTTCAAAATTAAAATCGGTTATTAGGCAGATTAAATCAAATTTAATTAATCCAATTAAATAAAACATCCATAATTCAATTCCTCAAAATAAATCTAATTATTATGACCAAAAATTATATACAAGAGGCTAAAACTGATACCACTGTAGGATTCTAAGTACTCTAAGCGGAATTTCATGAATCATATTCATAAGCACTTAAAACAGGATATCATGCATATACATTCAAGGATCACATAATAGTTAAGAATTTACCTTTGAAGCGTGAATTCCACAAAGCTTGTATAACCCGGAAAAAGAACCTCAATTGTGATTCCTCTACTTGGTCCACCAACCCGGATCAACACTCCACCAATGCTAGTTGGAAGGAAGAAATTCTTCTTCTACTTTAATGGAGTTTTTGTGACTTTTGGAAAGAATATGAGAGAGAAGAATAATGAGAGATATCTTATATTATTTCCTTATTGCCTAACCAAATATATAAATATATTTAGGTTAGAAGGAGAATCACTTCTCCTCTCCCCTCCTCTTGGCCGGCCACCCCTAGGGCCCTTACGGCTTTCGTTGATCCAAGTATATTGTGTGACCTAATAGGATCCATTATATTGGGCTTTGGGTTTATAATTTCCTAACCCAAAGTTCTATAGCATTCTCTAGCAAGACGTATAGACGACCCAATAGAACGAATTTATTATCTCCATAATACGATCCATAATATAATTAGTAATTGCATTTAAGTCGAGGACATAAATCCTTCAGTTGCAAAGCTCAAGATATGATATTTAGAAACTAAATGATGTAACTTTTTAAAATTGTAATGTTTAAGATGAAATGGGGCTTGGTTGGAAACTTGAAATCTTTTCAATTTCAGTTGTTATATGGCCGGTTGCCCGGTTATACTTATAATTTTGAAATCAAATATCATTTCTTATACTTTCAAGTTTATGTACCTCTGTTATTATTTTGGTCATCTACGAGCTTGTATATCAACCTTTAAATCAGTGCATAACTTTTTTTTAGATTTGTAAGATGAATAATCTCTGGGTTGCCTCGCACAAGGCCCGATCACTTGAAAGGAGGGGGAATGGATAGGGGAATCTTCCTCCAAGTGCCCCTCACTTGGTGGGATTCGAACCTCCGACCTTGAGGTTATAATGTGAAAATCGCACCAAGTGAGTCAAGCTTGGTAGTCAGTAAAGAACTTGCACATCAAATATTTCAATTATAATTCCTCCTTACTTTTTTAGTTGCACCATTTTATTTTTGGCACTATTCATCAACGAATTTAGAAATAAATTATCTTACCATATATTATATAAGAAAAAACATATATAGTCAAGTGGGTTTTTTTTAGATTTAATTCAATGCGAGGATTATATATATATATATATATATATATATATATATATATATATATATATATATATATATATATATATATATATATATATATATAGGGCAGGATCACATGAGAATGCTCCTTACATAAGAAATGAGAATGAATCCCAACCACACGATTGGATTAGAGTTACAACACTTGTTCATTAAAGTTATACCCACGAAAAAATTTCGAGCCTAAAAAAGAATATTTTTTTTCGAAATATTTTTTCTAATTTTTGTTTTTTTGGACTTACATCACTTTTTCATTAGAGTTACATCACTTGTTCATTAGAGTTATAGCGTGTGTATATATATATATATATATATATATATATATATATATATAGAATTGAGTTCATGTGAGAAGGGAGTTTTATATGAGAAATGAGAAGTAATTCTAGCCCTTGGATTATGTCTCATTTAATGACCTTGATTAAAAAAAAACTAAAACCCAAAATTTGAAGCCACTTCCCACGTCATAACTCATAACCTCTCTCCTCTCTCCTACCTCCACTCTCTCTTGTTTCGGATCAAGTTATAGTACTGGTTACATTAGTTGTTTAAAGTGTATTTTTTGCTTGCTTTTGTGATTTGTCAACTGAACTCTTGAAATGACTTGGATTTAATTCAAAGGTGATACCTTGAAATGTTCTGGTCATCCTTACAAACAAGTGTTCCACTAAATTTTTTTTTTTTGTGACCGACCATTTTGATTTTTGAATGATTAATTATATTAGGGAGTAAATCTTCTGTAATTTATAGAACAATCTTTAGAGATTCCGTTGGGTGGATGGGTTATAATAATTAGAATGTACATACAACTCTAATCAAGTCCCAATATAACTCTTATGACTAGTCAAATGCTCCTATAATTCATATAACTCTAATCAAATACTCCTATAACTCTAATTACAACTCTTATGACTAGTCAAATACTCCTATAACTCCAATTAATAGTTCCTGTAACTCTAATCAAATACTCCTATAACTCTAAATACAACTCTTAACAAGTAATGCCATAACTATAATGACTACCTATTATAACTCTTTTTATCATGGTATATGCAATGATTATATTCTAACAATGACCTACAATTTCATTGGAGTTATATTAACATATAACTCTTATGACTAGTTCATATAACTCTTATGACTAGTTCATATAACTCTAATCAAATACTCATATAACTCTAATTACAACTCTTATGACTAGTCAAATACTCCTATAACTCCAATTAATAGTTCCTATAACTCTAATCAAATACTCCTATAACTCTAAATACAACTCTTAACAAGTAATGCCATAATTACAATGACTACCTATTATGACTCTTTTTATCATGGTATATGCAATGATTATATTCTAACAATGACTACAATTTCATTGGAGTTATATTAACATATAACTCTTATGACTAGTTCGTATAACTATAAGAAAGAGTTGCATAACTCCGAACAAGCAATGTCATACCTCTAATTAGAATGTACATACAACTTTTATGACTAGTAAAATACTCCTATAACTCTAATTAGTAATTCATATAACTCTAATCAAATACTCCTATAACTCTAATCACATGGCTTTACTCCTCAAAACGTCTTTCAACACTTCAATGTTGCTCGACGAATCTAATTGCTCGACGAAATAATTTTTTATAAGATAATTTTCATAAGCAAGAATCTAATGTAGCACATGGACTATACTTTCAACACTTCAACGTTGCTTCTTTATTGTAGATGAAAAAAGGTCCAATAACTAATAAAACTAAACTAACAAACACAAAGCCACCGAACTGTAATAAAGTATAGTATTCAATTTGGTTTTCACTTCTGGAAGAAGAGTGGAGATCAACCTTCATGTGATGTGGTAATTGACTCCATGAAATTTCTCGCCAAAAGGAGATGATAGGAGAGACGTGTACTTGGAGGTGGAGTTATTTTTCAACGTACTTTGGAAGAAGGAGAAGGGAGGAGAGAGAAAATTAGGTTTAAAGGAATGAAAAAAGGTAGTTTAAATTTAATATTAGTTTTTAAATCTTGGCCGTTGATAGGATCTAATCTAAGGGTAGTGATTCTTTCTCATTTCTCACCTAATTTCCTTTCTCACATGATCTTGCCTATATATATATATATATATATATATATATATATATATATATATATATATATATATATATATATATATATAAGTGTGCTCATATGAGAATGCATACTTACATGAGAAATGAGAATGGATTTAGGGATATATAAGATGAAGTCCCATGGAAGTAGGGGGGAATTAGGGATCCCTACTAGCATGGGACGAGACTCGATCACAGAATCTCGATTGGAGGTAATGCCAACACCACTAGGCTATTACATGCTGCTCATGATTTGTACTTATTTGCAATTAAAGATATATATATATATATATATATATATATATATATATATATATATATATATATATATATATATATTTTATAAAGGTAAGATGAAAGGAGGTTTAGGAGACCCTCATCACGAGGAGAACTCCTAAACTATCGTTTACAAGGATTGTATTTAAAGCCGAAGAAGATACGCGACTAATATAGACATCAAAACTAACTAAGTGTCTGACATTGGCTATCCAGTCTGCTGCTTTGTTGCTTCACGATAAATGTGATATATAGTGTAGGACTTAAATTGACGTAGTGGTGCTTTTATGTCTTGAATAATAAGATGTATTTGCCATGGAGCTTGCCAGATATTCTTGACTGCATTTATTACTAATAACTTATCGCCCTCGATGTGTAGATCCTCAATCTGGTTGTGTAGAGCTAGGAGTAATCCTTTGTGAAGAGTTGTTGCTTCAGCAACGACAACTGGTGATGTGCCTAAATTGAAGGTTGCGGCATGAATGAGGTCTCCACTGTTGTTGCGGATAATGACTCCTACTGCGGTTGAATTCTTTGAAACGAAACCATCAAAATTGAGCTTGAAAGTGGATGAAGGTGGTGGAGACCAGGCAACCAAGATTGAAGAAGGTTGCTGGGCCGAATAGGAATGAGTGGAGGAATAAGAGAAAGGTGTACCTGCGAGTTGACAAGAATCAAGCTTTGTGCGAATAGACCAATCCTGAAAAAGGAATTTGGCTTTATGAAGGATCGTGAATTTATTGAAGGAAGTGTTATTTAAAATGATATCATTCCACTCTTTCCAAATAAACCATAGAAGGAAGATAAATTTGGTTAAGCTAGATTTGCTATTTCTGAGAGATTGAATAGTGTCCAGTAAGGATGTTTCCCTATGATGATAATTGATCCATATTAAAGTTTCTTGTAAGTCCCACATTGATCTGGAGATAGTACAATTATTAAATAGGTGGTCAATACTTTCGGGGTGAGAATGACAAGGGGGCATTCATTTAAAGGAATAATCTTCCGTGTGTACAAAATATTTCTAACTCCTAAGCTATTATGACAAATTTGCCACAGAAAAATTAAGAGTTTAGGCGGTATATCAAGTTTCCATATCCAATTGTATTTCCATTTCTACTCAGCAGGGTCTAAATTATGAGTTAGCCAAGTTGCTAATTTGACCGAGAAAACCCAGATGAGGTGCATCCCCAGATGGGATAATCTGTATTAGAAATAGAGGGTAACGGAATACCTTTAACAATATTAAAAATATTGTCCGGTAGCAATTTTCTGAGTTTGTGAATGTCCCATTCGTGAGAATTCTTTATGAAATCACTAACCTTTGAGTCCTCTTGAATATGATGAAGTGGAGTATTGAGGATCTCTATTAGAGGAGAATGGGTTATCCAGTTGTCAAACCAAAATGTTGAACCCTAGTTTTGATGATGACAAAGGAACAAAGATACAAACTAAGTATTGAACTAACAAGTTGTTAAGTGAATGGATTGTGCAAGGTATCAAATAAAGGAGCAAAGAGAATACTAAGTCAAAGAAAAAATCAAGTTCGGATTTTGAATACTAAGTGAAGATGCTCAAAGATTTAGTACTGGAGAAGCATTGGAGCAAGAAAACCAAAGCAAGGCTTTTTGTTTCTAGTTCCAATGTAAAGGAACGAGTAAGAATGGTAAGGAACTATGGCAATTTAAAATGAGAATGAGGATATGTTCCTTTGTGAGGAACAGACGAACTGGCACTGTCATGTTAAGTTAAAGGAACTAACTATTAAAAGGAACTAGACATAAGTTGAAGCAGTACAACGGCTACTATATGACGCTTGAGTGTTTTATGAATAGATTCTAGGAAACCGTTTTATTTAAGTAAAAATCTGATTTTAAGGCATATCTTTTTAAGGAAAATATTTTATTTTTATTAGATAACAAATATTCTTTTTCAGTTTTATGGAAAATATTTTTAAAGATAATATTTTGATAAAAGGATTTAATTTTTGTTTTATTAATTAAAATACTTTTTAATTAAATTAGATTTTTGGTTTACTGCCTAAGTGGTTGCTAAATTTAAGGAAGCAGTAAAATTTCCATAACCCACGTTTAACAGAGATCATGGAGATCATGGGTGTCAAAAAGGAACGTGTTCCTGTAGTTGAGGAATATCATGGGAAAATGTTTTTAGCACTAACACATGATTTAATCCCACGTTCTAAGTAATCACTGCTATAAATACTTATGTCTAATTAAGTTCAAATTTGTGTCTGATTAAGTGAATTAGTGAGTTTAACTAAGTAAAGTGTTAGTGCCTTCATTCTCTCATACAAGCCATTTGTTCTTTGCCTTCTTACTCTAATTCCACTAAGTTTATTTGATCAATTGTATTTTGGTTTTGGGTAAGGGGATTTTGAGTGAAGTCCTGTAAGAGAGAAAGCTTTGAGTGAAGCGAGTTAAAGTGAAAAAACTTCAAGTGAAGTTGAGAGGAACAACTGTTAAGGGAACAGTTGTTCAGGAACTTGAGTTTAGGAACTCAAGGTGTGGCCCGTGAGTAGAATTGGGTTGTAACAAAGTTGTTTGGCCTAATTAGTGAAAGTGTTGAGTTTAAAATCCCTAGTGGTCGAGGTCGTTTCTTTTTGTTGGGCCCAAGAAGTTTTTCCTCGTAAAAATCCCTTGTCTTCCGTTAGCTTGTTTCTTGTTTCAGTTTTATAATTCCGTAAAAAGTTACATTTATTTCTACACATACAATTCACTCCCTTCCCCTCTTGTAGTGTTCCTAGTGAAATAACAATTGGTATCAGAGCTAGAACTCACGAAAAATAGGAAACCCTATTGAGAAAAAGAGCCAAGGAAAAATGAATACCACCGAGAAGCTTGAGAAAGGTTACTCTACGCAAAGGCCTCCTATGTTCAATGGAAAGTTCTATTCCTACTGGAAGAACAAAATGGAGATTTTCATCAAGGCCGAAAACTACCAGGTATGGAGAGTCATTGAAGTTGGTGATTTTGAGGTTAGAACTACTAATGACAAAAATGTGGTAATTCCTAAACCCTCTTGTGAATATGACAAAGCTGATTGTGAAAAAATGGAAGTGAATGTTATGGTTGCTAAACTTTTGCATTGTGGACTTAGACCCCATGAACACAATAGAATCATGGGATGCAACTCTGCAAAGCAAATATGAGATTTACTTGAAGTAACCCATGAATGAACTAATGCAGTCAAGAGATCTAAAATTGATTTACTAATGAATCAATATGAATTGTTCTCCATGAAGGCTAAGGAAAGCATACAAGAGATGTTTACTCGTTTTACTAACATTATTAATGAGTTAGCTTCTCTTGGAAAGTTTATTTCATCAGAGGAACAAGTTCGAAAAGTTCTTATGAGTCTTCCTAAGGATATGTGGATTGCTAAGGTCACTGCTTTGCAAGAAACAAAAGACTTCACTAAGTTCAACTTGGAACAGCTTGCTGGATCACTAATGACTCGTGAACTTCACCTTCATACTGAGTATGGTGAAAGCTCTAAGTCAAAGTCCATTGCCCTAAAAGCAGATGATGAAGATGACTCTGACTTAGAAGAAGAGGAAGCAACTCTCATGGTCCAAAAATTTCGAAAGATGTATAGGAACATGAAGAATGGGAACTTCAAAGGTAAAACTAATAAAATTTCTAACAAAGCTACTTGTCATAAATGTGGTAGTATAGATCACTTCATCAATGAACGTCCTCTTTGGGAAAATGACAAGACGAAAGAAAGGAACAAGGAACGCTTTGCTGAAAGGAACAAGGAAACTAAAGTACCTTTCTCTAAAGCGAACGTTCGAAAAGCTATGATAGCAGCTTGGGGAGATTTAGAGACTGAAGAGGAAGAGGAACAACAAACTGAAGAAACTGCAAACATTTGCCTCATGGCAAACACTGACATAAAGGAAGATGAAGAAAATGTTGAGGTAAGCCAACATATATACTTGAATCAGACTTAGATGGAAAAACTAGGACTGAAATTTATGATCTTCTTTATGATGCAATTCTTAAATGTAGAGATGACCGTGAAAAACGTGAACAAACTGAACAAGCTGTGTTAAAGTTTGTAAAGAACATATAGAATGGCTTAAGAAAATGAGAATGGATGTTGAAAGTAGGTTCTTTGATTTATTTGATAGAAACTTAAAAATCAAGGAACTTTATGAAAGTGTGAAGAATGAAAATTATCTAATCAATTTAGAAATTGCACACCTAAAGGAATTTGTCCCTGTTCTTAGTTCCTTTGATATAAGATCAACTCCTTTGAAAGGTTACAGATATGAGATCGAAAATTTGAATAAAGAAAAAATTATCTTAAAGGAACAGATCTGTAATCTTAAGAAGGAACTTGTTGTTGCAAGGAACAAAGGCAAAGTGATGGTTGTTCCTAAGTGAATTGAAAGACCACAGAATAAAAGAAAATAAGGTATTGGTTTTGAAAACCACAAGAAGAGGAACAAGCCTAAGAAGTATGTTGACCTACCCAGTGACAAAATTTGTATGTATTGTGGAAAGCTAGGTCATTACCTAACTCAATGTCAACTAAGAACTGTAATGATTGGCAAGAATGTGAAATTAAGCAACATGAAATGGGTTGCTAAAATAAATAAATGCTAGTAAAAAACAGGAACCCACGAAACAAAGGGTTCCTAGAACTAACAACTAGTTGATTTTTGCAGGCTAGAGTGAGGGGGAACAACACTTGGTATCTTGATAGTGATTGTTCTAAGCATATGACTGGACAAATCTAAGTTCCTCTCACTCTCAACCTATGAAGGTGTAACATATTTGCCATGGGTAAGGTTAGTAAGTCACCATCACATTCCATTGATAATGTATTTCTAGTTGAAGGTTTAAAGCATAATCTCCTAAGTATTTCCCAATTTTGTGACAAGGGAAATGTTGTTAAATTTAATAAAATGCTTAATCGTTAACATTAACTCTAAGAATGTCATCTTGGAAGGAACAAGGAAAGGGAACACATACATTGTGGATCTTTACCTTGTTCCTAAAAACAACTTGACATGTATTAGTGTTATTGAAGATGACCCACTCATATGGCATAAACGTCTAGGACATGCTATCTTTTCATTACTTGACAAACTTCGATCAAAAGATCTTGTCTTGGGATTACCATCTATAAAAATTTCATATTGATCAAGTTTGTGATGTATGTGCCAAAGGGAAGCATATTAGATCATCTTTCAAGTCTAAAACTGTTGTGAGCACCACAAAGCACTAGTAGAAAAACGACGATTTGCGTCTCACCATCTGCATCGCACAACAGGACAAACGTCGCAGAAGACTCATTTGCGTCGCATGCAACAGGGAATCGATGCAAAAGACGACATATGTGCATCGTATATAACTAGCGTGCGACGCAAAACAATTATGTGCGTCGGATGGGCCAAAAATGTGACGCACATAACAGAAACTATGCGCGTCGCATAAAGCTCACATGTGACGCAAATAGTAATCTACGTCGGATCCCACCTCACGTCGGACGCAGATGATTCCTCTCTATCGCACACATCGTGTGTGCGCTTCTCTCTCGACATGCCCAATCTGCGTCGGACCAGGTGGTATGTGCGACGCAAATGGTGAAAGGCCACTATCTGCGTCAGACTCTTTGACGTGTACGACGAGAATAACAAATTCCCACTCCCTTAATTCTTTCCAACGGCATTTTATTATTGAACCTAAACACTTTCAAACTCGCACTCACTCTCTCTCTCTCCTCCGATTGTCAAACTCACCCACTCACACTCGCGGGCTCTCCCTGACATTCGCCGGCGCTCCCTCTCACTCGCCGACGCTCCCTCTCCCTCGATTCTCCGGCGCTCCCTCGGTTTTAGGTCATTGTCTGTCGCGGTTTTCGGTGCTGCCCACTTTGCCGGCGAGTCCTTGCGTCCGTCTCGCCGCCCCTGCACTCTAGCGAGTCCTTGCGGGTTTCTCCTCTTTCTCTCTCACTCTCTCATTCTTTTTTCTCTCACTCGCCGCCGCTGCACTCCGTCTCGCCGCCGCTGTCGCTGCATTCCGTGTCCCTGCTGCCGCCGCTGCTGCCGACAATGTAAGTCATGTATTTTTTTTTTCAATTAATCTTCTTGTTCTCAATTTCTGTCTTTTTTTTTAAAACAATTTATGTCTTTTTTTTTTTAATTTCTGTCTTATTTTTTTCTAGATCTTAATCAAGGAGTTTGTGATTGTATTAGTAGAGTGATTGTAGTGCGAAGTATGTGAAAACTGTAATTTGTAGATGCAATTTTTTTGTGTGTAAATGGCATGAGAATGTGAATTTGAATTGAAGTAAACCTTCAACTTTTAGTGCATTATTTGTTCGTGTTGTGAAATTCAACATTTAGTGAATTCAACTCATGATAAACATGGGTGAAATGAATTTTAAGATTGAATTTAGGATGTTTGTAGTTTGTAATGCTCATGAATTTGTATAGTTTATAGTGCTCTAAAATACTTCCTTGCTACTATATAATTATATTCACAAGTCATTCTTGTTTTTTACCATTGATCTTAACAATTCTACTTTAATCTTAATGTTGTTTCTTAATCTCTAATTTGATAATGTCTTAATATTAGATAGTTGATGTTTATGAGTTATGACTTAATCACTATTTAATTTGTGGGTTGGTTAATGCCCTAATGCAGTTGCCACATTCCATCTTCTACTTGTCGGCTTGCTAGTGCTCTAAGCTCACCTCGTTGTGCTTGTATTCGCTGCTCCTTGAGAGCAAAGGTATATATTATACCTTTTGCTTTATGTTTATTTGTTTTATTTGTCCCTATAATGTTGAATTATGACCAAACCTATATGGGAGGTTCGGGAAATCTAAAGAATGCTGGTTATGTGATTGGGAAAGTATATGTGAATTGTTTGGTTATGTGATTGGGAAAGCATATGTTGAATTGTTTGGTTATGTGATTGGGAAAGTATATGTGAATTGTTTGGTTATGTGATTGGGACATACCTTAATGGGGTGGGGAGGGAAATCTAAGGAATGGATTGGTTTGTGTTGTTTAATTGCAATGTGTGCATCATTAGCCTAGATACCCGTTCGAGGCTTACCCATTAGGAGTAAGTCTTGAATAGTCCCCGGTTTGGGACTGTCTTTGAGTTTCTTATCTCACTTAGGATATGAATGAATGTTTGGTTTTCGATTCTAAGAAAGATCTAGCTTATTTCCCTAAGCGTTCTCTGGGTACATATGTTGATAGTTTACCTACTATCTTTATCGTGTACTTGGAGAACTGTAGGGAAATGTTGCCGGATTTTTCTTAGAATTGAAAACCAAACATTCATTCACTAGTGAGATGAGAAACTCAAGGATGGTTAGGTTGGAGTGATAAGGACCTAGATGTTCATGACTGCATTTGATAATACACTTTGAATAATGTGATCGATTGTGTTATTTGTTTGGTGTATCTAGTGTATGAATATGGACCGAAACTGGATGTATGGTAATCGGATTTCGGCAACATTTCTACAAGGGGTTGATGAATTTATCAGGGTTGCGTTAGAACATCAATCGCAGAATGGGTCAAAGTTAGTCTTGTGTCCTTGTTGTGATTGCAATAACTCTAGGGGGTATCGTGATGTGGATCAAATTAAGGATCATTTGATTTGTCATGGGTTTAAGAGTAACTATACTAGGTGGACATGGCATGGAGAGTTTTATGATCAGGGTATGAGCTCCACTAGCTTGTGTGATGATTTGCATGTTGATCACATTGATGATGATGTTGAGGTTGATATCGAAAAAGGAGAGGATAATAATGATAATGATAGGGTAGATGATGAGAATGATAGGGTAGCTGAAATGTTGCACAATTTGGAGGATGAAGGAACCGATCGTACGAATATGTATGATAATATTTTAAGTGCAGCGGACAAACCTATGTATCCGGGGTGTAAGAATTTCACTAAACTTTCTGGCATCCTTACATTATTCAATATGAAATCGAAGCATAGTTGGACAGATAAAAGTCTAAGTGAGTTGTTCACTTTTTTACAAGAATTGCTACCTGATGGGAATGAAATTCCCAACTCTACCTATGAGGCAAAGAAATTGTTGTGTCCATTAGGTAAGGAATATTAGAAGATACATGCATGACAAAATGATTGTGTGTTGTATCGAAATGAGTACAAGGATTTGGGTGAGTGTCCAAGATGTGGAGAGTCTCGATACAAGATAAAGGAGGATGATGAAGGGGTGAGAAAGAAAGAAACTCCGGCGAAGGTTCTTTGGTATCTTCCAATCATTCCGAGATTTAGGCATTTATTTTTGGATGAAAATAATGCTAAATTATTAAGGTGGCATGCGGATGAGAGGAAGAAAGATGGGATGCTTAGACATCAGGCCGATTCTCCGCAATTGAGAAATATCGACCGAAAGTTTTCCAGTTTTGGTAAAGAACCTCGAAATCTTAGGCTTGGACTTTGTACAGATGGGATGAACCCATTTGGCACCCTAGGTACCCAGCATAGCACTTGGCCGGTTCTACTGACCATTTATAATCTGTCCCCCTGGTTATGTATGAAGCGTAAGTTTATTCTGCTATCGCTCCTTATCTCGGGTCCTAAGCAACCCGAAAATGACATAGATGTGTATCATGACCCACTCATTCAAGATCTAAAATTGTTGTGGGATGAAGGTGTTTCTATGTTTGATGTGCATGCGAAAACTGAATTCACATTACGTGCCATGATATTTTGCACGATTAATGATTTCCTGGCTTATGGGACAGGTATATAGTTAAAGGAGCAAAGGCATGCCCTATTTGTGATGAGGATTTGATTGATGAATGGTTACATCATTGTGGGAAGAATGTATACATGCATTATCGTACATGGCTTCCTTTAGATCATCCATTTCGTAAGAAGAAAAAGTTGTTCAACGGAAAAGTGGAGATGAGAGAAGCCCCTGTACCCTTACGTGGAAAACAGGTTTCTAAGCGGGTAAAGGATATTGAAACAGTGTTTGGCAAGCCCTTTAAAAGTGTCTTAAAGAACTTATACAAGAAAAGGTTTAAGTTCTAGGACCTCCCATATTGGGAATGTTTAAAAGTCAGACATTGTCTTGATCTAATGCACATTGAGAAAAATGTTTGTGATGCCATTGTCGGAACATTGTTAAATATGCCCGGGAAGACAAATGATGGAGTTAAAGCTAGGAAAGACATGGCTGAAATGGGCAGACCAGAACTAGCACCTCAGAAGCAAGGACAACGCTATTATCTTCCACCAGCTTGCTACACTTTGTCTAAGAATGAGAAAACAAGTTTTTATGAGTCACTGCATAGGTTAAAGGTCCCTGCTGGATACTCGTCAAATTTTCGAAACCTTGTCTCACATAAGGACTTGAAACTCGTTGGTTTGAAATCTCATGATTGTCATATCTTGATGCAGCATTTATTACCTGTTGCAATACGAGGAATTTTGCCTTCCCAAGTAAGATACATGATAACAAAGCTGTGTCTCTTCTTTAGAACTATCTTTAGTAACGTATTGATCCTAACACTCTAGATAACTTGCAAGCTGATGTAATAGAGACGATGTGTCTATTTGAAATGTACTTCCCACCATCGTTCTTTGACATCATGCCTCATTTGATAATTCATCTTGTCCGATAAATTAAACTTTGTGGGCCCGTTTGTATGAGGTATATGTGGCCTTTCGAAAGACATATGGGTACTTTGAAGGGAAAGTGATGAATCCAGCCAGACCAGAAGCAAGTATTGTCCAAAGAACAGTTCCAGAGGAAGTATCTGAATATGTAAGTCAGTATTTAGCACGTGCACAAGCAATTGGATTGCCAAAATCTAGACATGAAGGAAGACTTGATGGTTGTGGTATCATTGGTAAAAAAATATTGTGTCTTGATGGAGAGTTGAAAAGAAAAGCAGAATATTTAGTGTTAGAAAGTCTGAAACAAGTTCATCCTTACTTAGATGAGCACATGACTGTTCTTAGTGTTCAGTATCCATTGAAGAATAAACGTGAGTTGGTGATTGAGCATAATCGTTCGTTCGTTGATTGGTTTAAAGAACAAGTTATGAACCAATTATCTTACCCAAAAATGATGTATCGGATACGTTGAGATGGTTGGCATATGGGTCAAAGATGCAAGTTCTTTCCTATGAAGGGTATGACATCAATGGTTATTCATTTTACACTAAGCGGCAAGATGACAAATTCACGATGCAAAACAGTGGTGTTACGTTGGGGCTTTGCCATCATAGTATACAAGTAGAAGGGATAGAACAATTGTTGAGACAATGAAGTCTTACTACGGGTTCATTGATGAGATATTAGAACTTGACTACGTTGACTTCAAGATTCCGCTTTTCCGATGCAAGTGGGTTGATATTCGTCGTGGATTAAAGAAGGATGAACATGTTTTTTTTATATTAGTCAATTTCAGCTTGTTAGGGCATCATGAAGATACTTTCATATTGGCATCACAAGCAAAATAAGTTTTCTACATGGTTGACCCTGTCGATTCGAAATGGTATGTTGTCATTGAAGGAAAAAGGAGAATACTTGGAATTGATGATGTACACGATGAAGAAGAATACGATGCACAATTTAATGAAGTTATTGCTTCGTCGGTAGTCATTCCAAGTACATTAGGGGAAGATTTGGACCCAAATTACATTCGTCGAGACCATAATGAGGGATTTCACGTTGTCAAAGAAAAAACTGATTAATAGGTAATTTATGTAATATTATTGCAACTACTATTATTTATAATCTTCATGCATTGTTAAAATAATTTTGTAGTACTTCATTTATGAATCTAACATGTCTTTGGTTGGTATCTGTATTTGGTTTCAGTTGTCGTGATGGAACATGAGATAATGCATGATGCATCAGATGATCGGCAGCCACGTTCGGAGGCCGAGATTACTTATGGAGGTAGTAGGAAGAAAAGAGTGAGTAAGGCTAGAGGTCCTACAAAAGGGATTCATTCCATACTCGGGGTTCAAATAGTACTTGTGCGTAAGGCTAGAGGAAGAAACAAGATGTGTTGACTACTTGTGATAAGCGGTGGAGAGATTTCAAATCAAGATTGGTGAGTCGCTGGATCACAAAAACGAGGAAGGGGCCTAACAATGATAAGCAACCGTACATGCTCTATCCTTTCATCACATAAGAGATTTGGAAGCAATTTGTGACAAAGTATAGCTCTAATGAGTTTAAGGTATATAATATGTACGTTACAATCACATAATATGTTATAATCAATTTTTTATGTTGTGAATATTGACTAGTTACTTATTTTCATATAAGAGCAAGGGGCTGCCAATATTCATCCTCAGTTTTTGGGTCAAAATTCATATGCAGAGATGATTCCTTTTTGGAAAAAAAGGGTATATCCCTTCATCATCTACAGCATCATCTGTTGACTCATCCACATCTTCAGTTTTTTCCTCCTTGCCGGATCGAACTTTGCCATGGTTTCTTGCGAGATCGAAAAAAGATAAGTAAGGAAATATTTTCTTCCCTAATGAAGAAACACAAAAGATAAAAGAGTCCATTGTAAGCATTTTTCGAATTTTATGATATTTTCTTGTCTAATTACTCGTATTCTACTAATCATATGAATTTTTTTAATTGGACGCCGGATGATTGGAAAAGGAAAGAAAAGGAAGGAGAATTTGTTCCAGGTCGGATGGATGATGCTCTATCACGTGCTTTACAGAGGAAAGATCGTCCTGGGCGTGTGTTAACAGCTGGACGTAGCATTGGGATTACATCTGTTTGGGGAGATCCTGATCGTAGTAGTACTGCATGAAAGGGTAGGGGCATGGATGATGAGGAGATGCAGGAGTTCGAGGCTACAGTGAGCCAAAGAGTTAGAGAACAGACGATGCAAGAGATGAACTCGAAGATAGATGCAATAGTTCAAGATAGGTTGATGGCTTTTGCGGCGCAATTAGGTCTTCAAGTACCAAATCAAACAAGGGAAGATGCGCCGGTCCGAAGTCCTCACACTCCAGTTGATCCTAGTAGCTGTCACTCGAAGGGCAATGATCCATTTGTGAACTTGCAGGTATATATTTACTTTATATCTTCTAAGATTATGATATTATGCTTCTAAAACAGTTAATTAATGACATTGTGTTCTCATTTGATGTTAAGAGTCAAGTTCCATGTCGTTTGGCATTAGCGGATGTCTTGGGGCCGATCATTGTAGCTGAGGGTACCGTTCATCCACAACTGGAGTCATCATCACATCCTACGGCCGTGAAAGTGAGTGTTGATAAATTTTTTTGGGACTACGCAGATGCTCCAGTTCCACTACCTACTCCATACATCGTGAAACTCAGTTAAGCTGAGGGTTCATTCATAGAATGGCCGAAAGAGTTGGTATTTGTAGTCTCAGATAATAAGGTAACTTATGTTTAATATCTTGATTTATATACTACGTAAGCTCGATTGATATATGAAATAATCTATATACATATATAGTATGAATTAAAAAGAAGTCGAATTAAATTAGGAACATTTGCCTGAGGCAGGTGCAATGAAGAAGAAGAAAAAAAATAGTTGGTAGTGATCTTTGCACCGATGAGTCTGCACATAGGTACATAGATCCTTTTATTGACTTATCACTGGAGGATATGGATGATATTGTCAAGGATATGCACCGATTATTTTACAACTGGCCCTCAGATGTTAATATGCAAGTTATGAAGGGTACCGTCTTCAACTATGATAGTGATCAGATGATCATTCCCTC
This sequence comes from Beta lomatogona, assembly GCA_947646795.1. Lineage (NCBI taxonomy): Eukaryota > Viridiplantae > Streptophyta > Magnoliopsida > Caryophyllales > Amaranthaceae > Beta > Beta lomatogona. The sequence continues at coordinate 149,481 of CANSNZ010000845.1, read as the reverse complement.
GCGTCAAGATGTTTTTCAACTTCTCACGGGAGCATGGTTTAATGTATCCATTTTACAAATATTTATGATGTGAGAATTCTCAAACTCTAAACTAATTAACATTGATATTTATTTTTATTGTTTCTTCTAAGTATAAGTATTTGGAGTGTAGGTATTTGGAAGAGGAGTCTGAATCAGAGGGTACTATTGGTTTCATGTGTCCAAGTATGATTTCGGCGACCATGATTTGCAATGAACCAGATGCCGTGATCAACTACATGGCAAGTTCAATGAAAGCGAATCAAAATATGCGTTTCATCCTATGTCCGTACATTCAAAAGTATGTTAGTTAAAATAATCTTTACTTTGTTTTATCTATATGATTTTTTGGTTATATGAGCATCACATTTTGTTTCATGCCTTAGGGAACATTGGATTCTTGTTGTCATTTGTCTATCTAAGAAAGTGGTATATATATTTGATTCGCTACACAGAGAAAGAAAATTAGCTATCAAGATGCCGCTGAATACGTAAGTTCATAGTTGTTATACATGTTAATTAATTTACATGCATTTTATGATATTTTAAATAATTTACAAATGTTTACAGTGATTAATTGTTACAAAATTTCTATACTTAGTGCATATACAAGTTTCACGCGCCTTGAAGGATCCAATAAAGGAACTAAATTGTCTTGGATAACGATCTCGGTAAAACTCTTATGGTTTTGTATTTGATACACATTTTATAATTGTATTTAGGATTTTATTTCCGATTCTAATATATATCTTAAATTTGGTGTAGTGTGCTCAACAATCGGGAGGATAAGAATGCAGCTATTTCGTGATGAAAAACATGCTTGAAATCGCCTACATGCACTATGATTTAGATAATTTACAGGAGGTATATGTATGTCGTAAATTCGTTATTTATACTTATACAATTTTCAAGTATATTAACTAATTTAATATATTTCTAGGATTTTCCACCAAGTCCTCGGCCATACTCAGCAACTGAAATCGACGAACTCAAAGAACTTTTTGCAAAATACTTGTAGAGGTCGTCAAAGCTGCAAACTAACTAGTTAATATATGTATTTATAGGTTGAACAATATTTTGTTGATTGAACCTTGTTGGTTGCCTGATTGCAATTGATTGCAATATTGGTTGCTTTGAGATGTGCTGGAACAGGTTTTGGTTGTATATACAAAATTCTCCCAACGATTTCTTGGATCATGTCCAAATTACAAAGGAGACTCTGCCGAATATTTTGCTCATAATTATTAATATAATGTTCGTTTAGTTTTGAAGTTTAAGGTTTTGTATATGAAAAAAAACAAACAAAAAAGAAAAAAAACCCCAAAAATCATCATTTGCGTAGCACATAGTGTAAGGTGCGACGCAAATGATCTACTATCTGCGTCGCACGTTGGCAATGTGCGACACAGATGACTATTAGGCTACTGGTTGCTGGCCCTACATCTACGTCGCATGCTGCTCAATGTGCGACGCAGATAGGAGATCATTTGTCTCGCACATTGTGCGGCATGCGACGCAGATGGTAGGGCGCCAAGGCCACAGTAACCAGCAGCCCAAGAGTTATTTGTGTCGCGTGGTAGTCAGGGTCCGACGCAAATAGCGAGACAACTGCGTCGCATGCTTGTACGACGCAGATCCTATATCCTGATTTGCGTCGAGAGTTGTGCCGTCGGACCCATGTCCAGCGCAAACGGGTGCCTCGCATCCGACACAAATCGTCAATTATGTACTAGTGAAGCCATTGGAATTAATTCACATGGATTTGTGCGGCCCCATGAGACTTCAAAGTAGAAGTGGAAAGAGGTATGTGGTAGTTATTATTGATGACTACTCAAGATACACTTGGGTTATTTTTCTCTGTAGTAAGGATGAGACTTATGATGAGTTCCTTGCCTTTGCCAAAAGAGTTTAAAATTTGAGTGGTCACAAAGTGATGCACATTAGATCCGATCATGGTAAAGAATTTGAAAATTATAAATTGGATGACTTAAGCAGAGACCATGGCCTAGATCACAATTTTTCTGCCCCTAGAACTCCACAACAAAATGGTGTTGTAGAAAGGAAAAATAGGACTTTGGAGGAATTGGCAATGACTATGCTAATTGCTAGTGAACTTCTAAGGAAGTTTTGGGCTGAGACTGTTAATACTTCTTGTCACATAATAAATCATGCCATGATGAGACCTATCATTAACAAAACTCCTTATGAGCTTTATGTTGGTAAGAAACCCAATATTACACATTTCAGAACATTTGGTTGTAAATGTTTTGTTCATAATAATGGGAAAGATAATCTTGGAAAATTGATGCAAGGACTGATGAAGCAATATTTCTAGGATATTCATCACATAGTAAGGCTTATAGAGTTTACAATAAAAGAACTATGTGGGTTGAAGAAAGCGTACATATAATCTTTGATGAATCTGACAACTTTAATCCAAGCAAGCAGGTTGATGACTTTGAAATAGGCTTGGTTCGATCAAATGAAAAAGATGCAGATTCAATTGAGGAAGAAGGAATAAAAGAGGAAAGGAATGAAGAGGATGAAAACCTTCATAACAATGTTGTTCCTGTTCCTCAAGATAATAGAGTTGTTCATGTTCCTACTAAGAACGAAAATGTTGAAGGAACTGATTCAACAATTGCTGAGAGAGGAACAAATGAACAAGGCTCCTCATCCTCTCATGAAACTCAAGAGGAACAACTTTTTCCTATAAGGGAGTTTCAACCAAAACCTTGGAGACATCAAAAATCACATCCAGTGGAACTCATAATATGTGACATATCCAAAGGTATGCAAACTAGATCTCAGTTAAGGAATTTTTGTGCATTTCATGCGTTCCTATCAATGATGGAACCAAGAAAACATGAAGAAGCCTTAACTGATTTTATGGATCACTGCTATGCAAGATGAGTTAAATGAGTTTCAAATAAACAAGGTATGGCATCTAGTTCCCAATTCTAAACAACAAAAAGTGATTGGCTTAAAATGGGTGTTTAGAAATAAACTAGATGAGTATGAAACAATTGTAAGGAACAAAGCTAGACTTGTAGTATAAGGTTATAATCAACAAGAAGGAATTGACTATGAAGAAACCTTTGCTCCTGTTGCTAGACTTGAGGCCATTAGAATACTAATTACATTTGCTGAATATATGGGATTTAAACTGTATCACATGGATGTCAAATGTGCGTTTCTTAATGGCTACTTAAATGAAGATGTATATGTTGAACAACCCCCTAGATTTGAAAGTATTGATTTCACAAACCATGTCTACAAGCTTGACAAGGCTCTTTATCGGTTAAAGCAAGCACATAGGTCATGGTATGAGAGATTATCTAAGTTCCTTTTAGAAAACAATTTTAAAAGAGGAAAAGTTGAAAAAACTTTGTTTCTAAAATCGAAAGGAACTGATATACTTCCTGTTCAAATATATGTTGATGACATTATCTTTGGAGCAACTAATGAGTTATTATGCAAAGAATTCTCAAACCTTATGAGTAATGAATTTGAGATGAGTATGATGGGTGAGTTAAATTTCTTTCTTGGGTTACAAATTAAGCAAACAGAAAAAGAAATCATCATTCACCAACAAAAATACATAAAGGAACTGTTAAAGAAATATGGCCTCGAAAATTCAAAGATAAATCACACTCCTATGGGGACTTCAACTAGATTAGATGAAGATTCCATAGGAACAAGTGTTGATCAAACAAAATATAGAGGCATGATTGGTTCTCTTTTTTATCTAACTGCTAGTCGTCCAAACATAGCTTTTAGTGTTGTTTGTGTGCTAGATTTCAAGCAAATCCCAAGGAGTCTCATCTAACAGCAATAAAGAGAACTCTTAGATATCTCAAAGGAACAAATGATCTTGGACTTTTCTATCCAAGAAGTGACACATTTGAGTTAAAAGGATACGCTGATGCTGACTATGCTGGAGATCTTGTAAATAGGAAAAGCACATCATGTATGGTTCAATTTCTTAGTCATAATTTAGTTTCTTGGAGCACCAAGAAACAAAACACGGTTGCTTTATCCACTGCTGAAGCAGAATATGTAGCTGCGGCTGCATGTTGCTCTCAAATGCTTTGGATAAAACAACAACTTTATGACTATGGAATAATCTTTAGTTGTGTTCCTATTTATTGTGATAATACAAGTGTCATTAGTATTTCAAAAGATCCAGTGCATCATTCAAGAGTTAAGCATATACATATCAGACATCACTTTCTAAAAGAAAATGTAGAAAAAGGTTTTATTAAACTTGAGTTTTGTCAAACTGAAATCAGATTGCTGATATACTAACCAAGCCTCTACAAAGAGATGGATATGAAAAATTAAGGCTTAAGTTAGGTTTCATAAAACTTAAGTAATTGTTCCTATTCCAATCCCCATGTCTGAATTGATTTGTCTTACTCTATGTGATATTAAGTGACTATGATTAATTGCCTAAGACCATTGCATATTAAGATGTTCAAAACATAAACATGGATTCAAAGGACTACTCACAAATGTCACATAATAATCCCCTTATTGTTCCAAAATGATAGAAACATGCATGATTTGATGAATCACTAGTAGAATAAATGCTTAGTGCTGCGGTCATTAAGTAGCCTATTGCGACGGTTTTGGCCGCGCAGCAATAAAGAGGGCAGCAATAGGTAATAAATATATTGCTGCGGTTTTAAACCGCAGCAATATTTGAACATATTGCTGCGGTTTCTAGGTAAAACTGCAGCAATATATATATTGTATATCAAATTCAAAAAGTATATTGCTGCGGTTTTTAGGGAAAACCGCAGCAATATATATATTTTATATCAAATTCAAAAAGTATATTGCTGCGGTTTTTAGGGAAAACCGCAGCATTATGCTGAATTTAATAATAAAAAATAGGCATATTGCTGCGGTTTTTCGGTGTAAGAAAAAAAAAAATTTTTTTTTGCATTTTGCCATTAAATTCGAAAGATAAAAAAAAATTCAGAAAAATAGCAAAAAATCAGATGCTTCCACCATAAAATGAAATGAAACTAACAAAGAAAAAAATAACAATAAGAAAACTGAACAAAGTAATAAACAACAATCAGAAAACTGAACAAAAAAATAAAAATGAAACTAATTAAGAAAAAAAATCTGAGATATAGAAGAATTACAAGAAACAAGAATTACACTACACTGAACAAACGAAAATATCAACCTCTATAAAATTTAACTAAAAAATTTAAGTGAAAAAACAAAAAATAAAGAAAACAAAAGATCTGAAAATCGTCGTCCACAATCCGGCAACCAAACGTCGTCCAAAACCGTCGTTGTCGCCGGCAACCAATCGTAGTTGAAAATCGCACAAACAAAATCGCCGGCAACCAATTGTCGTTGAAAATCGTCCAGATCTGAAAATCCAACCAAAATTGAGAAAATTCGAAAACAAAAATGAAAAAAATGGTGGAAAAAACATACATGAACTCACCGGAACTCGCGCGAAGGAGAGAGAGAGCATCTTCAAGCTTCTTTAACCCTAAATAAAATTCAATTTCGCCTGAATCGGAAGAAGAAGAAGAATCTAGGTCGACTTCGATGAGGCGAGCTTTGGCGGAGAAAACTCGAGAGGAGAGAGAAATTGGGAGGAGATTGGAAGTTAGGGTTTTGGATAATTGACGCGCCATTGATGATGAAGATTCGAGGAGAGAGAAAATGAGGATGAAATTGGGGGAAATCGAAATGGTGGGTTTGGGCTGCGCTTTTCGGCCGGAATTCCGGCAACCCTTTTCAAGAAAGAAGTACTGGAGATGGAGAATGGTGAGTGAGGGAGAGGGAGAGGCGTGAAAGAAATGAGAGGGAGAGGCGTGAGGCTGAACTGATGAGAGGGAAAGGAGTGAAATGAGGCTGAAACCCTAAAATAAACTCTTTTTATATTAATTTAAAAGCCTATTGCTGCGGTTTTTTGTAGGAACCGCAGCAATAGGTCCAAATAATATTTTTTTATATTATTTTAATATATTGCTGCGATTTTGGACAGAAACCGCAGCAATATCTTTGGTCAAATTTCAAAAAAAAATCTCTAAAACCATATTGCTGCGGTTTTCGGCGGAAACCGCAGCAATATGGGTATTTTATATTTTTCTTTTTTTTTACGTGATATATTGTTGCGTATGGGTAAAACTGCAGCAATATCACCGCAGCAATAAACAATTATTCTACTAGTGAATGTTGATAATTAGTATAAGTTGTTCCTATAGCACAAGTTCCTTACTTAATTTTCCTTTTCTTTCCTTAAATAAAAGTCCATAAAAATCAAAAAATCCGAATATCCCAAAAATATAGGAATCAGATTTATCAAGTCTTGATTCACTTTTTATCTTTTCTTTTCTTTTCTTTTATTTTTATCTTTTTAATTTTACGCGTGTAACTCTTCATTTACTGTTACATGCATCTTCTTTCTTTTTCTTTCTTCCCTTCCAAAACCGTGTTCCTTAAATGCTTCAACTTCACCATTATTCATCTACTTCACACCTCTTCACACCACATAAAACCTTAATTTCTCTTCACCAAATAGCAAAAACCTCTCTCAATTCACCTTTTCTAAAAGCAAAAACTCCCACAAACTCTCAAATGGAAAACCCCTCTTCTTCTTCCAAAACCCTAGAAATCGAAAATTCTCAAGAAACACAAATGAAGGTAGAAGAGCAAAATTGGAGTCACCAAGGAGAAGTGTGAGAAGAAGGAAACTGATAAGAAGAAACCCCTGAATTAGTTGAGGGGGAAGAAGAAGCTACGCCTATTCCTTCCAAAGGAACTGCTGCTTCTTCTACCAAGAAAAGAGTGGAACAAAGTGATTCGAGGTATGTTTTAGGATTCTTTGTAGATCTAGAATGGGCCAAGAAAGTTCAATTCAATGAACTACTTGAAATTCTAAGGGAACAAGGTATGGAATACTTGTTTGAAATCGCATATAATAATGCATTCATTCCTTTAGCTATGGACGAATTTTGTGCAAACTTCATCAACACTGATGGAGTATAAACTACTGAAATTAGGGGGAAGAAAATTAAATTTTCCCAAGAAACTTTAGGAAAAATATGGGAAGTTCCTTGTAAAGGAACTGATCTGTATTTTAAGAGGAAAGGAGCTGTCACCTTTCCAAATTTCTTCCAAGATGACATTGTTGAATCCTTTGGGGGAACTGCTGGCCAAACGAAACTCAACCACAATCTTCTCTCTCCTATCCAAAAAACTTTGTTTAACCTTGTTTGGAGAGCACTCATTCCTCAAACTGAAAAGAGAAATGAGGTAGGTCTCCTAGATATGTGTTACATGTTTTGCCTTGACCACCACATCCAAATAAACTTCCCCTCTATGTTTATCCAACACCTTACTCACTGCATAGACAATCATTGTGTTGTTAGGTATGGATCACTCATCACCTCTCTTCTCTCCCATTTCAAAGTTAAAACTACTGGTTGGCCTACCTTGGGAATTAAGCAAGGTAATATATTAAATGAAAATATTTTGTATGGAGTTTTGACTCAAGGAAGGATTGTTTTTAGTTCCTCACACAAGAGAAAACTGCCTAAGGCAGTAGAGGAGGAACCAGTGGAAGTGATCTTGGAGGAACAAGTTCCTAAGCCTACTGAACCAAAGGAACAACCACCCAAGAATGAAAAACTGTTGAAACCTGTTCCTAAACAAGTTAGGCAAAGTTCTAGGTTGAAAATTGCAAAAACTATCTGATACAGAGGAACAAGACCATAACTCACCTAAGTAACCTACTCCTCCTTCCTCACAAAAAATACCGATCACTCTCAATACCATCTCTTCCATCTCTCCCTCATCCTTCACTGTTCCTTCCAGTTATGAACAGATGAAGGTTGTCATAAATGAGCCTAACCCTTTCTCCTCTACTTCTACTGCCCTACGACACCAACCTCCATTTCTTCCTTCAATTTACACTACCACTTCATCTTATGTTCCTCTTACAGGAACAACAGGACCATCCCAAGAAAACACACCAGTTCCTCCACCAAAACCACCCACTGACTTTGGTTCAAAGGGAAATGAACAAGTTCCTTCGGATGATTTTGGTTGGGTAAATGAGGTTTATCTCCCTGCTCAACATATGATCAAGTTCTATAATCACCTTCATTGGACTTTGGATGATAAAACGGATAAAATGATGAATCTCATGAAAATTCTTAGTGAAACAGTGATAGAACAACAAAAGAATATGGAGATGATGGCCCAAGCAATCAACACCTTGAAACAGCAATTGGATGGGCATCATGGAGAAGTTATGTAGAAATTAGAGGAAGTGGTTGAAGAAGAAGTAGTAGAGGAACACAACTCCCCTTCCCTTCCTAATGTCTAGTTCCTGTTTCTCTTAAAGGAACGAGAACTCTTAGCTTTTGTTCTTTTCTTTTCTTTTCTTCCTTTTTATCTTTTTTGTACTTTTGAGGAACAAGTGCTATAATATAATGACTTTTGCTACATATTTTCTTCGTTTATGATTTGATTGCATAATGTCTTACTTGGAATGGCTAGTATTATGTGATTGATGTTTGAGCAAGCCTAACCTTTGCAATTCCTAACTTAATCATTTTTTTGGTGCTTACTAATGGTCTAAAGGTCTTGTAAATATCAGCCTTCCCGAAATCACCAAGAGTTTGATCTTTTTGACGATGACAAAGGGGGAAAAGATACCAAGAACAAACTAATTTGAAAAAATGAAAAAAATGAAAAACTGAAAAATTTAAATCCTTAATCTGCCTTAATAAAATTATATAAATTATTATTTTATCTTTTTCATTCTCTTATGTTATTTGTTGTTTTCCTTAGTTTGTAACTTTGTTGTCATCATCAGAAAGGGGGAAATTGTTGAACCCTAGTTTTGATGATGACAAATGAACAAAGATACAAACTAAGTATTGAAATAACAAGTTGTTAAGTGAATGGATTTTCCAAGGTATCAAAGAAAGGAGCAAAGAGAATACTAAGTCAAAGAAGAAATCAAGTTTGGATTTTAAAGACTAAGTGAAGATACTCAAAGATTTGGTACTGGAGAAGCATTGGAGCAAGAAAACCAAAGCAAGGCTTTTTGTTTCTAGTTCCAATGTAAAGGAACGAGTAAGAATGGTAAGGAATTGTGGCAATTTAAAATGAGAATGAGTATATGTTCCTTTATAAGGAACAGACGAACTGGCACTGTCATGTTAAGTTAAAGGAACTAGACATAGGTTGAAGCAGTACAACGGTTAATATATGACGCTTGAGTATTTTATGCCTAGAATCTAGGAAACCGTTTTATTTAAGTAAAAATCTGATTTTAAGGAATATTTTTTTAAGGAAAATATTTATTTTTCTTTGATAATAAAAATCCTTTTTCGGTTTTATGGAAAATATTTTTAATTTTGGTTTTATTAATTAAAATACTTTTTAATTAAATCAGATTTTTGGTTTACTACCTATGTGGTTGCTAAATTTAAGGAAGTAGTAAATTTTCCATAACCCACGTTTAACAGAAATCATGAAGATCATGGGTATCAAAAAGGAATGTGTTCCTGTAGTTGAGGAACGTCATGGGAAAATGTTTTTACCACTAACACATGATTTAATCCCACGTTTTAAGTAATCACTACTATAAATACTTATGTCTAATTAAGTTCCAATTTGTGTCTGACCAAGTGAATTAATGAGTTTAACTAAGTAAAGTGTTAGTGTCTTCATTCTCTCATAAAAGCCTTTTGCTCTTTGTCTTTTTACTCTAATTCCACTAAGTTTATTTGATCAATTGTATTTTGGTTTTGGGGTAAGGGGATTTTGAGTGAAGTCTTGTAAGAGAGAAAGCTTTGAGTAAAGCGAGTTAAAGTGAGAAAACTTCACGTGAAGTTGAGAGCAATAGATATTAAGGGAACAGTTGTTCAGGAACTTGAGTTTAGGAACTCAAGGTGTGGCCCGTGAGTAGAATTAGGTTGTAACAAAGTTGTTTGGCCTAATTAGTGAAAGTGTTGAGTTTAAAATCCCTAGTGGTCGAGGTTGTTTCTTCTTGTTGGGCCCAAGAAGTTTTTCCTCGTAAAAATCCCTTGTGTTCCTTTAGTTTGTTTCTTGTTTCAGTTCTATAGTTCTGCAAAAAGTTACGTTTATTTCTACACATACAATTCACCCCCCCTCTTGTAGTGTTCCTAGTGAAATAACACAAAAAGATATGGAATTTCCATTCCCAATTTTCCACCGAATTCCTTTCCTAATAATATCTCTTTGAGCAAGAAAATGTTTCCAGATCTGAGAATCAATAGCTTTTGGTTTGCATTGGAAGAATGTGATATTGGATAAATATTTTAGTCTCATTAGTTTAACCCATAGATTATCATTATCAGTTAAGATTTTCCAACCAAGCTTAGCTATGAATGCTTTGTTGAGGGCCATAGTCTTTCTGAGACCTAGGCCACCTTTAGATTTTGGCTTACAAATCTTTTCCCATGAAATTAATGGAATACCATTTTTATCCTTTTGTTGTCTTCAAAAAAATTATCTATGCATACTATCAATAGAATTGGCAGAGTGAGGGAGCAAAAAGGAAGAGCAAACATTGGCTGGAAGGGACTCCAAATTACTTTGAATAAGGGTGTAAAGAAATGTCACGCTATTTGTCGTCCGTATTTATACCGTATTAATTTTCTTATTTCTCCCTCCCTACTTCTTCTTCCTCTTTTCTAACCTACCATAACCAACATCATCTCCCAGCCACCACCACCCGCAACCTCCCCTTGCGCGCAACCACCTTCTTCTTCCTCCTCCTCTTCCCTTCTCCTTCTTCCACTATGATAGAAACGAAATTTTGGTTTGGTTCCACCCGTTCCTTTTTTTCGTTTTTCTTTTTCATTCCAAATTCCTTCAAACTCCCGTGTAAGTTCTTCAATCAAATTCTCCTATTTTGTTGTGACCAAGAAGGTCAATTTTGAACGATCCACAAAGATCGAATTTTGTGACCATAGATGGTTCCTTTTCTTCACTGTGATCACTCTATAAACTTATAAAGGTTTGTTTTGTTGAACGATCCATAGAGATCGATTTGTTATAAAGTATGTATGGATATGTATCTTGTGGGAAACCGGATGGAACTTCCAAGCACGTAGTAATACGCTTTACTACAAGAATTTTACCGACCCACTAGGATCAACAAGGTTCACGATAAACTCTTGTGAGATACGAATAAGAAACTATGGAGTTTGGTTGATGACAAACTACATACACTAGCTACAATGTGTTTGAAGGTTGTGTTTTACATTGAACAAGAAGAAAAATCTAGAAATGAATCTCCTTAAGTAAATATGAATGTTTTCTAACTTCATTCCATATGTGATATCCTCCTATATATATTAGGGAAGATTTACAAAAGAAAAGACTGAAATCATGCATCATTTCACACGAAGAGGCATGCATCATTTCACGAAACAAAGTGTCTCGTCTATATAGTGCGGGCGCACTATACAACCTGGTGCGAGCGCACCAAACTTCCTGACAATCAAAAGATTTCCAGAGGCAATGGTGCGGGGACCAGTGCGCGGCACGTAGCTACTGACGTGCGCGGCACACAGCCACGTTGCGTAGCACGCACCAGTCAGCTTCTTCGTTTTTCCTCCTATCTCATCTCGTTTCATCAAACGCCACAACTCTGAAATGCGATATCATCACATATCTTCAACTGACACATTTAACTAAAATGTTCCAACATGATTTTGATGAGAACCCAAAGAGATGATTTCTTCAAGACCCAAGTGGTCATTTCTCAAAACCCAAAGTGGTTATTTCCGAAGACGTCAAAATTCTTAGATCTCTTATGATCGTTTCTATTTTCAGCTTATTTTCATAGTTGATTTTCTCATACTCTTTTCACTCCTAAACACATTATACATCCATATTTACTCCCACTTCTCTTGTTTTTACATCTCAATTTGGAGTTGTGGTGTATATGTATGACTGGTAGTTGGTGGTTATAGGTTCAATTGGTGTATTTGGACGCACATTATTTTGGATTCCTAGCTACTTAGAAAGTCGGGTGCATTTCTGATTGACTGTGGTGATGATGTATTGATGTTACCACAGTTTTGGGCTTGCTTAAGGTATTTGCGGCTATTTTTATTTAAAACTAGGATCTTGTCATGCCTAGAGTATTTGGAAGTAGTTCCATGGTTTGAAGATTGGGTACAGCTCATAAAGGGTTGTTAATGATATGGAGCACCAGTTTTATAAGTGTATTGTAGTGGGCTGGATTTTGCAACATCCTTCATTTGTGCAACATCATCCTTGTGTTCTGATGTGTCACTTTTATATATAGTTTTTAGATGCATTTTGATTGCATTTAGAACTCCTTTTAGAGCATTTAGGTGCATAATGGCATGAATTACGTAAGTTGTGCTCTACTACTCGTTTGCGTGTTTCGATGATTTTCAGGTTATTTTGATGCAAATTGATTATGATTATCTAAGATCAAGCCTTTTAATCATTGAGGATGAAGATAGCTTGCACAAGGATCACAATGCATCCGTTTGGGACAATCTCGAGTTAGAATGAAGCAAACAGTTAGTGAAAGAAGTGCCAAAACTGACACCTATTTACTATTTTGATCATAACTTTTGATAGAAAATTGATAATCAAGAAATTTCAGTTGGGTTGGAAACTAGACTTCAATAGCTTTCCAACGATAGGTCACATGCCCCAAATGGACTTCTGGTTCGAGAGATACAGCCTTCGCAAGTTGTTGCAAAATCACAGTTTTTCCGCCCGGTCGACTGGGCGTGACGAAAATTTCTTCAGAGTACAAGGCATGTTTTCCCGGTCAACCGAGCGAAAGTGGCTCCAAAAGTGCTTGCGCGCCCGACTGGGCGGAATTCCATTTTTTGTCGTAGTTTCAGAACAACGTCGCCCGACCGGGCAGTTTTTCCGGAAGGTTAATTTTTGCCTTTTTTAGCCGGTTTTGTAAAAACTATAAATAGGTCTTCTCTCTCTCTCCCTCGAGACCTCCTTTCTGACGATATATTTTGTATTCTTAGGTTTAGTTTTAGTTTCCTTCTTCCTTTTCTCTCTAGTTTTTTCATGGCAAACCCTAGTTTCTCTTTTCTTCATTAATTCATGAGTTTATAATTTTCATCTCTTTTCTTTCATTAATTTCTTTGATCATGCTTTTCTTTGTAGATTCAAATTTCTTTATTTATTTCATGATTGAGTAGTTTATATTCTAGGGTTTGGGAATCCATGTTTATATGCTATGATTCTTGATTGATATTTATTAATGGTTTGATTAGTTATTGATATCTCTAATTGATTAGTGTTTTTATTGTTAATCTTGCAATCTGATCAATTGTATGATTAAATATTGCTAATATCGAGTCATAGATCGAGAGATAGTACTCTTTAGAGGCTTACCTACAATTAGCAAATCTGATTATTTTGAGCGACCGTACTAGCATATGTTGATTTGAGAGCGTTAAGGTCCGACCGTAGGATTAACATGTGCTCTAGATATCTGATTAATTGAATCATTGATGATATTTTGATAGATTATAGTTATGAACATGGTGAACCATTGCCCTAGATCCTTTTTAGCTTGATTTTCGTAGTTTTATTAGTTTAGAACTTTAATTCATTATTCCTGGTCTTGTTTAGTTTCTCCATGCATTAGAAGCTAGATTAAAACAACTATCTCTTTGTGGATTCGACCCTACTTACCCTACTACATTGTTAGAAGGTTTTGCAGGAATTATTTTTGACAGGTGTACGACAGCCTATCATGTTCAGGCAGTTTTCATTTGGGGTTACTAGTACTGCGCCTACAAGCATTTTTCTGCAGCGTGTAATACATATGTTCAGGTTAACAGGAACGTCATCCTTACTCCTTAGTACAACATATATTATCCTTTGCTCAAAGCCTTATTGTCTCGCCTTTACCAATTTCTTCAACCTAGAATGATTTGTTGGACCTCATTCTAGTTTGAGGGGGGAGTGTTGGAATAGCCCACCTCATCCACGTTGAGAAGTTCAGCCCAAGCTACACCAATAACTCAGCTTAGCCTCAGTTAAAGCAATTATGACTCATTTGCTGATAGTCATCAATGAAAGATTAATTCAAGCAGCTCTTTTGTTCAAGTTAGGCTGTGGTATCTGATTTTCGACTGTCTTAATTAACGATCTGAATCCCACGAAAGTCTCTCATTGAACTTTGAGTTTAGAAAACTTGGAAGTCGCCACCCTATTAATATCTGAATAGGGACAGATTTATTTAATAAATCGTTTTAAAATTAATTTTAAGAAAAATCACTTAAAACGATGATGACTTCATATGGATAAGGCTTTTTGAAAATTGGTCTTTCATACCATGAGATAGGGTTCGGGGTTTAGGTTAAGAGGTGCGAATGTCTGGAACTCGTCTCCTCTTCCGTTCTAAAGAACGGGCTCTTACTAAATGTGTTATTTTCCATTTTAAAGTAATCATGGCTATTAAAAATAAAGAAAATCACATAATTTGCACATATACACATTAACCATTTTTATTTAGGACCAATATATCATTTGTACATGGTAGGTTTGAGCACTGAAGTTGCACTACGTACCAATCATTGCGGGATTGGAATCCACTCATGGATCAAAACCGTCGTAATTCGAGCTTATGTCTCACCCTAAATGGCCAATTCCACTAGGGGAAGAAGAGAGGGGAATAGATTATGAATAACTCACTTTTAGAATTAAACAAATCAATTTGAAATGAGGTAATCACTCCAATTAATGATTAAAGTGGGGTTATGATAATCACCTTAATTAGTGATTAAATATGAAAGATTAAGATAATCACCTTAATTAATGATTGAAAATGGAGGTTAAGATAATCACCCTAATTAGTGATTAAATATGAAGGATTAAGATAACCACCTTAATTAGTGATTAATAAGGAAGATAATAAGTAATCACCCAAATTAGTGATTAAATTGGAAAGATTATCACATTAATTAGTGATTAACAATGAAGGTTAGGAAATAATCACCCTAATTGATGATTATTAAGGTTTAAGATAATCACTCTAATTAGTGATTAAATATGATGAAAAGGTTAAGCTAATCACCCTAATTCGTGGTTAACCAAGGTTTAAGATAACCACCCTAAATAGTGATTAAATGAGGAAAATAATCGTCCTAATTAACGATTATTAGGGTTTAAAATAATCACTCTAATCAGTGATTAAAAGAAGTTTGTGTCAACCGCTCTAATTAGCGATTAATCGGGGATTGAAATAACCACCTTACTAGTGATCACGTTTATGATTTTCGAGGGCTTTTAGAAGGTTTGCTTCCTAATTGAAAGCTTTTGATAAATAATCTTAATTGAATATTATTAAGTCATTTGGAGAGAAATGATCAATTTGAGATTGAATTTGGAGATTTGTTTTTGGCTAATTAGAATTTGGCCATTTAAAGTGAGACACGTTAAACGGCCTAAAATCAATCCGGAGATCATAATTACCAATCTAATTATGTCAAATTATATGATTAATCCATTTGAATATGGAGAACACATTTTTTTTAAAATGTAAGATGGATCATCATACAATTTAACTTAGTTAGATTTGCAATATTTCCTCTTAATTGAGATTGGGTCATTTGATTCATATACTATGATATATTGACCCAACATGCAATATTTGTAACAGTGGTTGCTCATTTTATTTAAAAGAGTTGTGGAATTATTTATGAAAATTATGCATAAACATCTCCATGTTTTTTATTAATTGAGTGCTGCAATAACTATTTACAAAAAATCATTATTACAACAAAATGTACAAAACCTATGATCTATACAAATCTTCAATCTTGATCTTCACCATGATGCTTCTTGATCTTCATTTCCTTGAATGGGCTTTGGAATTCATGTTTATTTATAAACTTGGGAAATTTAAAGATTAATTAACCTATTTGATTTTGATTGTTTATGACAATTTTATTGATTTTTATTTACATGATAAAATAATTCATTTTAATATAAACTTAAGGAATTCATGATTTTTTTATTCACATTTTCGTATGAAAAGAAAACATTTTTTTTTATGAAAGATAAATTAATTACTTCATTTCATTTTCCAGATTGCCTTTTTGTTCTTGTACTGACTTACAAAACTCATAACTTTGTGTAAAAAGTGTTAAAATGCACATATGATACATCTATGGATAGATCAGTGAGTTCTTTATGTTGTATCAAAATTTCACAAGTTTTTAGTGACCACTTGAATTATAGTGAATTTTATACTCAAACTGGTCAAAACAGGACCTTTATTCAACTTGTTCTTTGAGATCCAACTTATTGAACTTATTTTGAAGTGAAATTTGGTATGAACATTCTAGACACTTTGAGGAACTAGACTGAAAATTTTCACTTGAATTGGACATATTTAAGACCATTTTTATTTATTTTCTTAACTGAAGAGAAAATCGGTTTTCTGGAATTTAGTGATTCACATGAACATTTTTGTAAAAATGATATAAAATTGTATAAAATTCAAATGAACATGATTTTTATATTTTTGAAAAGCTACTAATATTTTCTCCAAACTTGATGCTTTTAGTTTTATCTAAATGATTTTATTTTCAACTTTATTGACAGAACAAGCTTAGGTGGTACTGGACAAAATTAGTTTGCACAATAAATTTGTATGATTTTTCATTATTTACACAAAATTTTGTTTTTAGAAATTCCAAATCCCAGTTGCTGGAAACATATTGCATTTCATAGGAAAAATACTAAATCCTACGAACTAATTAGTTAATGCATACGAAAAAATTAAATACGATAGGAAAGTAAAACTGACTATAATTACAGCATCACATTTTTTATATGGAGATATTTTTACACAATTTTTCTTGAATTTTTTTTTATGAAATCATTTGGTGATGAATAACAACTTGATTAAGAAAAATCACATAATCACATTATTTCCTAAGAGTCACCCCATTAGAGGTGACTATTCTAGGTGGGGTGATTTAAGGTTGGGAACCTATTAGGACTTCCACATACCGAAATTACTCCAAAGATTAAAAAAAATGATAACGAGAAAACAAGGAAAGAGTTAGTAGATGATTAAAAAGATAATCAAAATAAAAAGAACTTCAACTTTACCTTGCTAGCTCAATGATGCACTTCCTTTTTGCAAATTTTTCTACTTTTTGTGATTCTTCTTAATTTCTAAGTGAGTTTCTAAATCTTCATAATTACTAACTTAAACCCTTTTTTTGTGTTTTTCTTCTTTTGATGAACTTCTTTACTTACTAACTTTTTTCTTTCTTTTCTTAAGTGTGATTTCTTTAGAGGAAAGGAGTAGAGAAGATGAGAGAATTAGTGAAGTTAAGTTGAACTCTTTCCAACTTGCCTTTGAAGTGAATTTTGGAGGGTATTTATAGAGAAATGAAGGAGGTGAACTAGGGTTTCAAAGAGGTAGAAAATCAGATTTTTCAGGATTTACTTCATCCTTAATCACCCCAATGACATCACTCTAATGACCTCACCCTAATGACATCATCAAATCTCTTTGGAAACATAAATATTCTTATTCTTTTTTAGATTTTCTCATTAATGAGGCAAGATCAGATTTTCAGAAAATATTCTTCCTAAAACATCCTAATATGTAAAAAAAAATTGCATCGAAAATCGTGCAAACGAACTGACTAGAATGCTGCGCCTAGCGCATAAAGCTGCGCTAGGCACAACACCTTGCGCTAGGCACAACACCTTGCGCCAGGCGCAAGGCTCTGCGTCTGGCGCAGTGCTAACTTGTGTGCTTGGCGCACACCTGACTTTTTCGGAAAAAATCCGGATTTCCCCCTCTTACACATGGGATTTGATTCTTATTCTCACATCTTTTCATGATTCTTATTCTCTAACTAATGGATAAAGGATGTGTTTAGTGAATAAAGAATATAATCATATTCTTTATCCAATGAACAATGACTTGACCATCAAGTAAACTGATTAATGCCGGTTTTGTTATACGACTAAAATCCCGACGCCTAATCGCGACTCGTTTTTATTTTTCCGAAAGATTAACTTACGACAATTAATGAAAATTCATCAAATTAATAAAGACGAGCATAATCATTTTATTAAAACGGTGGTTGTAGTTATTGACTATGACTCACGAAAATTATACTTACTAGCGTTGAAACTGTATGACTAATAAGCAAAAACGAAAAATTATGCGATGGAATGAAACTCGCGTTCCGGGGAGCGCGCTCCACGATGCATGACGATTTTGTTATTTTTATTTCTCAAAACTTTTATTTATCCGAAAATGGGGTTCAAATTTTGGTGTCTACATAGGCATGTGTTAACCCATGCCTAACTTGAGTGGGGATGTTGAGTATATTGGCTCAATCTTCTACAAAATGTTGTTAGGAGATGTTTTAGTTTGATTAACTAGATTAGATTTGTTAAATATATTACCAATATAAATAGAAATAACGATGTAATAGAGTGAGACACCTGAAATGTATTAACTTGTAACAAAAATACTTTCGCAATGTAGAAATAAATTATCTCTCTCCTTACTATTTCTTCTCTAAACTCCATTAATAATGGAGTTTAACTTCAAACTCTAACATCTTGTATTTCTAGATACATGCAACATTGTCTACATGACATCCAATGCACTATTTTGTTCCTTAATAATTTAATTATGTATAAATACGAGAAATTGAACAAAAAGCTGTTGAATTGGCCTATTTCTTGCGTGTACCAATTGAAGTAGTTCGAAAAATAAAGTGGCTCTGTCGTGGAAGGGAAGGAATTGATTTGTTTCGACTTGGATCAATTGCAAAATTATATAAAAAAATTGATATTATAAAAATATACATTAAGACGAAAGAATAAAACCACATTTAACTATATTTTTTCTTATCTATTAGTGAGATAATTTGGTTGAGATTTTTTTTTTTAAAGGTAAGATGAAGGAGAATCACTTTAGGGGGATAAAGGGGAATCACTTTAGGGGGATAAAGGGAAATCCTCAAATAAGTCCCATTAAGTTTGATCCTTAGACGTCAGGGATATGAGATGGAAAGCGATACCACTACTCCACCACCTCAACCTCTAATTTGGTTGAGATTGATAGATGAATAGTGATGAGCAATGACTATGCAAATGTTAGGGGTGTTCATAAAAAACCGATCGAAACAGAAAAACCGATCTAAATGGGTGGTAATCGTACCGATAAGAAAAAAGTTTTAATGGTACGATTATCGAACCGGTAAAAGTAACGGTTAAATGGTACGGTTACGGTTATGGTTTTTGAGTGAGCGGTTAACCGAAAAACCAAAATATATTTTTCCTCTATTTAATTATTGTTAAACATTTTTCAACAACTATTAATTCTAATATTTGTTACTAAGTAACAACAATTAGAAGAAGTATGTGATTATTCGAAAACTTTCGTACTACTTTAAACACTATAATTAGAAAATGGAGTAAATTCTTAGTGTTATTATGTTTTCAATGGATTCATTATCCACTTTACAATACATTTTATATTAGAGTACTTCCTCCGTTTTTTTTACATATGACACTTTTGAAAAACATGGTTACCTAGAAAAAAAATTTGGGGTGGAGATCAAGTAAAAGTAAAGTTATGGAATTAAAGGGAGTGGGAACCACCAATGAGCCACCACCACCAAATGGATCACCAGTGCGCCATCGCCCCTCCCCCACCCACCACCGCAGGCCCCCTCCCCACCACCGCAGCCAGTCTTCTTCCCCACCCCCGCCCACGCAAACCCCTCAAGACCCCCACCCCACGCAAACCCCCCAGACCCCCCCACCCACGCAAACCCCCTCCCACCACCCCAGCCTTCCGCCCCCACCCCTTCGAATCCCGCCCCCCCACCCCTTCGAATCACTTGTCACTCGAAGAGAGAGAAAAAGAGCGAGATCAAGTTACATGTTTGCGGGATTTTCACAAAGCAGAAGAACAACGATTTTCACTTCAAAACCTAACAATGGCGATTTTCTTGAAGCGGAAGAACAATGATGGCTTCGCGAAGAACAGAGATGGCTTCGAGAAGAATAGCGATGGCTTCGCGAAGAAGCTCGCCGGAACACCGAACGTCAATCTATATTACGCCAAATCTCCGAATTATCACTTCAAATTCAACATTTACAATCGAAATTAGTCGGCCTTCGTGAAAATCGCAAGCAATTCCGCCGATTTCGAGGTTGGGGGATGGGATTAGAAGGGGTGGAGGAGGGGGCCGCAGGCTTGGGGTGGTGAGAGGGGGTTTGCGTGGATGGGGAGTGGTTAGGGGGGGGGAAGGGGTCGCCGCTGTGGTGGGGGAGGGGCTGCGGGGGAGGGGAAGGGCGGGTCAGGGCTGGGTGGGTGGGGGAGGGGTGGTGGGAGCAGAGATGAGGTTTAATTAATTTAGATTAGTATATAATGAGGTTAAATTAAGTAGGTTTAATTTTAGTTAATTGTTATAAGTAAGAGTAAGTTGGTAATTTAACAGGCCAAAACTTACCAATTTGGGAAAGAAAAAAAAGTATCACATGTATTTTGCACCATTCCATTTAAGGAAATTGTCACATGTAAAAAAGAACGGATGAAGTATATATAATATTAAAGTATATGCACAAAACAAATAGAGAATATGTATTTACATTAAATAAAATATAATATTATAACTTGAATAACTAGTTAATGGTTAACAAAAAAAACAGACCGAAAAAACGGTTAACGCTACGCGATAACCGATCTAAACTATTCATGATTCGCAAAAAAGAACAAATCGAAATATTGTTTCGGGATGATTAACCACTCATGAACACCCTAGTAAATGTTGCATATACCATTATACTTAGATACGGGGCGTAGGTGCAACAAGACCAAAAGATATAGAAAGTACGTAAAAGAAAAAAAAAACCATTTGAAACGTCCTCCCTCCACATGTCAGGCCCCGGCTGCTTTGCGTCCCTGTTAGAGCTAAAGAGAGAGAAAAGGGATTATACTATGTTTTAATCGGATGAATAAGGGATTACTGCCCAAAAAATCCAATTAAGGCAATGGACTCATCTTCAACCCTAACAATATTATTCATAATCAGCCAATTTTGGAGGCAAAAAAATTGTGAGCAAATGCGTGAAATTTCTGGGTTTTTTCAACAACTCTTAAAAACAACAAACAAAATTGCATTAAAAGCACAAACGCCTTTGTCTTTCCCACTTCCTCTTTTTCTTCCTTTTCTTCTTCTTCTCATTCCTTGTTTTTCTTGTTGCTTTCGATGGAGGATTCTGAAAATTCACATTCTGGGTATGTTTTTTTATTTTATTTTTTGACGTTTTTATATTTATCTGTTCCTTTTGTTGAATGTTGTTTGCAAATTTTGTGAATGGGTTTTGCTGAATATCTGGATATAGTAGATCAAGGTTTCAACTTTGCAGATTAATGGAGATATCCTCTGAATATTTTTTTGGTTAGATGGTATACAGTGAGTGTTGTTTAGGTTAGCTTTCTATGGGGACTTAGTACATTTCTAATATATGTGTATGTACATGGCCAGAAGCGCAATAGGTATCATAATTTTGATGACATGCACTGCTGTTACGTTTCTTATTTTTGAATATCCATCATAAACTAGTCATCTGGGGTCTTGTTAGCTTTATCTTATACGTATATTTAAGACGCCAACTTTTTACTAATAGATAATTAGAAATATTGATTTTAAAAAGTGTGCATTAGGAAGCGTGAAACCTCATGTGATGCAACGGGGGGAACAGTGGTAGTACTAAATTACTAATTAATAATTAATACTCCTTCCGTCCCATAATATAATGCTTATATTCCTTTTTTGGTGTCCCAAAATGTTGTGCCTATTTTCTTTTTTGTCAATTTATTTGGACTAAATTATCCTTAATTTCTACACAAACTTTCCAAAATACCCCTACTTTACTCTCAAAACATGTGACCCCATTTATTGCTTTACACCATTCCAAGGAACATTTATTGCCTTTTGATTTTGTTTAAAGGAAAAAGAACATAAATAACTAGTTTCAATACAAAAGTATCAAAAAAAACACTTCATTAAATATATTTTTTTGGAAATCCTACCACTCATTCTATTTTCCTTAATTCCCGTGAAAAATGAAAAGTAAACATTATATTATGGAACGCAGGGAGTATTAATCTTAAGTGAAATAGCTTCTTAAGGGTGGTTAGCGACTAAGCATTATGTTGGGCTCAGCCAAGGCTCTTGCGAGAGACATACTTTTGATGTGTGAGCCCTACGCAAAGCACGGTTTAAAAAATGTTCCCACCAAACTCATGAGATTTAGCTAGCTTAACTTTAGCCGAATGGTCTCACTCTTGGTTGAGTTAAGCTCATAAATTGAGTTCAGATTCACTAATTTTGTGCAAGTAACTCATGCTACATGATCATTTTTTTCTTTCTTCCTTTTTTTAAAACCTAGAGCAATTGGTTAGCTGAGAAGTTTGTTTATGTTGGTATCTGCTGGGCACTAGGAAGGCCAGATACATGTGTTTTCTATTTGTCCTACTGAGTATTCCTTAGTAAACAGGTAATTGTAAATAAGTGTTTAGCGATGCTCTATTTACGACTTTACGTACCCACTTTATGTTGTGAGAGCGAATCTCTTCATTCATCAATTTAGCGAAGCTCTTGGATCGAGAGAATTGATGTGGAAGTAGAACTATTGTAAATTGTAAGCTTTGTTTGATGAGCATTGCTTCATTGATCTTAGGGGTCAAGATTGGTGAAAATCAGATTTTACTCTTACCTATTCTTTCTGATTGCAGGATGTAATTATTGGACAACATTTCTTTCTTCTTACCCCAGTTTTGTTAACAAATAGTCTAAATGGAAATATTCATTGATTTTCTTTTCCTTGGTTGTAAATTGCTTTGAATGTCATTACCCCCAATCTATTACTTCGATGAAATGTTTGCAGCAGATAGTAAGTTACGTTGTTAGTCATGTGCCAGTGAGTTCTGTTAGCCTGACTTCTAATAGCACATTTTGTGAAAGTAATTAGAAGCCAACTCCCACCTTCTGATTTTATCGAGTATGCAGGTAGACCAAAGGTGAATTTAGGAGTTAGGACTACTTAGTTCAGTATGTGACCTTAGGTTCAGGGTACATCTGTTTCGTTTTATTATGTTTATTTAGTTCCCATTGTGCAATCTAGCTTAGGCTGTTTAATTGCTTACAATTTCTTAGAATGTCAAACTATACCTTTCTATAACCTCATGACCTCCATTTCCAATTCCAATACAACCTTGTCCTCTAAGATTCCAGGTTATACAGCACCTAACTTCACCTGTCCTCCGTAGATGTTAGATTCTTGTCAGAGTCCATGTCAAACAATCCCCAAGGAATTCCAAGAATTCTTGTTATACTTTCGTTCCAACCATCAATCCTCTTTTCTAGATTCATCGATATTGAATTAATCGAACAAACTTCTAAGACTTATTCCACTTTTGGAAGCCTTGCGTTATGTCACCAGACCACGATTTTTCATATGTGAATGTAACTAATGTATCCCCTTCATAAATGATTTCCCCATAATGGCCATGAACTGGTGCTCCTGGAGTAGCCAAATAAGGCTTAGCCGATCTTACTACTACGGAGTCAGATTGAACAATTAGAACTTGACCCGATTTTAAGTGCGGTATGTTTTTGGTTCATTTGGGTTTATGCTATTGGATTTCATGTTTGTACTCTACTTTGTTTATTGTTTGTTTATTGTTGTTTTCTTTGATTATTCCTTGATCTATGTCTAAGAAATTGGCAAGATTACCTTCTTGATTATTAATTGCTCTCTTCTCATCTTATGTCTTCGACATGTTTAGTTTGGTTGACAAGTTTGCTAGGAAAATACCAGCAGTGAAGCCCATAGTAAGAAGTAGGACCTTTGGATCCTTGTTTTCTTTCTCTGCTCAAGGTTGCATCTACCTCCTTGCTTCTAATCTTCACATGATTTTTCTATTTATTAAAATTCATATGTAATATCTTGTTGTGATGTGGTTTTACATCCAATTACAGACTTCAGACAGTTAAATGTACAAAAGCACGTAAATGACAATAACTCGTCGAGAGGAGTAGCGGAAGTGTGCGAGAAACATGTAAATTTACAAGAAGAATCACCAGCAAAGGCTGCAGCTATTTGTATTCCTTCCAAAACTCATTTTCGATGGAGAAAACTTTACAAAACATGGAAAAAGAAATCACTTAAACACCTATCAAGTTCAAGTTCTGTAAAAAAGATATGCAGTAAAGTGCTTAGAAGGGAAGATGGTGTGCCGACCCCACATGTCGATGCTGGTTTGTGCCAGATGAAGGCTTCTTGGAAGATCTTCTCCTTTTCCGACCTTCAAAAGGCAACCAACAATTTTAGTCAAGGTTTTTGCCTTATGCAAAACTTGAAATCCAATTTCAAAAAAACACTCAGAAACTACTACAGTACTACTATTATAAAGAAGACTTGATTTATAATACTTTGAGCAAGATATGAACTCGGAGCTAAATGTTTATTCCCTTGCATGTTCTTCCATTACCATGCAGAGAACTTGATTGGAAAAGGTGGCTTTGCAGAAGTTCATAAAGGGTGTTTAAAAGGAGGACAGCTGGTGGCTGTCAAGCGCCTAACTACAGAAACACATGAAGAAAGGGCTACTAGCTTTCTTTCGGAGCTCGGTATCATTGCACATGTAGATCATCCTAATACAGCTAAATTAATTGGCTATGGAGTAGAAAGGGGACTCTACATTGTTTTGGAATTGTCGTCTCTTGGGAGTCTGGGCACTCTTCTGAATGGTTTGTTGAGATTTTTTCTTTTCCCGAAATGCAGTAATATATATGTATTTCTCTTACCTAGTTTTCTGTATTGATTTTGCAGGTTCAAGGGAAAACTTACAATGGGGAATTAGGTATAAAATTGCATTAGGGGCTGCTGATGGTCTCTTGTATCTCCATGAGGAGTGTCAAAGGAGAATTATCCACAGAGACATCAAAGCTGATAATATATTGCTTACCGAGAACTATGAGCCTCAGGTATACTTGGGACTTCAAATCTGAGATAATTGGTTGACATTACCGCCCCTCTAAATTTCATCACCCCATCCACTCAAATAAGCTACTCCTTAGAGATTAATGCATAATTTTCTTTTGTATTTGTAAAGATTAGTAAATTGATATATAAATGTATCACTTTTATCCAGATATGTGACTTTGGACTTGCAAAATGGTTACCAAGACAATGGACTCATCACAATATAACCAAATTTGAAGGCACTTTTGGGTATGTGAGTTGATCAAGATCCTATATAACAATGTTCGTTTTTCACTTCTGATATATACTTCCTCTGATGGCAGTTATTTTGCTCCGGAGTACTTCATGCACGGCATAGTGGACGAGAAAACTGATGTTTATTCTTTTGGGGTGCTGCTTTTGGAGCTTATCACGGGACGCAGAGCTTTCAGCAATGAAAATCAAAGCATTCTGCTATGGGTTTGTTTCCCCTTTGCCACTTCTTTAGCCAAGGCTTCGTACCTTGTTAATTGTTATTGTGCTTTGTACTGTGGCCTCTATAACTTGGATATTACAACTCTTTGTGATCAGGCCAAACCTTTGCTTGATGAGCATGACCTGAAGCAGCTTGTTGATCCCGTGCTTGGTGATGACTATGACGAAGAGGAGTTGGATCACATGGTCTTGACTGCTGCCTTGTGTACACAACAGACGTCAGTTTTACGACCCCGAATGAATCAGGCAAGTAATTTTTCCTCCAACTGCCTGGTGTACCATTATATTGGTTGATATCCTTAAGAGACTACAATCACCTAATGGACATGTAGGACTATAACCTAATTCTGGTATATATCAGAAAGGACAAATTGACACCACCATGAAATCCCAACAATTCCCAATCGTCTTTAAACAGTTTCAACAGTTGATTAACTCATAATAGTTCCTATTTTATGAATGTTTTCCCATAGCATTTCCATATGATTTATAACTTGTTGAACATGTAAAAATATATTTAATTTAGAGGATTTTTGCTTCTCTCTCTCCTTTCTGGCTATCACTCCTCCCTTTCTTTCCCTTATTCAACTAGTTATAAATCATGCGAGATTGTTTGAGGAAGGCATCCTCCAAAGTTGGAACTATTCCATGTTAACTAATAGCTGACTCTGTTAGAAGTCATAGCTTGGACTGTTCATGTCAATTTTTCTTTTGGCAAATTACCAGCTCTTGTGCTGAAGATATCTGCTTAATGACAGCAGATGTGAGCTTTGCCTGTGTGGTTCTTTTTTTTTGGGCTTGCTCTCTAATATTTTCAGTGAATGCAGGTCGTTATTCTGCTCAGAGGTGACAATCATGATCCCAAGAACGCGAACAGAACCCAAACTCAGAATCTGCGTAGGACATACTCAGAAGAGCTCTTGGATGCCAAAGAATACAACTCAACAAAGCAATTAAATGACCTTCGACGCCTTAGACAGGTTGCCTTTGCTTCCATGGAGTGAATGAAACCTTTATCTAAGTAGTGTTCAGGTATTGCAGAAGCAAATTAGTCATGCCTTCCATTCGATTCTTTTTCTGGACAGTTGGTTGTATAATGTACATGTTTACCTCAAAGTAACCGCAACAACGGGTGTGTACATATCACAGAATTGGCTTTGCATGTTGAGACTGGAGAGGGCATAAGCACAAAATTTTTCTTGCTCACCAAAATCTCTTTGGCGAACTTTCTCTTTTACCAAAGCATACCTAGATTTTTCTGCAAAGCCTTGTACCAGCTTCACCGCTGTAGATTAGACATATCTTCTATATATCTAATTTAGTATGAGAACTTCTAGCCTAACGGAAATGTAGCTTTTTTTTTGTAAGGTGAGATGAAGTCCCTTGGAAGCAGGGAGAAATTGGGGATACCTCCTTGCAAGGGATGAGACTCGATCCCAGGATCTCTGAGATCAGAGGTGATGCCAACACCAATAGGCTATCACCTGCTACTCAGCGGAAATGTAGCATGAGGATGCGCAACTAGACATTCCCATTGAGTATCATGCATTGTGCCAAGTAAGCATAATACATGTCACATAAGATTAGACTAGCAAAACAAACCTGAATCAAACTCGAAAATGGTAACCAAAAGTTGATAGGAGACTCAAATGACCCAACATGAACTCACTGAAGTTATCTGACACAAAACAACTCGAACTATATCATCAAACTATGATTCTTTAGTACAAAATGAACCAAATTTAAATTTTGAACTATTTTAGTACTTTGTTATTTATTTTAATGTAATAACCTATCTGTTATATGTAAATATGAACTTAAATTATATATTCAATTCAAATCTCACTAAACCCGAAGCAGACCCATTCTAGCTCATCTGACTGCCTGACCCTATTCAAGCGTATAGATCCGAAATATACCCGATTAGGATCAAATCCATCCAACTTGAAACCGCCTCGAAAATAAGCATACCTAAAACAAACCTAACCTGAAGTGACTAGCCCTATACTCGAATGATCTGTTTGCTACTTGTACATAAGATGCCATTTATTAGTAGTTACAGTTCAACTCGATAATAAGATGCCACTTCTACATGAACGGTAAATAATTATAAGATCGCCTCAAAAATAACCATACCTAAAACAAACCTAATCTGAAGTGACTAATCCCATACTCGAATGATTCATTTGCTACTTCTACATAAGATTCCATTTATTAGTAGTTACAATTCAACTCGAAAATAAGATACCACTTCTACATGAATGGTACATAATAATAAGAATTAATGTAACATCATCATAATATTTAAATTGCATAGTTTAAGTTACGATTAGAGTGCGTGCATGGTACACTCAGAGGTAATTTTGTAATAAATTCTACAAATGAGCAAAATTTTACTCATTTTTTATCACTTATTTCTCTCTCTTCTTTCCTCCTCTTCTTCTTCATTGTTTTCCTTATCTCTAATTTTCTCTCTCCTCCATGTTTCTCATATGGCATTACTATTTCCCGCCTGCATTTACTAATAATCGCCCGTATTTTTTTCAAGTTTTTCCTAAACTACCCCTATGTATGCTCACTCTCACTCCTCACTCACTCCCACCTCACCCCAACCACCACCCACCCACCAAAGCAACCACCACCGCAACCACCACCACCGCATCAACCACCAGTCCACCACCACACCGGCGACCACCACCACCGCAGCCATCACCATGTCGTCAATCACCACCACATCCGTTACCATGGCTTTTTCCAAATAAAATAAAATAAAACAAAATTTTAAGGTTCTTCGTGGTGCTCCGATGGTGGCAGTTAGCGATGGTGGTAGTCGGGTGGTGGTGGTGGTGGTGGTGGTCAGGTGGTGGTGGTGGTGGTGGTGGTCGGGTGGTGGTAGTGCGAGAGGTGAGAGAGTAAGAGTGGGGTAAGCGGGGAGGGGTATGGGGAGAATTTTAAGGAAAAAATACGGGCGATTTTCAGTAAATACGGGCGATAAATAGCGATTGGGTTCTCATACCTCTATTGTTTCTTTTCCCTTAAAATTTCTCTCTCCTCTATTGTTTCTAACATCCAAAATTCTTTCACCTTCTCTCTCATCGTGGCTAATCAAATTGATGAATTGTAAAATGTGATTTGAGAAAGTTGGGCTTCATCAATGGCAAAACCAAATATTGAAGCTTTATAGTTCATTAACTAGTGAGTATCTCGAGCGATGCCCCGGGTTATTACTTTTCGTAATTTTTGTCTATTGAGGTAAAATTGACGTCATGACATGATAAGTAATTGCATAGTATTTTGAAAAGTAAACCCTTAAAATTAAAGTTTGAAGATGAAAGCAATAGCTTAACTTCCTACAGGAAATTGGTCAGACTAAGAGTTTATGTCTATAACAATCTCCTGTTATTACCATTAAAGTGTTAGGGACTAACTACTTGTAAAAGTCTTTTAATAAGACATAAATATATGACTTTATTATATTTTATTTTAAAATAGTAAACAATGATGTAATGTTGGATTCATGGTTAAACTTTCATTTTTCATTTCATAGGTCATGTGTTCGATACCTTGTAACTACACAATGTTATTTTTTTTAATTGAGAGGTTTGACATGGAAATGGAGCACTTGCATTAGCACCTTGGAGGAGGTGCCATGTGGCACATAGACTTTCTTAGTAGCGCCTTTTAATATATTAGTATAGATGGTGGACTTAGTTTCACATTTGAAATCAATATTGCAGTTTCAAAATGAGCAACTACTTATGCTCATTTGATAAAATGACCAAAAAAGTTTGCTCATTTGGGCAAAAGTATTTGCTTAATTTCTCAAATGACTATAAATGTTTGTCATTCGAAAAAGTTTGCTCATTTACTCAAATGACTAGAAGTATTTGCACATTTGAAAAAGTTTGCTCATTTGAGCAAATGAGCGGAAGTGATTAGAAGTAAAATTGTGTTCATTTTGAGAATTTTGAATGAGCAATGAGCAATGAGCAAAAAAAGTCTTTTTTTTACAAGAGCAAAAAATAGTCTTTGGTATACCATGTTCGTGGCACACCCAGGTTAACTATTGATTTTCTCTTATTAGTGAAGTATATTACAATAATCTCTTTTATTTTATTCAAAACTTCTAGTTACTCGTTTTTTTTTATTGTGATATCATAATATTGAATATATATTATTATGACATGGTATATATCTGGTGCTGAAATCCTTGTCTATATATATATATATATATATACACTATAACAGATTGAGGAAGATCTACAATGGCTACAGTTAATTCGGTTACTCCTGCTCCCTTCCAAAAAAAAAAGAAAAATTGGTTACTCCTGCACTAAACCTTTTAAGTTTGATTAGTAATCTTATTCATTCATTTGTTTGACTTCAAAGAGTAAAAAAAAGAAATTACAATTTTGCAAAAATTTTGGAATTTTATTAACTAAGAGGTAAACATCTTATCAACAAAATTACTGATGGACTTAGTCACTAACTTATTTCTTAAGATACAATTAACATAACATTAATTATAAACAACATTTTTCTTAAGGAAATATTATTATTTTTGAAATTTTATGTGATATTACAATACTTTAACATTATCAAATTAATTAGGACAATTCGACACAACCAGTTCCAGCTATGGTCGACTTACCTTGACTAGTACCAACTTTTGTTTATCTTAGAAAGGTTCCAACTTTTGGGGGATCTCTTTTCGAAATGGTCATTCAACTTAATCTACCCGCTAAATTGGTTAATGACACATTAGACTCTTCTACTGACTTCAATTTACTTAAAAAAAGATTATCGGATAAGCTAAATGACAGTTTTAGGAATAGATGCCTAAAAGTTGGGCTACTCTAAGATAATCAAAATTTGAATCTTCCAAAGCGAATCAACCATAGTTGAAACCGGCAGTATCAATGGATAATATAGATTCCATTTAAAGAAAATACAGTCACCTGATTAAATTAGTTACAATAACTAGCTATTATAGAATCTTTTCACTTGATGACTTTTCATATCACATAAGAATTAACGTGGTTCAGTAACAATGTGTTAGTTACGTCCACATGCAGAGGATAAACAGTTTGATTGGGTTTATATACTACCCTTCTAATTAACCTAAAATAGTCGAAACCAAAACATATACCGTTTACGTGTGTTTATGCCAATTTTGTACCAAGTACGCAAAAGGTATTGGGGAGCCAACAACAAGAACAATATACAAAATTAAATGTGAAATAAATAACGAATAATAAGAATTTAAATAAAAGATTAAGAACGCAAACAATTGTTGACGCGGAAAACCCAAGTAATGGGAAAAACCGCGGGTGATACTCTTGATCACCAATCCACTATGAAGATGCCGCCGTCAATGTTGGCACTTGAGTACAATATTTATCACAGTAACTTTGTAAGGAATTAATGGGGGGAGAAGAAATACTAGCTATGGAGTATTGAGAATGAGTAGAGGCTAGAGAGAGATACAGTATGAGCTATGAGAGAGCAGTTGAATGAATGAAAATTAGAGTACATCAATTAGATATTTATATTTGACCTAATGCTCCTTCTAAGATCCGTTGCCCAACCCCCTTGAAGATAGGTAGTGCCTTTGTTATCTCTAACTTCCTCCTGATTTTCCTCCAGTAGTTATACCCAATATTAATGCCAATCCCATGATTCTAGCTAACTGATATTATTTCCTTTTCTGCCAATATGAGATTTCCAAGGCCCAACAATTGCCCCTAATTGATGACACTTGCTCAACCGCTTGGGGAAGTGGCAACAATTATATGCCCCAAGACTTCTCCAATTTTTGTATATCTGTACACGCCTCCTCCCCTTATATGGCTTCAGGCACATTGTTTGTTCATCTAGGACGCCGACGTTGTCACCAGAATACACCATGTCGTCTGCCGCCGTCGCTATTGCTGTGATAACTACTGCCGCCGTCATCTTTGATGACGCCAAAATCGTCAAGGAGACGTTATTAAAGGAGGCAATGGATGCTAGAACTTGTTGAAATGGAAACTAAAGTGTTAGCGTTGCATGAAGTGTTCACCGACGTCGCCAACCTTTATAATTGAAAAACCAAGGTGAGGCTGATGAAGCAATGCATTGGAAGGTCAGACGGCGTCATGGACTCCAGAAGACGACGTCCATAAATTCCTTGCTGTTTTTGGAACTCTCGACGACCTGCTTCCTGACGGCGTCGCTGCATCTGATGAGACGGCGACAACTGCTGAATCTTCCCCTGTTGTAGAGGACAAAGATGCCATGGAGACAAACTAGTTTTCAGTGTTAGTTTTTGTGTATAAAAGTCGTTGTATATCTTTGTTGTGTGTTATGCAAATGTATGTTTGTAAGTATGCATGTATGTATGTATGTATGTATGTATGTATGTATGTATGTATGTATGTATGTATGTATGTATGTATGTATGTATGTATGTATGTATGTATATAACTTTTCCATCATGACTAGAGGTTTAGTTTTAAAACTAAACGTTGTCATCCAGGATATGTCATCAAGTGTAGGGCCCTTATGTTTGTATAAATGTGTGTACGTATGTGTGTAAGTACCTTTGATGTTTGAAACCACTTGCAGTATTAATTGCTACGAAGGGCTAAATTGCCTCTTCTAATTAATTGCGCGTGGTGTTTTGTATGTCATTGTGATGACTTCTTAAGGTGTGTGTCCCTTTGTGTATAGAAGTCATTTTGCGTTCACCTGAACGCCGTCAAACCTTGATGCCCCAGTTTAAAAATGTCGTCGTCATAATAATGGTCGACGTTAACTATGATGTCGTCGTTGATGTTGGTGTCAGATGAATGTGAACATTGTGGTGTTTGGTTGTCTCAATGTTGACTGTCGACG
The DNA here is from genome assembly GCA_947646795.1 of Beta lomatogona. Lineage (NCBI taxonomy): Eukaryota > Viridiplantae > Streptophyta > Magnoliopsida > Caryophyllales > Amaranthaceae > Beta > Beta lomatogona. The sequence continues at coordinate 117,033 of CANSNZ010000845.1, read as the reverse complement.
AATCCTCGTCCCCTATGCATGTCTTCATATAACAAAGGTGAGATGGTCATTGGCGAGGCCAACGGTCCTCCGACGCTCAAGTCAGTATAATATAAAAATAAAAAATGCTTAAAATACGAAGGAAATCGAATATGTTGAGAACAAAATGAAATGGAATAACTCAATTTAACTTGTTGGCTACTTACCTGTAGTGGCGTCCCTTTTGTTGTCAACATAATGCGATTAAAAATGATAAGAGTTTTAGATGGATGACGTTCCAACTTCAGGAAACGTGCTTACCCTCCTTGAGATATGAAATAATTGACGACGTCCGACTGACCGTCGCCGTCGCAGAGATTTTGTTGACGTCGGCATCACTTTTTGGACGACGTCCAACTAGGATCGTTTTTCCAGTCGTTGGCTTGATGAGTCTGACGGACGCTATGAACTTGTTGTGGACGATCATAAGGCTTTGGACGCCACGAACTTTCTTCGTTTGGCGTCGATTTCCTGCTGTCGACGTCATAGAATTCCTTTCTTGACTGCATGTCTTCCTCCAACCGGATCTGGGCCAAGGCTTTAGCTTGAGCATCCTCGAACGTTGGACAGGGATACTTGGTATGTTCTTTGTACAAATCTGAGTCTTCATCCAGTCCCCGTCGGAAGGCTTCAATCGCCGTCTTAACGTCGCAATTTGGAATCGACACCTTTTCCCTGTTAAACCTGTGAACAAATTCTTTCAAGGATTCATTAGATTTCTGCACGATTCTATGTAAGTCACTAGTCTGTTTTTCCATCTTACGACTGCTAGCAAACTGTAAGTTAAAAATATTAATCAATTGAGCAAAGGATGAGATAGTGTCGTTGCCAAGGTGGATGAACCACTGTAGGGCTGGTCCAGTCAACGTCGATCCAAATCCTTTGCACATGCATGCCTCGCGCATGCTACGAGGAATTGAGATGGTGATCATCCGTTGTTTGTATTGAGCGACGTGGTCATTCGGATCTGTAGTGCCGTCGTACATCTGCATGGTTGGGACGGAGAACCGCTTTGGAACCTCGACCATGGCAATGAAATCAACAAAAGGTGAGTCCGCATAACTGTTCGGCGTCGCTTTCTCCATAGGGCGTGGGACGCCGGGGATCCTGGCGATCAGGTCTTCTAGCCACTGAAGATGTTGCTGGATGGGATCGTCGGCGACGGAACACGGTTGCCCCTTGGCCTGGTCTCCAATGATGTCGGCGTCAGGCTCGACGTCGGCGTCAGCATCTCCATCTGAATCAACGCCGTGGGCAGGAATGTTGTGGCCCACAGGAGTTTCGAATATGCCTCCGTCCAGGCCAAGCATTTTGGAGATATCGCCTATGCTGCGGCGCTTAGAGCCTTTGGACTTTTGAGCAGATTTTAGGCTTTGATTCTCCATGCATGATGCGACATAGCTATTCTGCAATTCTGCCATAGCAGCCTTGACGCGGTTGAGTTCATCTATGACTTCTTGGGTGGTTACCCAATCTCCTGCCATTGCAAACACAGAAAAAAGAGAAGGCACAAACGAAATAGTAGACAAAAAGAAAGTGATGAACGATGTATAGAGATCTTGCTGAAGGCCCCACGGTGGGCGCCAAATTGTTTATGCCAATTTTGTACCAAGTACGCAAAAGGTATTGGGGAGCCAACAACAAGAACAATATACAAAATTAAATGTGAAATAAATAACGAATAATAAGAATTTAAATAAAAGATTAAGAACGCAAACAATTGTTGACGCGGAAAACCCAAGTAATGGGAAAAACCGCGGGTGATACTCTTGATCACCAATCCACTATGAAGATGCCGCCGTCAATGTTGGCACTTGAGTACAATATTTATCACAGTAACTTTGTAAGGAATTAATGGGGGGAGAAGAAATACTAGCTATGGAGTATTGAGAATGAGTAGAGGCTAGAGAGAGATACAGTATGAGCTATGAGAGAGCAGTTGAATGAATGAAAATTAGAGTACATCAATTAGATATTTATATTTGACCTAATGCTCCTTCTAAGATCCGTTGCCCAACCCCCTTGAAGATAGGTAGTGCCTTTGTTATCTCTAACTTCCTCCTGATTTTCCTCCAGCAGTTATACCCAATATTAATGCCAATCCCATGATTCTAGCTAACTGATACTTATTTCCTTTTCTGCCAATATGAGATTTCCAAGGCCAAACAACGTGCTTGGTTAAACCTAACGATGGATAATTCAAGGCATATTTCAACATAAGTTTATCTGAAGCGTATGCTTCACACATTATGCTCAAAAGAAAATATTAAAACTTCAAGCATACAAAAATGATAAGCGTATGCCTCACATGAAATGATGAAAATGCTAAAAAGATCTTACAATTGTGGTTGGTTTCAAAAGACAAAATCTGTGTGTTGGTGGTGAAATTGTGAATGTGGAGCCTGTGGACTGAGACATGCAACTTTGTAGTCTTCCCACAAAAGCGATGGCTGTAATTGCAAAGTGCAAACTCGAGTTGTCCTTTTGTTTCTGTTGTTCGAGACTCGAAAGTGGAGCCTCAAGGGAGGTTAATTAGAGTCCAGAGGTTAATTGGCCATGACTTTTGGACCCGATTAGAATTTAGAAGCTTGTTTAGATCGTTTGGGACCCATTGTTAGGCCCAATTAAGTTTTATAATCAAATTCGTGTCATTCTGCTTAAAATGTATAATTGATGATGGAAAACGTAAATTCCTATATGGGATTCTAATTTCTAAGTAAGTACTTCCTCCATTTTATTAAATGTTGATTTTTTTAGAAAGTTATACTTCCTCCTTTTGCAATTATTTTTGTTAGACAAATACCCGATTGGTTTTCAAATTCTAGCAACTTTTGCTTCCTATGTTACCTCAGAACATTCTCTTTTTTTTCTTTTACGTAAACTTAAACCAATCTTAATAGTCAATAAATAAGATTATTAAAATTCGTAAAAAGGTTATGGGATAAAAGATCACGGCTCTGAGACCTAGAACGCTAAAATCATGCTCAATCACGAGAGACTTCTCCAAGAAATAATTGTTGCTTTTTCCAGTCAATTAATGACACTTAGTAGAGAAAGATATAATAACTAATGCGTATATTGCAAAAGTCATAAGGTGAAAAAATCACATCCCTGAGAGGGTGGAGGAAGTAATTCATGTGGTAGAAATTGTTAGATATTTTTTCCTAATCACTAATATTCCATTAATCTAAGATCACCTGTAGAGAGAGAAAAAAAAAGTTTAAAGATCTTTCTATTTAAGATTTTTTGTCAAAATAGACCTTATTTGTTATATTTTTCATGAGAAAACAAATTTCAAATATCTTTTTTTCATAAAGCAATTTTTATCAAAATACCCACCTTTTTGTTAAATTCCGGTTAAAAAGTGAAACTTGTGATCATAAAGCAACCCCTTTTTCCTAACTCTTTGTGCATCGTGTTTTGACCAAAGAAATATACGTGACTTTCATGACAAACTAGCTAGATATCTAATTATCCACCTTTTTTATGTTTTTTTTTGGGCCCTCACTGGGGACCCCATGGTAAGATGAAGGGTCGTGCTAAACCCGAACATCTCGTAGATTAACCCGGCCTGGGTTTTGTTAGGGTTTTATTTTAATACCGCAAGTGAACGGTGTCGTAGCACATACGGGTCGAACTCAGGAGGTGCAAGACTAAACACTAGTTGACTCTAGACTATGAAATAGCTACACATTCCAAATATCAATGAGATTCTATAAACTAATATCTAAACTAATAACAATATATGACAAACTCAATAAATATGATAATTAAAACACTACGATTAAGCATCACCACTAATATGAATTGATCAAAATATAACTCACATCCCAGTTATCCAATTATAGTTTAGGTGAGATTGACATTCCCTTATGACTAGGTCATTCCTCAATTCTTTCAATGAATTCCAACTCCAATTTAGCTCCAATTTGCACTCAAATACATCTAAAATGATCCTTATCAATGTAGTTTGCTTCCAATTGCTCCTAAGTACTCAAACTTGTCCAATAATACTCCAATTATGTTCTTAATACCTGAAATTCATCAAATAATACCAAAAACACACAAAAAGAGTAATATTTTGCAGATTAGGAAATACATTTGGAAATGTGGTGTTAAAAGCCAAGAAGGGGGAGCATCATACTATTGACAACATGACCACGAAAGGTCGCAATAACTCCATGCAACAACCAATAATCTCCAAAAAATATAACCAAACGATGTTTTTACTCAAGTAATTCACAATGAACCCTTTCTTTTCACTTTATTCACAACTTTTGATACTCACTTCTTTGTTTCAATCCATTTCATTTTTTTTCCATTTTTCCACTTTTTCTCAATTTTTTTTTTTTTTTTAATTTCCAAGCTCATAGAACAAAATTTTCTTCCAACTAAACCATATTTTGAGCACTTTCATTTCAATACAAACCAAATCGAAACTAACACTTGCTCCCCCAAGCTAGACTTGGGACAAGAATCATATGAGGCTAAGGGTTTGTAATGTAGGTCTTAATTCCAAACAAAGTCAGGAAAGGCTCAGCGGGGCTAGAGAAAGTATAATATGAAAACAAGAATCAATCTGGAGCTAATATCATGAAATAAAACGCCTCGATCATATCCAAATGCTTATAGATTCAAGTGTCAAAGAGTATCAAGTCAAAGTCAAGATCCATGCATCAAATGAGGAACTAATCACACATGAAATAACAGAACTGACACAGATATGTCAGTTTATAGGCACAAAAGCTCACTGGGGTTAAGATGTCTAAACAGTAAGGTTAAATCAAGCCAGAGAGAAATCAACCAATCTTACCACAAGCAATCAATCACGATACAATCATGCTATGAAGAATCATGAACGAGATGAATCACGCTTAAGACTGTAGTAAAGATATCAACTAAGTTCTCAAATAGTGCTAGCAATAGTCCCATAGATGCAACTAACATGAGATGAAAACTAATATGATAATGCAACTAAGAAAACAATACAATTTTTTTTGGTTACACGTAAACTTCCACTCCTAATGGGCGGTACAAACCGTGCAACAACCTAAGAAAACAATAAAATCTATACTAGAAAGCAATAAATGATAGAATATCCCTCCCCCAAGCTAAAAATTTGCAATGTCCACAATGCAAAGAAAAGAATGAGAGAAGGAAGGTAGGAGAAGAGATCTCACATAGCCTCACTGTGGAGGGGGTGAAAGATGGTGCGAAGACCCATGTAGTTGCTACCACGAGTGAAAGATTTGCCGCCAAAATCAAGTTTGAAATTTCAATCACAAGTCTTGCTTAAATCTTCAAGATTCAATATTTATTGTTTCTTGTTCACGGCAATTCGCACAAATCAACGGAAATTAAATAGGACCCACTATAGAGTCATGACTCACAGCACTTATAACCCCCAAAGAAGACACCAGGATTTCGTCCTAACAACGCACTTACTGAAAATTGATAGATAATTAGGAGTGCAGCACTGGTGCGCAAGTGATGGCAGGTGATTGTCGATGATGATGATGCGAACAAGAGGGGGACCAACAGCAGCCCAGAATATCAATTGAGGGTTTTCGAATGTCGGCGTGGCTGTGCTCAGTGTTCTCGCTCAGAATACTGCTTGATATTTTTTTTTTTTTTTTTTTGTTGTAAACCTGAAGCAGCGTGTAAGAGAGGGACTGGTGTCCTGCTTCTTATTGTCGTCGCTGGGTTTTGGGCTGGACAGTAAAGTCCACGAGCAGCCCGTGGCTTGGGGAGGAATGCCACGTCCAACTCGTGGGAGTCACTGTTGGGCGCTGCTGCTTTGTGTCGTTCGTTCGTCGCCCAGCACAAGACCACGTGAAGCTCGTGGCTTGGGGAGTAGACCACGACCAAACCGTGTGGTTCACTGAATTGGCGTGCTGTGAAGTTCCTTGCTGTATGGTCCAAGTCCACGGCTTGCTCGGGGCATGAGGTTGATATTGAAATTCTCCACCAAAAAGCAGAACAAATGTGCCTATAAAGAAAGCAATAATAATAAAACAAAAATTAGCTCCTACTAAGTAAAAATAGGGAAAATATTTTTGGATTTTTGTATTATTATTATTTTTTTCTTTTCTTTTGTTTGCTTTTGTTAGTTCTAAATAAGAGAATTTGAAAGGAAAGCAAATTAGTTTATAATCTATAATAAAAAAAAAAAAAGCAAAGAGGGGGAATAAGAAAAGTAAGAGGAAGAGAGGGTTAGAAAAATTTGGGTTGCCTCCCAAAAAGCGCTCGTTTAAAGTCAATGAGCTCGACTCCTTAAAAATCATTCCATATTGGGCGGAAGGGATAGGTAGAACACTTGCTTCCCTTCAATCGACGCACTAGTAACATAGTGCTTAAGACTACTTTCTTTCATTTTAAAAGAGTCGTTCTTCCTCCGCATGAACGGCTTATCTTGCCACTTCTTTATTCTTTCTTTGTAGAGACGAGAACTTTCATAAGTGTCCAAATGGGGCTTATTAGGGCGACGCGACGGAAGCTTAGAACACTCCAAAAACTTGTTAGGGTTTTATTTTAATATCGCAAGTAAACGGTGTCGTAGCACATACGGGTCGAACTCAGGGAGGTGCAAGACTAAACACTAGTTGACTCTAGACTATGAAATAGCTACACATTCCAAATATCAAGGAGATTCTATAAACTAATATCTAAACTAATAACAAAATATGACAAACTCAATAAATATGATAATTAAAACACTAAGATTAAGCATCACCACTAATATGAATTGATCAAAATATAACTCACATCCCAGTTATTCAATTATAGTTTAGGTGAGATTGAGATTCCTTTATGACTCGGTCATTCCTCAATTCTTTCAATGAATTCCAACTCCAATTTAGCTCCAATTTGCACTCAAATACATCTAAAATGATCCTTATCAATGTAGTTTGCTTCCAATTGCTCCTAAGTACTCAAGCTTGTCCAATAATACTCCAATTATGTTCTCAGTACCTGAAATTCATCAAATAATACCAAAAACACACAAAAGGAGTAATATTTCGCAGATTAAGTAATAGTATGCAATTATGAACTATAAAGCCTCTAAATGCTCTTATAATGCAACCTAAATGCAACTAAAACCTATATAAAAATACGTTCATCAGGTTTGCGGGCAAACACTTTGAGAGCGGGGGGATGGTAACGAGAATGCCTCTTTCAAATTACCCCTAATGAGGATCGAACCCCAACCTTGAGGTTGGAAGGTTCTTTCCTTATCGTTAGGCCAAGCTTAGCTTGGTATCCAACTTTTTTTTAAGTGTGATTTCTAAGAGTTATGTATGATTTCAGGACATATGAGTATTTATTAGAAGTATTATTTTGGCATCAAGGAATGCTACTATAAACCAAGTGGATAATTTTCCAAATTCCAACATTATTTGAGTTTTACTCTCCAACCAGGTAGGCACCGCATATGGGATATGGCGTATAGAATATTGTACTTCAAATGGTATGGTTATAGATTAAGTATATAAGTAACTATAGAATATAGATAATGTAGATGAGATTAGTTCGCAAGCTGGTGGTACACGACAATCGAGGCCCAAAAGAGTAAATTACTCCCATAGGCCGTAGCAGTAGATTACAAATTTATAATCTCTGTGCCGTTTGCTTCAGCATCTTTGTTTAAGATATTCTTAATTCTCATTCGCTAATGTGACGTAACCATCTTTTTCTTTTTCTTTTCTCTTTCTTTTCTCATCACGAGATTGTCTTGCTTGCTACGGCTACGAGCCCGTCCATCTCGCCCAAATTCTTGAATCAATGCCATTTCTTAAGTACCTTAGATAATTTAGAAATAGATTCACACAAGAGTTTTTAATTAGTTTAGGAAATTACTTCATTGTTATAATTTTTGTGGAATAAATGATCTCTATAATTGTTTTTTAGTTAACTGTCTTATATGACATTTTTTGTTAGAAAGACACCTCCTCATAGATTTAGTTTTGACCAAAAAGTCAAACTTTAATCCATTGATCTTTCTATTTTTCCTCCCTCTTTGCCGGTTGGGTTTTGGCCAAAAAAAATTACGTAAAAGAACATACGAAGAGGGTAGAAAGAGATGGTAAGGTAGGTATTTTGATTATAAAAAAGTCGTTTTCTAAAAAAAATTAAAAGGTATTTTTCTCACAAATATTTTAGCTTTTTTTTATAGAAATAGGATTTCATTGATAATAGAAAGCCAGACGGCACTTACAATTATTTTCTTAAAAATCTAAAATTCCAACACAAATACATAACACCTTAAAACTAATTCTATCGCAGATTCAATCAACAATAGCCTTAATATAAAAAAATCTGAAGCAATACAATATGTGATTTAGCACTAATTCGACTTAAGATCCACTGATGCATAGTCGATTAGGTGAAAATACTTATGTGGTCCTCTAGATAATTACACATATTATAAAACCCTAAATCTTCATTCCTTGCCAGACGAACAATCAAATAAATTAATCTTCCAAACAAACTGCAATTACCAAATTCTAATCTTCCATAAGGGAATAGAAGAAGGTCATACTCCAAACTCTCACTAAAGGAGATAACAAACCCAAAAATTGGAAAGAAAACTCTCATAAAGAGAGAATAAGGAGGACTATTAGAAACTAAACATTTAAAAGAGATGATGATGGCGTCCCCTTACAACTAGAAAAGGAGTTAGGGTTTTTTTTTAGAGAGAGGAGAAAGAGGCCTCACAAATATTTTAGCTAGTAAGGTATTTTCTGAAAAAGTTATGTTTTTATTTAGTAGTTATATACTACTTAATTGTTTTTTATCAAACTAACAAAGTTGTGCTGATTTACTTAAATAGTGAAAGGGAAACTTTTTCAGAAAATAGCATATAGAAGTATTATTGATCATCTGATATTTGAGTATATTTAGAGGAGAATATAGCTAAAAGTCTAACAGAGAACTCTCAAATGAATTCCTACACCCTTTTTTTTAAAGTGTCACCACTCACCACACCAGCATCCCTTTGAGTAAATTAGTCATAGTGGATCTCAATTATTCCTTTTATACTTCCATATGTGTACTTTGAATCAGTCACCCTCACCTCTAAGTACATTTTTTTTTTACATCAATTAAGTACATTTTTTTTTTGCACCAAAATAATACTGTGTATAATTTAATTCAATCTCTCTCTAAAAAGTCCTCCTCTCTCAAAACAAAAAAGACAAACCTAAACCTAGGAACTCGCCGGAGTTCCGGCGCCGCGAAGGTTTCCGACTGGTCCTCCGGCGAGTTCCCTTGTTTTCTTCGCCTTTTTCTCTCGCTCTTTCATCTTTTTCTCGTCCTTTTTCTCTCGTTCGTCGTCCCCCTCATAGATTTACGTCGGTTTTCTTCGTGTTTCTCCTAGTTTTTCGGTCTCTGGGTTCGTTCTTCGCGGTGGACAAAGTTAACTCCGGTGGCGTCGCGTCCCCCCCTCCTTGTCGAGTCCGGTGAGTCGTCTCCCCCTCCCCGTTTTTATATTCGTTTGTTGAGTTGGTTGTATTTTGGGCTTCCCCTCCCCTGGTTTCGGTTTGGCATCCCCTTCCCCCTCCCCTATCTAGTTAGTATTCAGGTAGTTTGTCGTTGAGTTGGTTGCGTTTGTTGGTGGTCTTTCGGGCTTCCCCATCCCCCTCCCCTACTTAGTTTTCAGGTAGTTTTGGGCATCCCCTCCCCCTCCCCTATCTAGTGTTAGTTGTGTCGAATTGGGCTTCCCTTCCCCCTCCCTATCTAGTGTTAGTTTGCGTTAGTTGTGGGTCTCCCCTTCCCCAATCCCTGGTTTTGTTTTTTTTAGTTGTTGCCGCCGAGTATCAGATTAGTTGGTGTTTCCTCCGCGTTGTTCTAGTTATTGGTTGTGTGGGTATGAGTCTGCTGATTTTCTCACTCTGCTCGATTATTTTGTTTCTTGCTGGAGGTAGTATTTGTATTCCAATTGTTGGGTTTGATTTGTGTGATTGGTTCGGGTTTGCGTGGCAAGTGGTTTCATGGCTGGGGTTTGTTTTCTCCGATTTTGTAAATCGGTGGTTTGTTCAAGATCTAACTCTGGTTAGCTCTCAGTCTCGCTTGGTAATGATCTTATTGATCATTGCCTTGACAAAACGATATCTGAAGGCGGCTCCCCAATTTGTTAATTGGGTTTATAGCGCGTCAACTTATTTGAGCTTCTCCTTTGCGGAGAAGCCTAAAATATCCATTCCAATGGGTATTAAGGCACAAAGGATTGTGACTTGGTCATGTTACGAGTTCCTCAACTCACTGTTTCTTTGTTGCCCCGTTTGTGAAACCGGTCCACTCCTCCCACTCCCTTCATCAGGTGTTTGGCGATCATCATCCACCGGTAGCAGCGCATTGCAGTTATCCAACTTCCGAGATCTCCAAATCAAGCAGATTTATCCATGTTTCCGTTGTTTACATTATTGTACTTGTTATATAGGAGCATGTACTGCTCATTTTAGTTTCTTTGTTTTAGAATGGATGTACTATCCTTAGGATGTAATTCTGTTTTCTAATTAATGTAAATTTTCTCGTTGTCAAAAAAAAAAAAAAAAACTGTGATAATAAAAAGTAAGTCCTATGTTGTCATCTCAACAATAAAGATTTAAGAATCAAATGGTTTTGGTTTTACAAACCAAATTTTGTTCGCATCAAAATTGGGTTGTGAATTATGATACCATTACTTATTAAGGAAAAACTATATTCACCATGAAGATCAGAAAGGTGAGGAGCATGTGTTTCTCCTTCAAAGCTCCAATAGTTTTTATCCTGAAAACTATTGAGTTTTTTTTTTTGCTTGAATAATAGTTAAATTATATTTCCTTCAAAAAGAATAGTTAAATTACATTGAATACTTATAATGAAACCCACGATTTTTATACTTACGACTAAGATATCACAAAAAGATTGATAGCCGATATTAGAAATATAAAGGATTTTAATGGTTTCTCCAATTCGCAGATGCATCTGGGAGATTCGATAGTATCTTTCTCACATGAAGAGAAGCAATATGAGATTATAGGGAACTACAGTCCTCTTCGTATGGACTTATTTTTCAGTTTTCATGATTCGATTCACTCAATTTCAGTTCAACTCCATAACTATTACTACCACCTTTGCATTTTTTTTTCTCTTTCCACTTATTTTTGAGAAGTTACAAAGGAGAATGTTTGAATAACATTTTATATAATAACATTTGGTTTTGTATTTTAGATAGAAAAATATGGTCAAATTAAGGATTGTGAATAGTAGAAGTATTTTAAAATAATAATAACAATAATAATGATGTTATTATTGTTGTTGTTGTTGTCGCCGCCGCCGTCGTTGCTGTAGTTGTCGTTGTTATTATTATTTAGTTTAATTCAATTTAAATTAACGACATTATGTCCAAAAGAATAGGAAATTTACAAGATGATTTTGAAACGTGTTGCAAATAGACTAAACATTTGCCTATTATTATTCATAAAACTCAATAGTATTCTTGTATTAGAATTTTCGATTTTTTCACCAAATGCCCCCGAGATTTCAGTTTATTCACGAGGTACCCTCGCACTTTTGAAAATACACGGGGTACCCCTCAGTTTCACGATAATACATCCACATGCCCTTAGTGACTGACGGCGGTTAACGCCGTTAGTCATTAACCCTAATTTTGTGTTTTAAACCCTAATTAACCCTAATTCTAACCCTAATCCTAACCCCTACCTCTAACCTTAACCCCCTAACCCTAACCCACCCTCCCACCACCCCCTCCCCACCCTTCCACCACCCCTGCAGCTCCCCACCCCCCCCCAGCCTCCCCCCCACCCTCCCGCTCCCCCCCCCCCACCTTCCCTGCAGCTCCCCCGCCTCGCAGCCCCCTTCCCCACGCACCCCACATCCCCCCTCCCCACCCCCCGCAACGCTGCAACCCTCCCCCACCCCGACATCTCTCTATCCCGATCTACCTCCTGGGACGACTCGCCCGAGTCATTAACTCGCTCGCTCGTCGTCTGGAACCAATTAACCCGAACCAAAGCTTTTTTCGCGGAAAATAAAGGGTGGTGGGGCCGTGGGGGGAGGGGGCGTTGCGAGAATCAGCGGGGGGTGGGGGGAGGTGTCGAAATCGGAGGGGGTAGGGGGAAGGGTACGAAAGTCGCGAGGTTGGGGGAGGGGGGGCTACGGGAATGGGGTGGGGAGCCGGGGAGAGGTGGGGGTAGGGGGGCGGGCTGGGGGTGGGGTGGGGGGGAGGGGTGGTCATTGGGTGGTGGTGAGGTTAGGGTTAGGGGTTTGAAATTAGAGGTTAGGGTTAGGGTACGGTTAGATGTTAGGGTTTAGTTAGGTTAGTTAGGTTAATTAGTGTTAATTAGGGTCTAATAAGGGTTAAAACTAACGGCGTTAACCACCGTTAGTCACTAAGGGCATGTGGATGTATTATCGTGAAACTGAGGGGTACCCCGTGTATTTTCAAAAGTGCGAGGGTACCTCGTGAATAAACCGAAAACTCGGGGGCATTTGGTGAAAAAACCGTAGAATTTTTTGTCAAAATATTGCTAAAAGAAAATAAGAAATCTCCAATTTCTCTACTTTTGATCGCCAGTGCAAAACCGCTAAGTCACATAGAGGTTAATGTAAATAAATCGCTAAGTCACTTAGCAGTTAACGTATATAAAACTCTCTCACTTAGTGATTTTACGTGTAAAGAATAGCTAAGTCACTTATTATCGGTTTTCATGAACCGCACTTAGCAGTTCAAATCTAACACAAAAAAAAAAGTTATGATACACTCACACTGGAATAACCTATTCACATAATAAATTTAAAGCCAAAACAACTAAACGAAGGGTCGTTCGGGATCACTGACAGGTTTTAGTTTTTAAAATATGAAAGTCATATGATATAAAAGGTATAATGAACTTAATATTAGTCATGCTTAAACTAAATATGTCAATTTTGGAACTGACAACAGAATACTGGAAATGAACGGGTCTGTTTGTTATTATTAATTTATTAGTTTTTAGTTTTTTTTTGGTTTTTGAAACCAAAAACAAAAATATGACAAAAAAAATATATAGTTTCCAATTTTGTGTCGTTAGTTTTAAAAATTCATATGTTTAATATAAGTATGACTAATTTTAAGTTCATTATACCTCTTACAGTATATCATATGATTTTTACATTCATGAATCCAAAAACTAAAAACTGTCAGCGATCCCGAACGACCCTATATTTTTTTATGTTAGTTTTAAAAAAAAATTAAAATCTGGAACAAAAAACAATAACGAACAGACCGTATATTTTTTGGTTTCCGTATTTTTGCTTTTTAATAAAAAATGATAATGAACACGCCCTAAGTTAGTGATTTATCTTTGCAACTTTTTTTTAAAAAAAAATTGTGCGGTACTGTCCAACATGGACGGTACCCAAGGAATTATTTCTTAAAGTAGGCCAATATGAGAAACTTCTTTTACTCACAATACTTTTGGGAAAAAAAGCTTATTACTAGACAATGTCTTGATAGCTCATGAAATCGTCCACTTTTAAGGAAGAATAGAGGAGGATAGAGAAACCTGAGAATAAAACTTGATATCAACAAAGCCTATGATTAAGTAGAATGGACCTTCCTATAGCATGCTATAGTATATTGCTATGACAAGCAAGGGGTTGAGAAAAGGATTTGTCAACATGGTGATGCATGAGATCTGTTACCTCAATGTCCTAAATCAATTCTCCTCAATGACTTTCCCACTATATATATACATTTTTTTGACTAGGAGATATCTTGACAAATTGGGGGAGAAAAAGAAATATCAACTTGTTAAGGGTGAAAACCGATCCTAAACTCTCCTGAAATCAAGATAGATTCTCTAATCATTGAGCTATCCCACTATATATACATAGAAAACTGGTATTTTATCCCGGGCAATACCCTTAGTCAGTTAAAATTATCAAATATATTATTATTCATAAATCTCATACTTGATTTTATTAGTTTTTCTTAATATCCTGCCTAGTGCAAAATTGAAAAATGGAAGTCATGGCACGATAAATTGTATTTAAAAGAACTTCAAGGAATTGGAGATAAAAATAACAATTTCAGTGGAATTAGGGTAGGATAATGTTATTACTTAATAAAAGCGTTAGAGATCAAACAAACTTTATTATGTCTTTATAATTACATATAGTTATAAGACTTTATTATGTTTTACTTTGGAACATTAAGCATCGAAATTATAGTGGGTTAGTGGTTAAGCTCTCACATTTTATTTCAAAGGTTGTGTGTTCGAATCCTAATAACTACATATTATTAATATTTTTAAATGAGATTATAAACATGTGTATTAGAAGTTTGAGCAGAGTGCCACGTAGCACCGTTACATAGATATCATCTTAAGTCTCACAAAAACTACCCCTTAAGCTAAAACTAAACTGAATATCCCCACATATTTGATATCTTGTTCTACCATATACCTAATTTTAACAAACTTATATATATTTTTCATTAATTATGCAAGATCTGTTAGCAATTGCAAATGCTATACGATCAAAATTATAAAGATACATAAATCTCGGAGTCCATTCAAAATATCATCCTCGGTCGATTGCTTCAAACTTTTGGATGACATTATATAATTAACTACTCTTTAGATGTTTTCATATTCTCCAAAAATCGATATATCTATTGAAAAGCTAATAGGGTTGTATATCTATACAAATATACGAAAAGACGTTCATATCAAAGGAATGGTGCCACGTGGCACTCTCCAAATTATGTGTCACGTGGCACATATTTCAAGGTTCTAATACACATGTTTATAATCTCATTTTAAAATATTATTTTGTAGCTATTAGGAATCAAACACATGAACTTTGAAATGAAATGTGAGAGTTTAACCAAAAATCCACTACGATTTCAATGTTTTACATAATAAAATCTTATATTTATATGCAACTATAAAGACAGATAAGTTTTTTGATCTCTAACACTTTTATTAAGGTAATAACATTCTCTTACCCCGATTCCACTGGAATTGTTATTTTTATCTCCAATTTCTTAGAAGTTTTCTCTTAAACAACTTATCATGCCATAACGTCGAATTTCCAATGAAAACTATGAAAAGCTAATAAAATCAATTATAAAATTTATGAATTACGGAGTAATATTTTTTATAATTGTAACTGACTCGGTTTGTTCTAAAAAGTTGGGTATCTATCTTATGCTTTACTTAATTCATTAGGCTACATTCTTGCAAAGAGGAAACTCTAACTATTTTTACCGATGTACATTTTTGTTTTAAAAATAAAAATCACCGATACACATAAGAGTTGTTGATCTCCTGTTCATAAATTTTAAATCTACCCATTCAAAAAAGAAAAACCTTATTTGTACTGGGTTGCGAGCAACCATGTTCCAGATAAAGGACAAAAAGATTTCTTCACAAATTCTCTAACTCCCCATGAGAATATGAGATAAGACATACTCCTAGAGTCCTAGTACTTATTTTTGTTCAGAGGATATACCCCTAAGTCCTATTTCCTCTCAAATAAAAGATATACACCTAATTAAAACTTTTTTGTTTTTTAAAATGTTGCCAATGCGTTAATGAAACACCAATGGGAGTATGGGACCATATGTAAGTTTACATAAATATACTCATTTGCTAAATGCCGCCATTTTTTTTTCTTACTAACGCCATAAATACGTATATATGTATATCACTATTGAGATACTCTCCATCTCTCTCACTCTCCTACTCTCCCACTCTCCTAACTCCGTGAGGCAAAGTTGGGCTCCGGTGAGGCACATTTTTCTCCGGCGACACCATGAACTCCGGTGAGGCGCAATTACTCCGGCGACAAAGTTGGGCCCTCTCTCTCCGGCCAACATAACTCCGAAGCAACAAGAACTCCCGGCAACACCTCGGCTAATAACGAACTCCCGGCGCAAGGTTAGTGTACAAATTCTAAAAATATATGCAGGCGCCTAAATTAGGCGCCCGCACCATTGGTGGGGCGCCTAAATTAGGCGCTGCGCCCGCCCGCCTTTGCCTTTTAAAAAAAAAAAAAAAAAAGAAAAAAAACAGAGGAGAGAAGGGGTGGTGGTGATGATTTGTCGGTGTACGGTGGTGGTGGTGTGTCGGTGTACGGTGGTGGTGGTGGTGTGTCGGTGTACGGTGGTGGTGGTGGTGGTGCCGTCGAGAAGAAGACGGTGGTGGTGGTGGTGGTGCCGTCGAGAAGAAGACGGTGGTGGTGGTGGTGCCGTCGAGAAGAAGACGGTG
The DNA here is from genome assembly GCA_947646795.1 of Beta lomatogona. Lineage (NCBI taxonomy): Eukaryota > Viridiplantae > Streptophyta > Magnoliopsida > Caryophyllales > Amaranthaceae > Beta > Beta lomatogona. The sequence goes on along the minus strand of CANSNZ010000845.1, from coordinate 100,759 downwards.
ATGGTGGTGGTTGTGGTGGTGGTGTCGTCTTTTGAAATTGGAGGAGGAGGGGTTAGGGAAGTGAGTCAAGGGGAGGAGAGAGAAAAGAATTGGAAGTATATAAATACAAGATATAAAAATACTGTATTTTTGGCGTTAATAGGAAATTTTAGGGCGTTGTTTAGCAATCCCCTAAATATATGTCATCATGGACTCATGGTTTCATAGATTGGGCACATTTCCAAAACTTGATAATTCCGCAATTAACATAACTTGCACTACAAATCAAAACTTCTTGGAGAAGAAGAAGAAGAAGAAGAGCCATAAACATAAACAACAACAACATCCCATAAAAACATAAACTTTTACAAGATTCAAGGAACACAACAAATAACCAAAAAAAAAAAAAAAAAAAGAATGAGTCCCCCCAATTTTTATCAAAATTAAAGTAACAATTTTCTAGAGAGAGAAAATAAAAGGAAACTAGAGAGAGAAAGAGATAGTGTATGAAGTTATGAACCCTCTTCTTCTCTTCCCATTTAAACAAACAGGTCAAACCCAACAAACAACAAGAAACACCCCCCAAAAAACAACAACCTATCATTTTCTCTCTCCTCTCTCTTCATCACCCACCTCTCTAATCATCATAACCTCCCACCGCCGGTATTTTTTCCGGTGACTTATGTGATTTTTACTCTGGTTTCCGGTAATTACCCGGTAATCGGTGAAAAGGGTGCCGTTTATTTTCTTCTTTTAGTAGAACTATATTTAGTTAGTTTTTTTTTATTAAATGAAACATCAGCAAACAAAGGGTATTAATAAAAACAATGGATTTACCCGTAATTCTTTCAAGTTTATCTCATCTTGTATTAAAACTGTTTCTTCCGGTGTCCGGTCAGCCGGTGCTTCTGTTGCCGCTTCCATTTCTTCCGATTCAAATGACATCAAAGACCAGGTTTTTGTTATTATTATTATTGTTATTATATGATTTTGTTATGGAATTGATTTGGGTTTTTATTTGTATGATTAATTGTTGATTTTGTAGTTGATTGAATTTATGGGTTTGAAGAAAATGTGGTGTTTGAAACTTTGATTGTGATGATGGGTTTGTTTGAGTTGTTGTTTTTGGTTGGACTTGAGTTATTAAATTTGACTGACAGTGATTTACGCTAGGACTTTATTACTCATATTTATTATTTGGGTGAAAAATGTTTTGTTGTTTGGGGATGATCAAATTGTGTTTTTGGATGATAAGTGATGACCCATTTGAGAAATGGAAGAAATTGGGCTGTAAAATTAAGGTTTGGAAGCAATCAATGAAATGGTTTTGAGTTTTTTGAGAGGAGTATGATCTAATGATTGATCGAGCGGGTCATAAATAGGGAAACTATATGTGGGGTTTGGTTTCTAGTGATTGTTAGATGTGGAGTTTGATGATGTAGTTAAGTTAATGTTAAGTGAAAGCAATCATTGAAAGGCTTGAAAGCTAGTGCGTTTTTGGTGGTTAATGTTGGGCTCATGTTATGTTGCTCGCTTTGAGTTTCTTCTAGATGAAAGAATGGTGTTGATATGATTTGGTACATTGCTGGGAATGTCTGCTTTTGAGGTTTCCTTTGCTGATTTTATCTAATTTTAGGCTGGTCTTCTCTATGTTATCAGTTGTCATTCCTCGTTTTAGCTTCCTTGGCCTCTTCCATTTGCTTATGGTCCTTCCAAGAAGCTTTCTGAAAGTTATATGATGTGAATTGCTCTTCCAGTCATTCGTTGAAAGTTGAGCACCACATCTGGGATCTGTAAGGGTGTGAGTAATTGGTACTATATAATACTTTGAAACTTCTTTGCGAATGTGGGGAACTTGTATATCCTTTTATCATTTTTATTTAGTCAGGTGTTATTTTTGTTTTTGTATATCAAAGTCTCTCTTTTTAATTGATATGAGAGACTAAATTTTTTGTTAAGACAATTTTTTCAATCCAATTGAGAAAATGCAATATAGGATACCCTATGTAACCTAGCTTTGCTTTATCTATGTTCAGGAATTGTATAATCATTTTAAATCCTGAGCTTTAGTAGTCTCAGACTTTTTTTTTGTTGTCAACTGTACGAATTTTCATTGATATTAAGCCTGCATAGGTGAACCTTTTTAGGCTGGAAACTGGTAGCATGGGTGAGATATCTAGTTTTGAACATGGTTATATGGATGAGGAAGTAGTGGAATGGCCCTGTTGCTTGGTATTAAAATGTTATAGAGCAGTTATTCTTCATTATGGTAAATTTTGGGTACATTCCTTGTACTGGCTGGTTGATAATTGATATATTAGTACATTAGGACCCTAATTTTCTGCAGGTGAATCTTAATTGTTTGTGTTAATAGTTATTACAGTCCCTAACTCCCTACAGATGGTAAGATAAAAATTGTGTACATAGTTGTAAATATGTTAAGGTTATTATCACTTTGTTAGATCAAAGGTTGTTGGGTCAGCCCTGCGCAAGATCCGCATCTGAGAGTCTGATTTTCTTATCTTCCACCTTTTCTTTTACTTATTGAATTTCAGGATCCATATAATAGGATCAATATTTGGTGAGTGGATGTTGTCTTGTATTATTAGGTGCTATATTACCTAAAGTCGGAAGAAGTATGCTATGCTGATTGCTGATACATATTTTCATCAAGACTTTTGCATGACTTTTAACCTAAACTGTTTAAATGGGTATGATGATATGAAGAGTTTATGTTTCACAAATGTATACTCCAAATAGGAGCAATATTTAGTGAGTGGTGTTGTCTTGTATGCTAGGTGCTATATTACTTGAAGTCAGCAGAAGTATGCTATGTGATGCATTATTTCAATCAAGACTTTTGCATAATTTTTAACCTAGATCATTTGAAATGGGTATGATGATGTGAAGAGTCTGTGTAACATAAATGTAGACTCTATAGAGTGATACAATTATGCAAATCTAAGAAATGATTTGAAGATTTGAGCAATTGATGTAAATCCCAAGAAAGGCTAAGGTGGCAATTATGAGTGAGGAAAGCAGGGACCATATTTGGTTTTCCAGTTGCTGTCTCTCTCTCTTTTTTTCCTACTTGTTTCTTTAAATTGTTTTTTTTTCCAGGTGGATTTTGCTTTTGTGATGATTCCTTTGGCATGGTGTGTATTTTTGATGAATGATAAGGTTTTTAACTTATCATGGTAAAACAGGTGCTCTGGGCTTGCTTTGATAAGATAGAACTCAGTCCATCTAGCTTCAAGCATGTTCTGTTACTTGGTTATACCAATGGCTTTCAAGTTCTGGATGTTGATGATGCCTCTATTGTTACTGAGCTGGTGTCAAAGCGGGATGGTGCATGTACTTTTTTGCAAATCCAGCCTCTCCCTGCAAACTCCGAAGGTGGTGAAGGATTCAGGGCGTCACATCCTTTACTTCTGGTTGCTGCAGGAGATGAAACAAAGGGTCCAGATCCCACTCAGAGGAGGAGAGATGGGTTGGTTAGAGATGGCCTTATTGAATCCCAAACAGGGAATGTGGTCCATTCTCCAACTGCTGTTCGCTTTTATTCCTTGAGGTCTCACAACTATGTTCACGTTCTGAGATTTCGTTCTGCTGTCTATACAGTTAGATGTTGTCCTCGCATTGTTGCTGTGGGCCTTGCTTCACAAGTGAGCATTTGCTTATCTTAGATCCTTGTCGAATATTGATGATATGTTTCTACTTTGTGCTGCTGATCTGAGAAATATTACTCTCTGAATAATGTTTGTGATGACCCTGTGAATGCGTTATCTGCATTTGCATTCTAAGCATTTTTGTCTTTTTTACCTTGCATGATATTTGAAATGGTAACAAGGTTCATGCAACTGCTAGGCGCTAGCCTGGAATGAGTCCTACTAGGTATAACCAAAAGTGTTGTGGATTTTTTCAATGATTATGTCAAAGTTGCAACGATTATTACACTTTAATAAAGATACATTATTGTAAAGCTGTTACAGTCCATGGGTTGATGACCGTTGTTTCCTTGTCAATTTTGTCAAGCAAGGTTTTCTTAGCAAGTCTTTCCCAGGAATGGAAGGGAAGAGATAAGAAAAGGAAATTATACAGATGTGTACTTTGAATGACAACTTTTTGTATCTACATGCAGATATATTGCTTTGATGCTCTTACTCTCGAGAACAAATTCAGTGTTTTGACTTATCCGGTCCCTCAAATGGCTGGCATGGGAATGGTCGGTATCAACGTTGGTTATGGTCCTATGGATGTTGGTCCGAGATGGTTGGCATATGCTTCTAATAACCCCTTATTGACTAACACAGGGCGGTTAAGTCCTCAAAGTCTTACACCTTCTCCTGGTGTGAGCCCGTCAACATCTCCTAGTGGTGGGAGTATGGTGGCTAGGTATGCTATGGAGTCAAGCAAGCAGTTGGCTTCTGGGCTGATTAGTCTTGGTGACATGGGCTATAAGACATTCTCCAAGTACTGTCATGAGCTTCTTCCTGATGGTTCTAGCTCTCCTGTAACTGCGAGTTCTGGCTGGAGAGTTAACAAAACATCTGCTAATTCACCTGAGGAGATTGCTGGGATGGTGAGTTTCTTGATACTTCAATGGAAGAATGCAAAATCTTGCATTTCCCATGCTCTGGCTCATGGTTTTTGCATTTAAGTGTTTGTGTTGATTTATTGCAGGTTATTGTTAAAGACTTTGTTTCCAGAGCTGTTATAGCACACTTTAGGGCTCATACAAGTCCAATTTCTGCGCTGTGTTTTGATCCTAGTGGGACACTTTTGGTGACTGCATCAATACATGGTAATAATATAAACATCTTCCGGATAATGCCATCATGCTCAAAGAATGGAGCAGGCAGTCAAAACTACAACTGGACATCATCTCATGTGCACTTATACAAGCTTCATCGTGGCATCACATCAGCTGTATGTTTAGAATTTTCCTTCTTCCTTTATTATTCTTTGCTTCCTTTCTAAGTACTTTTTTTTCCCTTCATGGTTTACAATAACTAGAGCTCTACAATTTTAATAAAGAAGTTAGAACACTTTTACTATCTTGCCTTATGTTACGCTTTAATTTTTCACAAATTTGTTGCATATTTATCCATTCAACTGACCCTGACCTTTTAATTGATATATAAGTACCTTTTTATATCATACATCTAGACAACATGTATTCTAGGGATGGAGGGATACTAAAGTTGTAGTGATTGGACTTCGTCAAGGTCTTTCCCTCATGTCAACTTATGGTCTTTAATTCTCAGGTCATTCAAGATATCTGTTTCAGCCAATATAGCCAGTGGGTAGCTATAATCTCATCAAAAGGAACTTGCCACATATATGTTCTGTCTCCCTACGGCGGGGAGTGCGGGCTTCAAATTCAAAATTCTCATGTTGATGGACCCACTCTTGTTCCTGTTTTATCTTTGCCATGGTGGTCTACTTCATCTTTTACTGTGAATCAGCAGGCTTTTTCTGCTTCTCCGCCACCTCCAGTAACTCTTTCTGTGGTTAGTAGAATAAGAACTGGTAATTCTGGGTGGCTCAACACAGTCAGCAGTGCGGCATCTTCTGCAGCCGGAATGGGCTCTGTGCAACCTTCTGCTGTTTCTGCTGCTTTTCATTGCTCAATGCCAATTGGCTCGCTGCCTGGACGCTCAAATTCCTTGGAGCACCTTTTGGTTTACTCTCCTTGTGGTCATCTTATCCAATATGGACTTCTCCCATCTATGGGGACGGAGACTGCTGATACTGCTTCCAGAACTGGTTCAGGGTCAATGGTGCAGATGCAGGATGAGGACTTAAGGGTGAAGTCCGAAGTCGTTCATTGGTGGGATGTTTGCCGAAGAGCAGATTGGCCAGAAAGGGAGGAGTGCATCAAGGGGATTGCTTTTAGAAAAGGTTCTTCAGAAATGATGTTGGAGACATCTGACTCTGAAGATTATGGCAATGGTGGAAAGGCAGAAGAGCTGCATGAACATTCCACCTTATATCTATCCAATGCAGAAGTTCAAATGAATTATGGCAGGATACCGACATGGCAAAATTCTAAGGTACGTCTTTGCTTGCTTTGACATATTATGTAATCTTATGAATATATAGGAGTTGTCACTCCCTGTTGGATATTTGAATATTCTAACAACTTCATTATCTGGCTGGTAGGTACACTTCTTCGCTATGAGTTCTGTGGTCCCTGACAGACGGAAATATTCTGTTGATGATGATTTTGGTGGAGAAATTGAAATTGAGAAGGTCCCTCACCTAGAGATTGAAATAAAGCGGAAGGATTTGTTGCCTGTTTTTGAACACTTCCACAAAGTGAATCCTGATTGGAGCAACAGGTATGTGAACATCCTTGCAATGTATTGCTCTTCTGGTTCTTACTCTATTTTATAACACTACTAACCTCCCTTTTTAGTAGTAAACTGTCACAATTACCTCTTGTCATATTGGTATGAACAACTTGATATGTTGGAAAATTTGATATGTTAGGCAGCTTCTTAGTATCATGATTTAAGTTTGTGAGCCATTCAACACTCGGGGTAGGGGTATAACACTTGAGTATTCGATGAAACTTTCCAACTGTTAGTAGAGTGTGGGTTATATATCCATGGTAGACAGTGAGGATCCAAGATTTATATATCGGGTGGGCCAAACTTAATGTGTTATTTTTCTTATAAATTTTATTTAGATCTTGCATATATATTGGTTTCATTTTCATTTAAATAATACTCTCTTCGTCTCAAAGATAGATGAGATGGGAGATAGTTAGGTAAATGAAAGTGTAAATAGCATTTTGAGATAGATCAAAAAGAGGTGTAAAGAGTAATATAGGACATATAAAGTGTTGATAAACAGTATTTATTCTATTTTTTTTATAGTTTAAATTTTATAATTAAACTATAACGATGTAACAATATACAATAGAAAGCAAATATATAAACAAAAAGACACAAAGAGTGTTGAATATTTTTTCTAAATTTTGAAGAGACAATGTTCAAGATTATATAAATATAAAATTATATGTGAACATAAAATTATAAAGCAAGATACTAGTATCAAAAACTTTATAAGAAGTAGAGATATTGAAAAATTAATTAATAAAGTTTGACAACCCAAATCGAAGACGAACATGGTAATAATAAAAGAACCAAGTCACCTTTAAAGTAAAATAGAAAAGAAAAAAGGGTTGACGGAAATGACATAAAAAACAAAAGACCAGATACATCATAGTGATCATACATAATGGAGAAGGAAATGACAAACAACAACAACAACTAAGCCTTAGTCCCAAAATGATTGGAAATCGTCATCGTGACCAATGAAATAAGAAAAGAGTCGGAAGTTAAAAAGGATAAACAAGGAAGAGGGAGAAAGTGGTTTAAATAAAGGTTAAAAACGAAAAATGTAAGGATGGATAAATGAAGTAAATACATTTGAAAATATCATATAGAAGAGAGCCAAGAAAAGATGGAGAGAGAAAAAACAGCTTTGTAGGGAAAACAAATGAAAAGTTTATAGAAAACCTTAAGCAAGGAAATATGTAACGAATGTTCAATTCAAAAGGTTTGCAAAACGCAAGTAAACTAAGAGGGGTCAAAAGGGAAGATATATAAAGTCAAGTCATCCACGTATACTCTCTCTACTCTGCCTATCCAACGCCATATTTTCCTCAATCCCAAGTAGACTTATATCATTCTCAATCACCTTCATCCAAGTTTTCTTAGGTCTTCCCTACCCCTTACAACCCTATCATTTTGCGACCCGTCTAGCCTCCTAATCGAGGGCATCACTTGGTCACCGTCTTACATGTCCAAACCATCTTAAACGATTCTCTATCATCTTAAACACAATCGGTGTAGCCCCTACTTTCTTCCTAATAATCTCATTCCTCAATCGATCCTTTCTTGTATGCCCACACATCCAAATTAACATACGCATCTCCATCACATTCATCTTATGCGTGGGACAATTTTTCACTGCCCGTACAACAATGCCGGTCTAATCGTCATGCGGTAGAATTTTCACTTTAATCTATGAGGCATGCTTGGATCACATAAAAACCTCGTGGCACTCTTCTACTTCAACCAACCTGCTTTGATTCTATGAGGCACATCGACATCCAATTCCTCATCCTTTTGGCTAATAAATCCTAAATAGCGGAAGATTCAGAACCTTGGACAATCTTCCCATCTAAGGAATATCCCATGCCTCTCGGTTTTGGACCCCACTATTCTTACACTCCAAATATTCCATCTTGTTTCTACTCACCCTAAAGCCTCGAGATTCCAAAGTTTGTCTCCATAATTCCAACTTACTTTCCACTCCTTTTGTTTCATAAATTAACAAACTATCATATGCAAACATCATGCACCAAGATATATCATCTTGAATTGACCTCGGCATTTCATACATGACTATAGGAAAAAGAAATGGGCTAAAGTGCGGAACCTTGATGTACTCTAATCGTAATGGGGAACTCTTCAGTCTTTCCAACACTAGTTCCCACACTCGTGCTAACTCCCTCATACATGTCCTTAATAATATCAATATACTTTAGCGAAATTCCTTTCCTAAATAAAGCCCACCAAAGAATTTCCTTCGGTACCTTATCATACGCCTTCTCCAAAGCAATTAAAAAAAGAAGACCAACTACATAATGGAGATGCAAAACACTGAAGTTACAATTGCTAGGCCTAGGAGTCGAATACGCTTAGGTAATTAATGCTTGCCCTGCACCAGCTGCTACAGCCTACAGGAGATATTGTTTCTACTCCTTAAAAACAGGGCACTTATATTTGGGTTTGGATCATGGGGTGGGCCGTGGCCCAGGTAGGCCATCCCCTAGATCCCGCCCCTGCCAAGTTCATATAAGTTGAAACAGAAAAATGAAAAATATTATATTGCCTCTGTTCACATGTTTAATTGATCCCGATTTCCAGTGATTACGTACTTTAATGGGCATGTTGTTATGTCCGACATTGAAAGTAAGCACTTAAGCAGACTCTCCTGAATAGCCCTTTAAACACAGTAATGGCCTGATATTCGATGAGTAGAATTGACTTATTCTGTGCACTTTCATTTCTTCGAGTGTCATCCTTGAATTTTATGCTGTATTTTAGGGGTGCAATTGGGGATATGTATTCTACTTCCACAGCTGAAGCTCGTTTGGCTGATGATAAGTACCCATCTCCTGCTGTTTTCCAATCTCAACCTGTACAGAACTCACAGTTTGGTAAGAAAATTGTTGAGCTAGTTCCGCTTGTCTTTATTTGCTTCTCTGCTCTAAATTTTCCTCTGCACTTCTGTCAGGACCCTTTGAACCGGCTGCGCAGATGGATATATACAAGTCTTATCTGGGAATTGCTCAAAATCAGATTGTCAAGAATGGGATAAAAGTTCCTACTACTTTTCCTTCACCTTTACTGACACAAAACTCATTAAAAACTGACACTTCCATTATGGAAATCTCTCCACCTGAAAACAGTTGCCTTGTAAATAGTCCATCCCCTGTAAAAAATGCATCACTTTCAGCTGAAAGAGCTAACCCAAAGGAAGTCCAATCGTCCAGCAGTGTTGGAGGTAGTGAAGCCTCAAATGTTAGTTCTAACCGTTCTGATTTTAGTATGAACGTTGCTGAAGAAAGCTCTGTCCAAGACCCATTAGATTATGGGGGTTATTTTGAAGAGGAATATTGTAAAGCTGCACCTCTTGATGAAAGCCATGAGCTGTCTGAAGTTGTTACTGATGTAGATAGCAGCAGCAGCCCCCGCGAGAAAGCAAAGTCTGAAGAAGATGGCGAGAGTGATGAATTGCTTGGAGGTGTTTTTGCCTTTTCTGAAGAAGGTATCAACTTGTACCTTTGCCCAATTATACATGCTTGTTTGTTTGACATACAAATACATGGGAATTACAAACTTGTGGGAAGTGTAATGATATATAGTTTGGTTGAGAAAAACATAAAAAATCTGACTTTTTAGGAGGTTGTACTTCTCACAAAATGGAGGAAGTTGTGTAACGGAGGGTAGAACTTCTGATGGAAAGTTTTACTTCTCATGATCACCCAAATGACTTCCCTTGGAAATATGATTTCTATGCGTAATAACACGATAACTTAGTCTTCAACTTTCATCTAATTTTAAAATTTGACATGTTCATGCCTTCTTGTAGGATGAAAAGCAAATCTCAGTCGGCTCTCTTTGTGCTGGACTTGTTGCCAAGTATGGTAAAATTCTGGTCAGAGGTCCGCCAAATGGAGGGTGATGATTCAAGTGATTTAAAGTTTTCTGTCCATCATAGCCATTTGATATTGAATCTGTGGAATAGACTCGTTCACTCGGGGGTACGATGTATATTTTTTTCTTCTTTTGTTCCTCTTTTGTGTCATTGCTACCAAAGCAAGTGCTTCTGGTTGTCCATTCTTCTAGTTTACATGTACATGTTGTAGATTGAAATAGTGCAAATGTTTTCTGTGATCATATGTTCTTTTAATGCTCTGTAACACTAAATTCTTCAAGGAAAGGAAAAAAAAGAGAAAATTTAGAAATAAGAAAAAGGAAAGAAAAAAAAACTTGGATGATTGTTAGTTGTGCTGTACAGTACTTTCTCCTGGCAAGAAAGTTCCATTGCCACTTCAGATGGTGAATGTTGTATGCTGATGGGATAGTATCATGTTGGCCTTGTTAGTGGACGGTGAATTTCATTGTTAACACTGTTTAGGGTGAAGATTGCCTATCTGCTTGGAGTACATCAAATGTTGCAAGCAAGTTCCCATTGTACAAGGTTTCCTGAATAAGTTATTTGATTAATCTGTAAGCTGTTAGAGGTTAACAGCCAACATTTGACAAAATTACTTGAAACTAAGGGTTATGTAAATATTAATGTCACTATTACAATTTATTTTTAACAGTGTTAACGAGAAACAAACTATTAAAAAGTTACTTGAAGCCGTTAGAGATTTTCTCTCTCTTCATTTTCAAAATTACCATAAATTGTGGTAAGATGGTCTTATATAATAATTTTCGTATTAATGTCACTATTACAATTTATTTTTAATAGCGTTAACGAGAAACGGACTATTAAAAAGTTACTTGAAGTTGTTAGATATTTTCTCTTTCTCTTCATTTTCAAAATTACCATAAATTATGGTAAGATGGTCTTCTATAATAATTTTCGTAAAAATATTAATATAGATATTGTTACAATTTATTTTTAACAGTGTTAAGGAGGAACAAGCTATTGAATTGACGAATCCGTTCATCTTATCTGGCCAGACCTTCTAGAATTTACCCCCGAAAATCCTTAATGAGGTTGAAATCTACTATCTCAATTCTCCAGGTTGCAACTTGCAAGGAAAAATTTCTTACCTATAATATTTCTCGGTCATTGTTATCATTTTTTACCACCTATGGCCTAAACGGCAATTTTTACCACCTATAGGCTTAACGGGCAACATAATGTGAAATACTAACATGTAGTCGTGTTCAGTACTTTTGTAGGTCTTACATAGTTACATATTGGATTTTTGCCAATAATTTTCTCATTTGATTTGTCTTAGTGGCCCCTACTTGAGATGCTTATCAATCCTTCATATTCGTGACTCGTATATACCACTGTAAATAATAGAGTGGTCCACGCCCTACTAATTCAATATTAATGTTGGGTGACATTCTGCTTTGTTGATTTAGAGCAATGTAGATATCCATCATGTCTTGTTAGAACTACAAGCTCTTAACAATGTAGCAAAACCTGTCTTGTTTTAAGATTCACATAATCATATAATCATATCTTATCCAAAGATTGTTTGTTTTCTAGCTACTCAAATAGAATTGACAGAGAGATCCTAGATTATGTATAATATGATGTTTGGCTAAGGCTAATCAATGATTGCTTTAAGAATGATTACTAAGTGACTATTAGTTACAATCATGGATAACAAATTAAAGTGGCTTTATGCAATCATGTCTTACTACATGAACTGGTTTGGCTCCTTGACCATTATCAGCACCAAAAAGATAAATAAAAAAAGAACTGGTTTCCATTTGAAAGATGATAGTATAAATTATTGTAGTACGCCTAATATGAGCTATTACCTACTTGCAATGCTAAGCCTAAAGACTATCATATACAAGTGATAGTGATAAAATTCTAAGGTGGATGATTGGAGAGGGACATAGTCATCTATTTGCAACTTAAAGAGACGCGAAACTAAAAAACTAGATGGTCAAGTATAAATCAAGGATTTGTTTTTTTTGCTTTGTTTGAAGGTAGTTTGAAAATTGATTTGCTAAGTTTCGATGTCATAACATGTTAATAGGTATTAGTTTTTGTTCTCTCCCATGAGAGAATCACATCTAGGCTCTACCTCACCCCAGTGCTCCTCTCTCTCCTGTGACGAGCACAACAAATTTAGTTACTCTACTTTGTCAATTTTATGAAGAGTGACAAGGGAACATCATACCGTGCTATTCAAATTTTGGGACAAGCAACTTCGGTACCTCACAGACCCTACGATTGAGATTTCACAACAAGCAACTTCGAGAAATGTAGGGAGACAAATTTAAGTTTACCCCATAAATTTTCTCTTAAAGTGGAAGCTTTGCTTGAGGATGGTAAGACAAATGCCAAGTTAATAACTTAACTAGAGCTGGGTATTGTAGTTCGCCTCGTGTTACATCTGGTTGGGTCTAAAACGGGCGAAGAAAAATTGTGTCGTGTCAAGCCAAAGTTGTTGTCTCGACAATACGCAAGTACGCATGCACAAGCACAACTTTAAAATCAATTAGCGCATAAAGAAAAGAGGGCAATCGCCATCAAGTTTATTTAGAGGCGGGTGTTGAATGCGTTCATCAATACACCTGGATGTGCGTGTGAATAATAAGACATCCAAGATTATTTCTTACTCACCTCCAAATGAACATGGTGAAAGCTCCAATTGAGCAAATGAGTAAAAAAAAAAAAATTGGGTGTACCATGCACATGGTACACCTGAATGATAAAAACTCACGTAGATGCGCTGGATAAAAGTAATCTCTACATTGGTGGGGACCGGACCTACTTCCACGCATGATAATATACAGTAAGGATCCTGTTAATCGCCCAATATATTCATCTTCATAAGCATGTGCACAATGCTACTCCAAATTTGCACATTACCATAAAGGAAGATGACTTTGTACTATTTACAGCTATATAATTGCAGTATTATGGGATATAAATATGTGAAAATGGCTTTTGTTTCAAATACCATATAACATGATTATCTTATGCCTAGTCTAAGGGTGCAAAAAACAATCATAATCTAAACAATATTTATTAAGAAAACTCATTATTTAATCATCAGATCTTCTCTCTGACTTAGTTCTTCATATTATAACACTATATATATATATATAAAACCCAGATAAACAAATTTCAGATTGCACTTAACTTTTTTAAAGACTTTATTTTTCATTGAGAAACACAAGTTTTCATCCTTCCCCTTTGCGTTTTAGAGAGAGAAAGTCGTTGGAAAATAATGGGTAGTGGAGCTGCTCAGTTGCAAAAAGAGTTAGTTGATTACACTACTTCCTTGTTTGATCAGGTACTATTATCTCTCTTTCTCTCTCTAATTATCTTTCTCTCTCTAATTAAGCTTCATAATCTTCTCTTTCTCTCTCTTATTAAAAACAGGGGATTCTCAATGATCAATTTATTCAGCTTCAATTACTGCAAGATGAAAGTAACCCAGAATTTGTACTTGAAGTTGTCAATCTTTTCTTTGAAGATTCTCAAAGATTACTTAATGAATTGGCTAAATCTTTGTTAGTTCTTCTCTCTATTTTTTTTTTCTATTTACTAAACTTCTATGTCTAAAACAAATGAGTTAATATATTAAATAATGATGCAGAGAACAAGAGAATGTGGACTTCAAGAAGCTTGATACTTATCTCCACCAATTGAAGGGCAGCAGTTCCAGGTTAATTTTGTTCTCATAGTTACGACTTTTTCTCTATGAAACAAATATTGTATCGAATAACTAAATTTTTATGAGTATATTGCACCAGAAACTATAAATTTATATCGGATATATCCACTATTTATATATATTGGTCGCAATTTTTAAATTTTGTGAAAAATTAACTTTTTAATCTACTTTTTTATTCTTCTTGAAAATACCGAAAAAATGCTCGGCGGTTTTTTAAATATTAGTTAAATCATAATTTTATATCGGATATATATACTACTTCGTATTTACATATATTGGTCTCAGTTTTTTTTATTTTATAAAGAAAAGAAGTTCTACCTACCAATACATATGGGATCATCTGACAATATTGAAGGAATCTGGCAAATTAAACATCATTATCTCGTTAGAGTGAAATAATAGCTTTTATATAGTATAAAGTTTTGTTTTGTTTAGTTAAAGGAATATTTACATTGAGGAGTTCATTTTTTTGGGTGAAAAAAGAAGTTTGGTGAAAAGATTAGAGTTCGTCAAGATAATTTGGATAAAAGTTCTCATAATATTATATTTTATTTTTGGGTCCAAAGGAGTTCTCGTTATTTGGGAATATCAAAATGACTTTGATAGAGGATATACGCGCACTAACACATTAAAATTACATTCTTCTCGTTACGTAATTTCTTTTGTTTAATGGTGTTTATTGAATCACTATAATGACCCCAAGTAAAATTGATATGTGAGAAAAGTTCAAATCTATTCTTTTTGCCTTTTCGTGTTTTCTTTGAGACAAATTTGAGAGAAACGACAATACTTTTCAATTCTTAGGAAATTATACTTCCCGTAATTTTTTAGAATGTATTTCTTCATCTCTGTATTGTGAGCTTGGGGTCTAATTGTTGGAGTTTTTTAAGAACTTCAGTAAGAGCAATTTGAATATAGCTGATGTTTTAAGTTGATACTAAATTAGAGTCAAGCTGGTACCACGTTAGAACTTGGTACCAGTTTGATTATTACTTGATACCAAATTCTAATTTGGTACCAACTTAATTAATGAGTTAATACCAAGGATGTCTTGGCCTAGTGGTTAAGATTGAGGTGCTGTGAACAATAGGTCACAGGTTCGAATCCCTCTTCCCCTTCTTTTGTATTGCGCCGTGGCTACCTATGGATAAAAAAAAAAAAATTAATGAGTTAATTCTAATATGTTGCCAAATTGTGTTCTAATTTAACACTCCATCACGTAAAATGACCAAATTGTCCTTGCTGGAGTCTTTGTTGCTGGGCGAAAGACTCCAATTGACACCAAGTGTTCTCCAGTATTACAGCGCTCTTGTCTTTACCCCCTAAAACTGGACAATTTACTAAATATGGCAGACAAAAAAGAACCCCTATGTACTCCTATGTACTACTAAGATAGATAAGAAGGAATATATTGCTAAAAATGTCAATGTTGCAACTTATAAGTTATAACTTATGTGATATATAATTTTCTAAAATAGCAAACGTTACAACTAAAAAAGTGGGAGTATATTGCTAAGCTAACTATTTAGAGCTGCCCATTTGGCAAGCTATGGCCTATGAGCAGACAAAAGAAAATTGTCAGAGGACAATATACGACGATGTACAGCTAAGAGTAATACAGTGTACTGAGCCCTAGGACAATACTGTGCACATTAGTATACATTTATACAATAGTCTGTATTTTCTACAATCTGAGCTATACCTTGAATAAGATAGATTGGGTTATGCGCCGATCGATCAAAATTTCCAGGTTTGAAGTATAGTGAAGACTTGTTTAGAATTGAGTCAAATTGGTTATTCGCTTCTTCAGATTATATTTATAGATTATATACAATTTAAAGATTATAATTAGATGGTTGATTGATCCGTTCCGATTGGCTACTCTCAATTTTCGGTTTAAAGCGCATTATGTAATTAGACCTTCACGAGCTTTCAAGATTTTAACTATTTTTTTCACTAACTTTTAGTCAGGTGATTCTTAGGTCGAGTTGAGTCAATTTTTGCAAAGCTGAAATTGGCCCGACCAATAATATTATTTTTCATAAGATTTTAACTCATAAGAGACCTTAAATATGACCTTATTCAACCCAACCTACAACCAAATGACATGTACTAGAATACAACCTGATTTATCAACAAAGCCACCTCCTTTAGGCTTCTACTATAATTAATGGCCGTGTTCCTTGATTTTTGTGATTAAGCTAACGATCTTTTTGTGGGGCAACTAAATGATGCAGCATCGGTGCACAAAGAGTGCAAAATGCATGCATTGCATTTCGAAGTTGTTGTAATGAGAAGAACATTGAAGGGTATGTTTAATTTACTCTACAATCTGCGTGTGGAAGTATTATATAGTACCAAAAACCTTTGATGATTTTGATGAAGTTTGTTGAATATATACTCTATTGTACAGGTGCTTAAACTACTTGCAACAAGTAAGGAATGAGTACATCCTAGTGAAAAGCAAACTGGAAAGTTTGCTTCAGGTGAGCAAAACTAGCATAATTCCCAGGTTAAATTTAGTTTGTAGGTCAATTTAACAAGCTGCATGATCTTGTGATCAAGTAAAACTACTGTTTACTCAATTAAATAGTAACTTAAAGATGTAAGTATATATTGCTAATTATGTATACTATTATTCATGTCATGTTATGTTGTAGTTGGAGCAACAAATTGTAGCAGCCGGTGGGTCAATTCCTAAGGTGGTCGGAGACATTAAATAAATAACAAGTTTTCAGGTTAACTACATGATGGCGGCATTGGGACCATCGGATATTCGAATATTAGAGAAACATTGTCTTTTGGACCAAAAAAAAAAGTCTCGTCCTCCTTTTTATTTGCTCCATTTTTCTTTATAGGATGCTCCAAAAGATTGCCCTACATCAAAAATAAGCGTGGAGAACAATCATTTATTCTCGAGGATTCGTTATATTTGGTCCCACTGTATTTGTTTTCATCAAACCCACCCAACAAAATTTTAAGTATATTGTTCATATGTTTCTTTTTAGCCTTTTGTAACCTTGTATGACTTATAAACTCTTTTGCATATTGACATATTGTCGGGTTCATAGTAGTTCTATTTTTTCTTCTTTCTAATAATAGATGGTGAATATTATTGATTAAAGCTTTTCAATACGGTTAGTAGAACAATAATAAATTTCAGGTATTGTTCAATATTGGACTAGCAGTCTGTAACAAGTTTTAGGTAGTGTTCGAAAAACTTAATTCCACTCTGATGCCGCGAGATTGATATTTGGTACATTATGGTTTAACAAATTTCATTTTGGTGCTATGTTTCACTGATTTTATTTTGGTGCCATAAAGTTAATTTTTTTTCCATCTCGGTCGCGTGGTTCACTAATTCCATTTTCGATCATGTTCTATTTGCTAATATTTACTTTGGTGCCTTATGTTTTAGTAATATTTGCTAATATTTACTTTGTATATTTTACCCTTACTACTTCATATGAATCATCATTCACCAATTACAATACTATTTAATGTGAAAAACCTTCCAATTTGAAATGCTGAAAAAATGCATGTTTTTCTTCATTTTTCCCTCCCAACTCATATTTTCTGCTAACTTGCTCCACACTTTGCAAATATACTCCCAAATTTTGATTTATATTTTTAAATTTGAGGGCTTTAGAAAGTAGGGGAAATTTGGGAAGGAAATTTTGCTGTTGGTGGGACTATTGGGATGACTTATGTGAATCAATGGCAAATATAAATGTTTGTTAATACATAATTATATGTATTAATCAATGATAATACGACTAAGACATTTGACAATCGATATCATGGCGTGCCCTCTTGTCGCCTTGTGTTATGCATTGAACCCGATTAATATATATATATATATATATATATATATATATATATATATATATATATATATATATATATATATTCTTTGACGTACCAAAATGAAATTGTGTTGAATCGTGCCATTTTTCAAGTCAGACAATCCAACCCGAGTAGTTTTGAAATTTGTGGTCTCCTACTATCTCTTAAAATGCCCCATTAGTTTTGAGGTATATACAACGTACTCTATGGTGCAGAGAGGTTAGGAAATATTCTAGAATGCTATAGAAAATGTCATTTACTAAATAATATTTTGTCTTAGTTTTTTTTTCCCTAAGGCCTTATACTTTGCTCTCTACCACTCAATAGAGTATATTCTTGATTCTTAGGGTAACCCTCAAATTCAATGAACAATTAATAATTTCTAAGCGCATACTCTAAAATTCGCATATTCACCATTAAAAAAAAAACATCCTCTATAATTCAACGTTTTCGAGTGAGACTTTGAGCTCGAAAGAAAACGTTTTCGACTGAAATGGTCGACCGTCGGTACATGCATGATTCATGAACATGACATCCACCTTCCGACCTCCTTTCCTCTTTAGTGCTTAGGTTGCTCAAAGAATACTGTCATTCTTAATATATGTATTATTGGATTTTCACGGTCTCTTATACACTGTACACATATTCATCAAACAATTATACGGAGTAACTTTTAATATGCATCGGTTTTTCACCAAAAACCCTATTCTCTCTCTCAAAAAACCTAAAAAATCCCTAATTCTTTTTCCAACCGAAAGGGGCTACCATCATCATCTCTTTGATGATGGTAAGCCCCAATTCTTTCTTTAATTCCTTAGTTTTCAATTGTTTAGTTTTTAATAATCCTCCTTCGTCTCTCTTTTGAGAGTTTTCTTCCCGATTTTTGGGTTTGTTTACTCGCTTTAGTGAGAGTTTGGAGTATGACTTTCTTCTCCTTCCCTTATGGAAGATTAGAATTTGGTAATTGCGGTTCGCGTAGAAGATTAATTTCTTTGATTGTCCGTCCGGCGAGGAATGAAGATCTAGGGTATCATAATCACTTGGTTGCATGATTTTTGCCGAGTTGCGAAGACTAAGCGGGTGTATGTTCACCGAGATTAATTATGCATCAACGAGATAGAATGCCGAAAACGAGCGAATTCACGGAATCGTATTGCTTCGAGATGAAGGGAAATTTTTTAAGGCTAAATTTTATCAAACCTGTGATGTAGTCAATTATGAAGGTTCATGTATGTCTGTTAGTTTTTTAAATTTGTCAGAAATTTTTGTAAGTGCCGTTTGGCCTTATGATTAATGAAATCTTTTTTCATCCTGTCAAAAAAAAAAAAAACTTTTAATATGCATCATCAAAAATTTTGAAAAAATTGAGACGTTCTAAGAAGATCTCGAATAATTTTATTTTTTCTTATTATGTAGTATGTAATGAAGACACGTAAATACGCAATCAAAGTTTTTCTAAAGAAGCTTTGACTCAAAAATATGCATTTGATCATACATTTAAAAATAGATTGGGTAGCAATTAACATGCTTACATTTTATCGGGCAAAAAAATGAACATGCACTCCAAAGTACATCTTGCTTTGCTCTCACGCAATTTGTTAAGATATACTAGTACTTCTGTATGCAAAGTTTTGTGCGAAATCTTAAGTCAATTACTTGATTTTTCATTTATGAAATTACTTTTATTAGGAAATATTAATGTTTATTTAATAAAAAATTCAATCACTAACTTTTAATTAATAAAAAACTCAATCACTAAAGATAAGTTATTATTTGTATGATAAAATATACTTCCTCCATTTTTTTAGTTGTACAGTTGTACCGAAGGAAAATGACACGCATATTAAGTATAGTTATATAAAGACATTATAAAAATATTAAACAAAGCACATGTGAGGAGAAAACCTTTTTCCAAAAAAGGAAACAGTATAACTAATTTAAAAGACTCCAAAAAAGAATATAGTTTAACTAGTAAAAAATAAAGGTACTAGTTTTGAACCAACACGATCCTTTCGACAGGTCATATCCAATAATGAATATTCCGTATCGTACTCATATCCAATAACCATGTCTATCTATTATCCAGTGTCATACTCATATCTAATACCGAATATTCCAGTAAAACTCGGATGTTCATGCATCTGAAGAGGGAAGGTTTTGGTGTCTAATTATTGGGATCTCCAAAGACTCCAGCGCCTATTAAAAATTGCCAAGAATTAGAAAGCAAAAAAAAAAAAAGGCTAGACTATTATAGCTAGGAACATGTCTGCAATATTATACGAGACTAATGGTTTGTTCGGAAAAAATAGTTGTTAGCAGTAAGTTTTTAGCTTTTAGCTTTTAGATTTCAGTTGTGAGCTGTGAGCTTTTAATTGTGGAGGTAGCTATTAGCTTTTAGCTGTGAAACTAGCTGCATAAAGTAGAAGTGTTCGGTAAAAATAGTTGTTGGTAAAATTTTAATGTATAAATAATATGCAAAAATGGTAGCTTTTGACAAGCTAAAAGCTACCTCCAAACGCTAGCTACTTAGCCAAATATAGTTATTATTTTTCAAAAGCTAAAAGCAACCTCAAAAATTGCGCCGAACACGCCCTAGGTTTTATGCCTATGCAGTACACTGGTTTTTGTTATTTGTATTAAAAACACTACATTGAGGGGCACCGTGTAGAATTTTAGAAAGGTTGGGGAACAATTAGAAACTAAATAAACACAGGGATATAATGTAGAAAAACCCTGGACGAGAAATTTCATTAAGTGAAGGTCATACATCATCTATAATAACATTTTAAAGAAAAATAAGATACAATCAGACAAGACAAAATCAAATTCGTCTTCGAGAAAACTACACAGAACCAAATCGAGCAATACAACGTCTCCTTATATTTGCTGAAGTAAGCAGCTATTGATGGGGAGGTCTATCATTCTGACATAGTTTGGGTAGTTTGGGGAAGAATATTTTTTGATCTAACCATATTGACCGCATCCAAGCTAGTTTCCAATACTTTTATTTGATAGTCTTGAACTTCAACCAATAAGAACAATTTCCTATACCATTTTTTAAACTTTCACGTGTGAAGAGAATAAAATCAAACTCCAAACTCCCATGAAAGTAAAGAAAGAACCCAAAAATTGGGTAGAAAGCTCTCAAAAGAGAGAGAATGGGGGATTATTAATAACAAAAGCAATAAAAAAAAAGAAGAAAATAGAAAAATTGGGGGCTTACCACCATCGAAAGGATGATGGCATCCCCAATATAGAAGAAAAGGATTAGGGTTTTTTTTAGGAGGAAGTGGAGATAAGGGAGAGGAAGAGGGGCTAGGGTTTCACGACCACTGGTTTTAGTTAATGTGGTAGATTTAGAGTTAATAAGAACAACATGAGGCAATAAACAAATAAATAAACTTAAAATCATACAATCATATAATCATTATACTTACAAAAATAAACAAACAATAAGTGATCACAAAATAATACAAACAAAAGTGAAAATCATTGAAAGTGAAGTTTGAGATCTATATGAGGATGGGATAAATAGTTTTTTTAAAGAGAAATTTCATTAATGGAAGGTCAAACGACATCTACAATAGGTATTAAAGGAAAAAAAAATAATCAAACAAGATTAAATCAAACTCGTCTTCGTTGAAACTACAATGAACTAGATCGACCAAAGTATCGCAGTCCCCTTGTATTTGTTGAATTTTGCAGCTATTAATGAACCGTCTATCATTTTGACATAGTTTGGAGAAGAACATTCTTGATTGACAATGTTGACCGCATCAGAGCTTCCAATAACTTCATATTGATAGCCTTGAACTTCAACCAATGAGAATAGCTTCTCATACCTACAAACAAACAAACAAGACTCACAACTCTCATAGGGGAGAAGGAGACCTCCACAACAGAGATAAAAATCCTCATAACAGGACTCGAGAAACTCTCATAAAGAGATACTAATTTATTCAACAAACAAGAAAATAAACTAAAAACTGAAAACAAGAGGGGAAAAGGGTCTTACCAGTTACCATGGATGAGAACATCCATGGCAGCCATGTAAAGGGAAAAAAAGGAAAAGAAGGGGCGGTGAGAGAATTGGGGAGATTAGGGTTTTTTTTGTTCCTCATAGTTAGTTAATAGTCACATAATTAACTTCTTAGGATGGGATAAATAGTTCGAGAGATCATAATAATGTTAAGTACTTATAAAAAAAATAGATATTAAGATATATAACAACTGATACTATGTATATAATAATATGATAAAATCTTTTCATAAATTAACATCTAAAATATGTAGTACTCCAAGTAACTTTTTATATTGCTCCAGTTACTCAAACATCATAGACAAGCTTTTAAAATTCAGTCATTTCATTCTCATACATTTTTTTTTTTAAATCATATATCAAAAAATTCAATCCCCTCATAAAAGATAATCTTTTGAAAATCAGTCAATAATATAACCTTATTTTTTTTTTTTTTTGCAATTAATCTAGAATGAAGGAAAATACTTTTTTTTTTTTGAGGGGAAAAGCAAGCTAATATTACTCCAAGGACAAAATGTCCATCAAAATATAGGGAGCCACCTCCGGTGCCTCCGGTGGAGAGTGGTTCTCCCAAATTTGTTCAAACCCGAAAGGGATTAGCTTAGCTAAATGGTGGGCAACAAAGTTCCCGTCACGCTTTACATGAGACCAAATAATGGAAGAGAAATGTAAACTAGAGGAGAAAATATTATGGAGTACAATATCAAGATCCGAGAGGAAGATAGCTTGCTTGGAGAGACGATTAATCACCGTGAGACAATCAGATTCAATATGACATCCTTTAAGCCATAACGAGAGCTTAAACGAATAGCCATTTCAATCCCTTTGGCCTCGGCAACTTCAGCAGTCCAATGGGCTTTTACCTCCCTAGTCGAGCTTCGAGCAACAACACCGAGTCCTACCCAACCTTCAACAGCGAGAGAGGCGTCCACATTGATTTTCATCACTCCAACAGGAGGAGCAGTCCAAACACGCCTACTCGAAGGAGGCCCCAAGTTGTGAGCCTTGTAGATCTTTGAACGTAGGCACCATGCTCCTCAATGAGCCTAACATGATGCATGGGGTGTAGTCTTGTTATTGAAAACAAGTGAGTTGCGCTCACTCCACAAACACCAAGCTAGGAAAGCACCTTTGATACGCACACCATTCTCAACCTCACACCAGCTTTGCATGACATCACACATAGATGGACTAAGAGAATTTTGTCGAAGCTCTTCACAACCACTATCCAGCCACAAAGCTCGAACACAAGGGCATTCAAATATCGCGTGGGTTTGAGATTCAATCTCACCACACCCCCAAGGGAACGAGTAATCCTCGGTCAAGTGACGATGGAAAAGAAGGCTTCGAACCGGGAGAGACTGAGAACACATGCGCCAAAGGAAGTGACGAACCTTGGGGCTTACCTCCATGCTCCATATATCCACCCATGCTTGATGGAAATTGTCAAGATCTCCATCCTTTCCGAGCATATATGCGGTTTTAACCGAGTAACAAGCATCTTTGGTGAAAGCCCATGTGAGATCATCTTTCATGAGGGTCAAGCTAAGTGGAATAGCAAGGATGCATCTAGTATCTCTCTCATGAAAGATCGATTCTACCATATCCACTTTCCACTCCATCTTCTCACAATCTATCAGTTCACCTACCATCTTATAAGCATCATTGTGAGCTCTAGTAAGATAACGCCCATCTTCATCAACCACCCAAGGATCATTCCACATGTTAATAGAAGCACCATTCCCAACTCTCCATACTATACCCTCCTTCACAAGAGCTTTTGAGCTCCAAATACTACTCCAAGAGTAACTGCAAGAAGAACCAAGAGGTGCTTCTAAGAAATCACACTTAGGGTAATATTTAGCCTTTAAAACACGAGCAAAAAGAGAAGAAGGTTCGCAAATCAATCTCCAAGCTTGTCTACCAAGCAAAGCATCATTGAAAACTCGAAGGTCCTTGAAACCCATACCTCCAAGACACTTCAAAGTACACATCGAATCCCAGCTTCACCAATGAATCTTCCTATGGGAATCAGAACTTCCCCGCCAAAATCATGCCATAGCCGAATGAATCTTTTGGATGATAGAACTTGGGATTTTGTATACACCCATCAGATAAGTAGGGATGGCTTGAATGACCGATTTTAGTAATATTTTCTTCCCTGCTCTAGAAAGTAGTTTCTCCTTCCACCCTTGGAGTTTCTTCCAAATTCTATCCAGGAGATAATGTATTTTACAAGACTAATAATAATAATAATAATAATGATGATAATAATAACAATAATAATAATAGCAATAATAATATAATCATAATCATAATAATAATAATAATAATAATAATAATAATAATAATAATAATAATGAGATAATAATAATAACAACAATAATAATGATGATGATGATGATGATGATGATGATAATAATAACAATAATAATAATAATACTATATAATATATAATAATAATAATAATAATAATAATAATAATAATAATAATAATAAATATAAAAAAATTATCGTAATATCATTTCATCATTTCATTCTCATACATGTATTTTTTTTAGGTACAAGACCACTTAGTTATTTAAAAGGAAAAAGACATTTAAAGTAATAATAGTTTTGATGTGGCGCGATGCATGGGTTATTGTTAACGTGTTAAAATTATTATAATTGTTTTATTGATTGTCCTAATATATCTTATTTTTATGTATACTACTCACTAATTAAGTGCTCGTGTATTTAATTTATATTACTTGTCTCCGTTTATATATAGTAAATATTACCATACCATTAAGCGCGACAATTCATGTATTTTTTTTCCCTAACATGTAGACGAATTCAGAACATTATATCTTCCCGTTGGTCTAATCTATTACCTTTGTTAGTCATTGTCACTAAATTTGTCATTCCTTAAGTATAATTTATTTCCAAAATTATATATATGTAATTTTTTTATTTCCACTTTTTTTCTTCTTCGATTGATGCGATCTATTTGTGATGTCTCATAATTTTTGGAGTATTATACTACAAAAGTGGTGAAGAAATTGCCGTAAGATTTACTATAACCAAATTTTACATTTGTCAAACAGGTTGAATATAGAGCTACATGATTTCATTTTATCTGTGTATGATCGATCTCCCAAGATTGCCTATGAATCAATCTTTAATTATTAACTCTTCCTAGGAGTTAACTAAGGTTCTACTTGACTTGCGCAGTTGAGCCAATAGTTAGTCATAGATAGGAAGTTGCAATATTTCATAAATGTTAGCTAACAGTCTTAAAAGTGGAAAAAAGGTCCATTGTTAACAAAATTTATTTTATTTAAAAATTTTAAAAACAATTATATTAGATATAGTAAATATTATTTTTTCTCTCTTAGGAAATAGAAATTTCTAGAGCTGATAAATTAATACTACTAAGTCAGTGATTTTTTTTTCTAGATTCATCTTTTCGTTTTGCTTCTTCCTAAACTGTATCCTGCTCCCAAAATAAGGTTTTTCTTCCTCCTAAGCTCTAACCCGCTCAAAGAAAAACTTTCAGCCAATTATGAGTTTGATGCTGGGACTCAATTCCCCTTGATTTCACCTGTTTCGGCTTGTGCTTTATAAATAGCTTCGGCACAAAATAGGAAACGGTCTCTCCAATGCATAAAAGGTTGGGAGTTCACGTTTTCATCATCTTTAATTTGGTAAAATCAAGTCCACCGTTCACAATTTCCACATGTTTTAATTTGTTCTTGCTAATATTCTCTCTCAATCCTCTTTTATGTCTCCCTCTTTCGCCAATTCACCCAAAAAATCCGATGCAAATTGAGGGGACCAAAAACTTTGTTCCACAACTCTCAAAAATTTACAATTATTTGATGTCTTCAATATTTTCTACGCTCTTATTTTCTGATTTTTCATCCATTGGAATACTAAAAGGACCATGTAATGTGTCTGTATTTTTGATGTTCTTTCAGTCGGGTTATTGACTATCAGCCAAAGAATAAATCTAATTTTGAACACCCCTATATGACCATAAGATAAATATACAAATATGGGTCTTATATTAAAGTACATTTCAAACCGATCTAGTAGCATAGACATTATAATTTCCTACTATATATAGTTGAAGTTATGGCCGATTTATATAATATAATAATTCCTTCTAGTTATTGAGAACCAAACTCTATCTTTTAATTATCCAAAAAAACTCTAATTATCCATTTTGATTATTCTAAAATTATAATGTTAAATGTATTTTGTGACATAGCAATCCTATGTGGCGCTTTCAATGCTCTCGGAAAAAACCTCTTTTTATATTAGATAACTCCCTCCACCTTTTAAGAAATTTTCTTTTTTTAGACACATAATTTTAGGAGAAGGATTCGGGAAAACCTTAGTTCCATAATTGAGAATTGAATGATCAAAAAAGTTTTTTTATTCGTTTAATCTCCTCTGGAAACCCACCCCCTCTTCATTCACCGTCGACGAAACCAACCCCCTCTCTGTTTACCGTCGACGAAACCCACCTCTCTTCGTTCACCGAAACCCACCCCCTCTTCGTTCACCGTCGACGAAACCCACCCCTCTTCTTTCACCGTCGACGAAACCCACTCCCTCTTCGTTCACCGTCGACGAAACCCACCCCCTCTTCGTTCACCGTCGACAAAACCCATAAATTCAAAAACTCCCCCTCCCTCGTAGCCCAGACATTCGAAAACAGAGGGGAGGGGGTTCGGTTTTGGGCAGATGAAAACAGAGGAGGGGAGGGGGTTCGGTTTTGGGCAGACAAAAACAGAGGAGGGGAAGGGTTCGGTTTTGGGCGACAAAAACAGAGGAGGGGAGGGTTCGGTTTTGGGCATACTAAAACAGAGGAGGGGAGGGGTGGGGACTCGGGAATTTGAAAAGGAGGGGTGGGGCCGGGGAAATCGGCGGTGGAGGGGAGGGCGAGCGCGCGGTGGAGGGGAGGGGAGGGGCTACGGGGGGTGGGGGAGGGGGTCATGTTGGGGTGGGGGAGGGAGGGGGCTGCGGGGGTGGGGGGGGGGGGAGGGCTGTTGGCGTGGTTGGGGGGTGGGGGAGGGGTGGTGGGAAGGTTAGGGTTTAGGTTTAGGGTTAAGGGGGTTAGCGTTAGCGGTTAGGGTGGCAAAATTGTAAATAACTCTAACGGTGACTTAACACCCATTACCAAAAATGGCATTTGGTGAACAGTTTTGAAAAGTCAGGGGTATATGGTGCATATCTGAAACATTGAGAGCATATGGTGAATTTTTCAATTTGTCGGGGGTATATGGTGAAAAAACCGTTTTATCTAAGATAGTGCTAGTTTGCTAGAGGTGGTCTTCCTTTGAGTATACTAGTAGCTCGATCATTGGCCAACTACTGAGATGCGTTAATGTTTCTAACTTGTCCCACAATCATCATTCATTCCCTTAGAAAGTAATTTTAGATATCTAAAGATGGGGCTAATCAAATCAAACTGTGTGTGGTCTCGTTGTTAAACTTATCTTGCCGGAGTCAAAACTTTTTACAGTATATTGCTGGATGTCCAAAAAAAATTATATATGAGCCATTAATTTTGGAAAAATAATATATGAGCTGATATTGCTTAAACTCTACCTTGTAGAGTTATTTTAGAACTCTAGAGGATCCAAACACGAATGTAGTATGTTTTTGACGAAATTTGTTTAAAATAAAAAGGCAGTTACTTGTAAGAAAGGACGAACAAAACTCAAAGGAGAAAAAGAAAAAAGAAAACGTATCTCCATCTGGTTAGAAAAAGTGTGCTTTGAAATGAAACACATTACAACTATTTGTGCTGAATCAATTGGAACTACCAAGAGAAAAGAATAAATGAATAATTTAACGATGGCGTGGAACAGCTGCAAAATCTGAAAACCAAAACTGTGCTACAAAACTTTTTCCTCCTCTACCAATTATAGTGCAAAAAATTAAGAGGAAAATGAGACTAGATTAGAATGAGAAGCTATATACATCTATCTGCAAAATAAGAGAGCCTACAATCTATAATCAGCATGGAGGAATCCCTCAAACTCGGTCCCATTAAGAGTTCTTTGAATATCGTCCCAGTTTGCTACTTGTTCGGACAAGGATCCCTTGTGTATTTTCACTTGTTTACTTGTTAAATTCGTTCTTGGGACCTTTAGAAAGTCTTGAACTTCTAATAAATTCTGTAAGAAACAATGAAAACAAAGAAAATTACTCTATTTTGAGTTTCGAAGATATATGTTGAACCAAAAGAAAAGCCTTTCGGGATTTGTTGACTTACAGCACGATTAATCACTACATCCTCATAGTAAAGCAATATGTGTCGGGTGCTATTAAAGTACCCTAATGCTTTGGCTGCCATATTTTGGACTTGCTTAAGCTCTGGGATCAAAGTTTTGGCATTTACGTAAGGTTTGTAGCTTGCCAGTATCTGAGCCTGCAAACCATTACCAAGCAATCCAATAATCATTCCATTAACCAATGTTATCAAAGGCTGTCTATCCAAGTGGAAACAGACGAAATGGATATGCATACCTCATGGGGTGAGTGGACATGGGATTTATGTGTCCCATTTAACAACTTAGAATCACGGTCATATATGTTTGCAAGTATTGATATCATTCGCCGCAAAAGATTTCTTCTGAAGAGAAAAATTACAGAAACACCTTTTTTGGTGAAATATTCAAGTATTTCTTCATGATGCTGCATTAATCCCTGCATACACATCATCTCCATAAAAGGCTCGAGTAGAGAAAGTAACATAAGCGCATCTGCCTTTTTCTTTAAATTAAGGGACTTCATGAATGGCTAAAATAATCCAGCAAATGGGAGAGCAATTAAACTAGAAGCCTAGAACTTACATACAAATAGTTGCGACATAGAATCATCGACATCTAAGCTCAAACGAAAATATCCGGATTAACTTATTCGGTCCCTAATAACTAATGGTCAGACACTCGCACAATCCAATTCTCAACTGTGAAAAACAATTTGCAGCTCGTACTAGAACTTTCCAGCTCTGTTACTTCAACAGCTTCATCTACCTCAGGTGTTAAGTGTCGACTTGTGTCATTACAGACACGACACCTGGATTTCAAACCAAAGAAACTTTACATTTTTCTACAAAATGGACTGAGTCCAACACCCCGACACCCGGATCCAAGTACACACTTTATCCAAGTCTTGAGTAGCGTAGCTTTCTAGTATACGTTGGGTTGTATACTAACTAAAAACATTTCTTTTTCCCAACATACACTAATACTTGATAACTATGGTGGATGTGACACTGATGATGCAAAATTTCAACTTAAGCAAGAACTTTGCTCGTTGCTTTGTCATTCAAAATAAAGCAATATCCCGACTACAACCGCTTAGATAACCTACTCAAGCATTAGAGAAGAATGGAAAACAATGGCAAAGAGTACTATTAACTAGATATTATCTGAGCAACAATATTCCTGATTGCACAAATTAGGAATAATGGGGGAGGGGAGGGAATAGGTGTTCCACTAAATAGACAATGATGCTACATGAACTAAGAGGCCTAGAACTTAGATACAAATAGTATCCACATAGGATCATCGACATCTAAGCTTAAAGAGATTTATACAATCCTGATAAGTTAGATACACCAATATAAAATAATAGTCAACACTCACACTATCAAATTTTGAACTATGGCAAAACAATAGCTTGCACTTAATAGTATGAATGTGTTCTCAAAACATCCTCAGAGTGTGTTTTGGGTCATTATACTCTCTTGTTCTCAAAACACACTATCTGAAACTGATAAGAATGAATGTGACACTGATATAATGCAGATAGGCACAGCATGTTCACTGAGGATGTTTAATTGCCAGATAATTAAGAACAGCATCTTCAAAACATGAAAGATGAGAGAGATAAATGAAATATAGCACTCACTTGATTGAGCATCCATTTCAAGCCTACTGCAGTTGTACATTCATTCTTCGAAGCACTGCTGAGCCAATCCAAATTGTAAAGCTTGTCAAGAGTCTCCACTATAGTTGAAAAGTTAGCTCTTCGAACTTTGACCGAGAATATTTCCCCATTGGAGCTTACATTCATGTGACTATTAAGCAAAGTCTCAAACCATCCACTGCCAGATCTTTGAGTAGACAATATGGCAAAGTACCGAACTGGATGGCATGAACATTCCGCCCTGATAATGGACTAGCAAGTAAGTTGAAATGAAAACCCCAGAAGAAATTATATCTTTTAAGGAAATGATAGAACCAGGGACTACCTGCTATAAGTAACAGGTTTAGGGTAATGCACATAAGGAACTTCCCAATCTTCAAGATTTGGCCTTAAGCATGGCTTGTCACTCACTTGAATATTTGAGAACGAGGTAGTGTTACCAATGCTAAATTGCTTTAGACAGACAAAACAAATATAGATTCCACAGACCATAGAAAACACTAATACAACCAGCCTCAACAGCAATGGAGACTGTTTCGGCACCAAGATCTCCTGTGATGCAAAGAGTACACCGAGTTAATTAGGGAAACGCCAGTAATTTGATTTTCCTACATATTCGATAATATATATATATATATATATATATATATATATATATATATATATACACTCGCAAAATGAATCAAGAAACGCCCGATTTGATTCTTATTATGACAGAATAGGTAGGTTCATCTGCTTAAAATTAATTAAAAGATTTCATGAATCTAATAAAGATGGACAGTGCATGACAAAGATCTGAGGTCTCCTGGTGTGCATGGAAACTCCTAATAAGAAGCAGCCCTATATTATGTTTTAAACTTTGAATAGAACTTTTATTTCTATGTATGGCTCATAAAGATAGATCAAGATGAAGTAAATTATGGGTAGCTAAACTATAAATTAGAGCTGAGATTCAGCAATCCAAAAAATGAAGATGGTTAGTAGGAACTAATACTAATAATCAACAGGAAACATATACCAATGTCAGCAAAGGAGGTCATAAATCCCCTAATTGGTATAGGAACCTAAAACCAATCTAGATAAGGAGTGAAAATATATAAGGGTGTATAGCCTCAATTGTAGATGGGCATAAGGGAAAACTTAAAATTGCCGGTGTTTATCTATTAGAAGGCTGCAAACTTTCTGTGTTGAAGTAAAGTTGCATTTACAAAGGATTTGTTCTTTGACGCTAATTTTTTGTGATTGCAAGTTTATTTAGCCTTCTCCAAACAGTACCCCTTTATCCATAACAAAGCAATTAGAGGGTCCCACTTACACACAAGTGTTGAACCATTTCAAACTTGTCCAATAGGCAAAAAAGTAATTTCTTGAAATTTAACCAAAACAATCAATGTGGAACAAAAAAACACATGGCCACTAGCCAAGTAACAGTCATCTTTCAAATCGCAGCACCCAAACATGCCCAAAAACATTTCTGCCAATGCCGAAATCACTATGGCAAGTGTAGCCACTCTGCAACAGCATTAGTGCTACAACAGGAAACCATTTTTCCATACTCCTTTGATTATTCATCACTCATGAATGATCTGACAGAACAACTCTAAGCAGCACCCAGAAAAAAAAAAAGTAAAAAAAAAGCAGCCACCACTATTCTCAAACAACCTTTAGATGCTAAGGAGCTAATTGAATGAAGATTCCCGATGATATCTTAAGAATTCTTGTGTTAAAGATGTCAAAAGTTGTGAAGTTTCCATTGACTAAGATAGTAACTAGCAAGAGTGTAAGACACAGGAGGTTACAATCCACGAGAGTGCAACCACACCATCCAAGCACAACATTGAAACGTAATATCAATAATTTCCATCGTGATAAATGTTGTATACTTGTGGGCATGCATAAGCAATACATTTGCAAAATAAACATTGTAATGTCTGGATTCTAATATTAGGATTTTCTCCATCTTTGCCAAAATTATATCAATACTATGGTAGAGCTATAGTGTCTCCATATAAATGGAACATTGAGGTCAACTAGAAAGATGAGAAGTACAAAAGGCCAAAATACAAGTACACTTCCACTTTCTACTACCGGTGCTTTAAGTCCTATCAGGGAAGGGGGGTTCCATAAAATCATTGGGAAAACAATTAATATTCTTATATCATCACCACGAAAACTCTGTTGGACGACTAACTTCTACACCACCATGATGTTTATTGCTCAATCTTTCGGGAAAGTTGCAAAAAAAAGAAATATCAACTAGTAATTGAACACCTACTGTCACCAAGGGAAACAAAATTCATCTTCTCAAATATCTACATGATTTATAGTTAAATTCATGACGTATCTCTGTGCAATTTGCATTCTAATTTGAGCAAAATCGGACAAATGGTCACATCAAAAACAATTTTTGAACTTCTTTCCCCCTAGATATTAAAAACAGAGCCACAAGTACCTTCCTACAGCATAATCACTCTACGGCTAAAACCTGCAGATTTATCTTTGTATATATAAGTAATACATTTTCGCTGCAACATTGTTAGTGCCACAATCATAGTATACGCTTATCGAATCCAGAATCACCAAAAATTAATCACAAAATTTCTCACTAACTTAATAAGTCTTCATCAACAAAGGAACTTAAAGTTTAACTCCAAAGCATTCTAGATTAGAACATCAGTGATCACTCGCATGCATCCGAAACATTAGATTACAAATGTTAAATAAGGAAAACTAATCAATTAACGAAAACAAAAGTGAAAATAGTAGCAATCAATCAAAACTTATCATAAATTAATCACAGCAGAATTAACAATAAACTCTCAGGAAATTAAATCATACCACGCCAGTATCACTGCATGATGAAATCGAAAGTTTCTGATCTGAGATGTAATCCTTCGTAAGAAGATCTGCAATTCAAAAAAAATTCAATAATAATTTAGAGAAAACAATATCACATCAAATCAAACAAATAGCTCGAATTGAAAAGATAATCGCGAGAAAATTTTAAAAAAAAAAAAACCTTCGGCACGCTTATCGATGTCGGAAGTCATTCTCTCTCTTTACGTCAAAGTAAAAGGTGTCGGAACAATTTAGGCGCAAAGATTCATCCAAACAAATTGGATTACTTGCAACAGCAGGTAAAAATTAAGATTCTGGAGAAATGAGCTGAAAAATAAAAGGCAAATGCATGGTAATTAGGAAGAAGAAGATGTAATTTGAACATCATGAGAACTCTGGAAAAGGTATAGTGGAGAGATGAGCTTTCTTATCAGTCGTGAAAGAAAAAGAGGAGGACGACTTCGTGGAGTTGAACAGTAGCATAACAACAACAACAACAAACACGAAATACTACACACGACTGCACGAGCGACAGTGAGCGCTCGGAAGGTGGGGTTTTGGAGAAATGTGGTGAATGGGGGGTCACGGAGAAACTATTTTTGCTTCAGCTTTTTTTTGGCAGAATTTGGCAAACTATTTTTTATTAGCCGAGAGCTGGAATTAGTTATTTAAAATTCCCTCAAAAATAATCATGAAAGTACAAAGTGTATGTTGAGTTTGAAAGCTGAGTTTGAAAGTTACGTTTTGTGATGAAGTAAAATTAGAGAATTGGGTCAATATTTTTTTTTATTTTGATCAATTTTCTTGCACAAAAAGGTTATAAATAGGTTGAATAAAAATAAATGAATGGAGTACCAATTACTATTAATATGTGTCTTATACTTCCTCGGCTCACATTGGAATGATTGTAACACTCTCAGTTTTGGCACTATTCACAATCACTTATATAACTAGTTTTTTGTTTCATATGTATGGAGAAATATAGTCATGTAGGATCTTGTTGGATTCGTCTCAATGTGTACTTTATTAACATTTGATTTTTACCAAAACATAACTAAAGATATTAATAGTATAAATTGTGCAATATTGGTAAGTGTGGAATTGGAAGTGTTGCAATTAAATGAGAGCAAAGGGAGTATATATAATAAATTATTTGTCATTTGCTCTGAACACCAATAAATATCAATTATTTTGTACTAAATGATACTTCAATGACCGGAGAAAAAAAATGAGGGCATGTTGACCTAATATCATATTCTACCATATTTATGTATTTTAATATATTGTATTACTTTTTTTTTTTTTGAGTGGATGTCATTAATATTCTGGTTGGTTTGGGTTTGTTAGCTTTGTCCAGTTCTGGATTATGTTAGTTTCGTGTTAAGTCAATATCGGGTCGTGTTAATGTCGTGTCAAGTTAATTTAGGTTAGGTCTATTTATATTCCGACTAAGTTAAGTCTTACCGATTTTCGCGTTAAGTTATCGTACTAACATTCAACATAATCTTGTCATCTCTACATAGTCTAGTTTACCTAAATCTACTCAGAAGCCAACCGAGTTGGTGACAAACTTTCTCAAAAGTTGATAACAACATGTTAGGAATAACTCCATATATGCACTAGTAAAGTATAAAAACGTGGGAAATGTGGTATAATTATGTTAGTGATTGACCTTGGATTCGATTAGTCATTTTACTCTATCTAGTTTTATGCGACGTAGATATCAACTAGGTTAAAGTGTTGGGAGGTAGTACTCAATGGGATCAAATCTTGTTTACATAATTTATCCTTATTGCTCTCTCAACAAAAAAAAATTTAAAAAAAATCCGATTAGTAAACTTACTCTTGATATCTATACTAATATATTAAAAAGCGTTTCTAAGAACGTATATGTACCACGTATCACCATCCTTCATATCTTTCTCATATAATATAAAAAAGAAACATTGTTACCGTGAAGATTCGAACCCACAACCTCAAGTATGAAAGAAAGAGATTCAACATCACTCCATCATACTATTATTGCTTATTTAATCAAAATTAATGATGATATATGAATGAAAAACTTTTGAAATCCATATAATGAATGAGATGACTTTTTTAAATGATTATGAGATGACTTATTTAACTAATACTAAATTATAGCACAGAGAAACCCCGAGACATCGCCCGGGCCTAAATACTAGTTTGAGTACTAAAATTAGCATATTCTAAATATTATTATCTGTATTTTTATCATTTCAAAACACCATTCATTTATAATTCCATTTATTTTTACAATTGGTATGCTTATGCGAGACTTCTATCAGCTTTCATTAAAATATCCTCTCTTTTTTACATTCTTTTGAGGCTAGATGCATCAATGCATATTACATTTTACATTATTCGAAAGTCTTGGGTTCTTCTTAGCTATGAGAACTGCCATGGGCTTATATTAAACCCAATAAGCCTTATGTGCCACGAACATCGTATATACTTTCAACAACTGCTCTTTATTAGTAATATTGGGTCTAAGCCCAAAATTCGAATAAATACTCGAATTTTTTTTCTTTACAATTACCACCTCAAGAAATTGAAGTGGTGGTTCACCTCCATGCCATACCCAATTTTATTTTATTTTTTTGCTGAAAATTCTCATTAGTAATCTTGTATTTTTGCATATATATGGTAACTAGATAAATAATAAATTATATGAAATAGTTGTGTGCTATTGTTATATAGTGTGACACTAATGATAAAATTTGTTATTTTGTTCGCTAATTACACTTTTTTGAGGTTATTTATGTTAAACAATTTCATTAAAAATAAAATTACACAAAGGTTAATGCAAAATGATACAAATATTCAATAATACAAAATCATTTGAATCAATTTTTGTGCGATTTTGTGATTCTTTTGTTCAATTTTGCGTCTTGTGCAAATTTGTGCCTTGATGAAAATATTCAACATTAATTAACGTTAAAAGAGTACTCCTTCCTTCCCAAAATATAGTTCCCGATTTTTTAACGGGAATTAAGGTAAGTAGAATCTAAGAGGGATAGTAAAGATTTTTTGTTAATTTAAATAAATGTTGTATGGGAAAAGATGATTTTAGGAGAAAAATTGAAGAATAATTGGTGAAAGAGCATTAATTGTAACACTTGGGTTGAATAAACAAAGCAAAAACAAAATTCAAAAAGCAAATAAATGATGTGGACAAGGTTTTTCTAGACAAATTGCGGAAAAATGTAAAACTATATATATAAAAACGATAACTATTTTTTGGGACACCCAGAATGAAAATGGGAACTATATTTTAAAACGGAGGGAGTATAACTAATTGAAATTTTGAACAAGTTTCATCATTAATGTCATGGTATATAAAAAAACTAGTACTCCTTTCGTCCCAAAATATAGTTCTCATTTCCCTTTTTTCACGGTAATTTATGCAAGTAGAGTCTAAGAGGGATAGTAAAGATTTTTTGTTTATTTAAATAAATGTTGTATGTGAAAAGATGATTTTAGGAGAGAGAATGGAGAATAATTGGTGAAAGGACATTAATTGTAACACTTGGATTGAATAAACAAAGCAAAAAAAAAAAAAAAAATTCAAGAAGCAAATAAATGATGGAACACGGTTTTTCTAGACAAATTACGGAAAAATATAGAACTAAATATGGAGAGAACTATATTTTGGGACACCCAAAATGAAAATGGAAACTATATTTTGGGACGGAGGGAGTATAATACATGGCTTTTTTATAAAACAAAGAATTTTTTGGTTTACCAAGTATAAATTGCCAAAACATGGGGTTGCCAATGAAAAAAATAACCTGTTTTTAAAAATATAGATAAAACTAATTAAAATAGACTTTATTAGGTGAGGTGAATGGACCTAACTATCTAAACTAAATTCGATTTTACTCACAAATTCATGTAAAAACATTAATTAGCAAAATCAAGAGGGAAAAAGGGGGAGAAAATTAATGCAAATCAAGAACCATCACGTGGCACCACGGAAACCCTTCTTTTCCGTTATTTCCTCCTCTTTCTCTCTCTTTCTTTCTCTGCAACACCACTAGGCACTAACAAACCAAGAAACTCAACCGTCCTCGAAATTTGCACCAACATTTGAATTTCAAATGACACAATTTAAAACCCCCTTACATCTGTCCTTCCATTTTCCCCTAAATTTTTTTTTTTAAAAAAAAAAACAAAAAATCAAAAACCTCCTCCATAAAAAACCCTTCTCTCTCTCATTTTACTGCATCTTCAAATTATTCGCATTTTATCTTTCTCTCATTCTCAGCCGTTCAAAAACCCTAGAATTTCACAAAACTTCAGAATCTCAATATTCACTTCTCCACTAAATCAAAACCCCACCAAAATATGGCAAAAAAGAAGCAAAAATCATCCGACCCACCAAATCAAAACCCAGAAAATCCCACAAAAATGGACGAAGAACAACTCAACAACACTCAACTTCCTCCTCCAATGGCGGAAGAACAACAAGAAGACCCATCTGCTGGTGACAAAGAAAAGCTCTCAAACTTAAAGAAACTCAACACGATGCTTCTCCAAGAAACTGTTGAGAAGCGTGCAGAGATTAGCTCGTTGATGGAAACCCAGAAATCAATGGAGTCAGAACTGAACGAGCTGCGTTCCGAGTTGACCCAGTTGAAGGAAGACGCTGAGGTGGCGAAGGAGGAGTTGAGGAGAGGGAAAGAAGAAGTGGAGAAGAAGTTGGAGGAAGTGGAGAGAGAAATGGGGGAAGTTGTGAAGGAGAGAGATGAGATGGAGAATGCAAAGATAAATGGTGATTTTGAGATTGGAACGATGAAGAAAATGGAGAAAGAATTGAGGGGTGAGATTAAGAAAGAGAAAGAGGTGGTTAAAGAAGTGGTTATACAGAGGAATGAGTTAAAGAATGAGTTAGGGTTTCGAGATGAGGAGATTAATAAGTTGAGGGTTAAACTCGGGGAAGCCGAATCGAAGGCGACGAATGTGGTTGATGAATTGGAGGGATTGAAGTTAAAGTATGAAGATTCTGTGGATTTGTTAGAGAAGGAGAAGAAAGAGGTTGGATTGTTGAGGAATGAATTGAGTGTAATGGGGAAGAAGTGTGAGGGTTTGAGTGGAGAGATTGAGGGATTGAATGGTGAAACGGAGGCGGTTTCGAAGGCGAATGAGAAGTTGTGTAGGGAGGTGGAGGAGAAGAATGGGAGGATTGGTGAGTTGGAGAAGGAATTGAGTGATTTGAATGGTGTTTATTTGAGGGTTAGCAATGAATTACAGACATTGGGGGGGAGTTATGTTGAAAAGGATAGGAGTAATGCTCGTAAAACTGAGGAATTGAGGGTGTTAAAGGATGTAGTGAAGGGTTTAGTGGAGGAGAAGAATGAGAAGGAGAGGGAGATTAGGAGGTTGATGGGTGAGAAATCGAGTGTCGAAGCGAGGTTGAATGAGTTAGAGCAGGAATTCATGAGTGCAGGACAAGTTCATGAAGAAGTTTTTGAAGAGAATGATAGGTTGCAGGAGGTGAAATCGAGACAAGAGGATGAAATTTCTGTGTTGCAGAAGGAATTGAGTGAAGTTCGAGGAAATGTTTCGTTGCTGGAGAAATCAAACAAGGGTTATGCTGAAAAGATGAAGAAATTAGTCTCTGAAATTGATGATCACAAGAAGTCATTGGAGAAAGTTAGTACTGAAAGAGATGAAGTTAAGAAGACTTTGGATGAAGAGAAGAAGAATGGGGTGATCTTACAAGGAAAGGTATCGGAAATCTCCAAGAAAATGGAGGAATCAGAGAAAGTAAGCAAAGATTTGAAAGAGATTCAGAACAAGTACACCAAACTGGTGCAAGACAAAGAATTGGTTGAAAAGGATTTTGTCGCGGCTAAGGGGATAATCGACGAGCTAGGGATGACTACCAAGGCAAAAACAGAGATGTTTGATATGGTGCTGTCTATGCTACGAACCTCGATCCTCCAACTGTCCATGGACAACGAGAAATCGAGTGGAGATGAAGGAGTGATGAAGGCGAATGAGCATGTAGAATTGAGACCGATATTGGACGAGTTGGAATCAATGAAGGTGGTGTTTAGGAGGAAGGAAGAGAAGGTAGGAGAAATGCAACAAGAAATGGAGAATTTGCAATGTAGTTTGATGGAGGTTAAGAAGAAGAAAAGTTTTTGGGCTATAGTTTCTTCTGCAACAACAATTTTGGCTGCTGTTGTTTCTTTTGCTTATGCATCTAGAGTTCGTTGATGGGTGCAATAGTGGAAAAAAAAAAAATCCTTTTTGCTAGAGAAAAAAATGACAAGTTAGTTGACAGTTGAAAACTAGGATATGTCTTTCAATACTCGAAAGATTGGTTTAATTTTGTTTTTACGGTTTCTAAGTTTTTGGTTAAAAAAGTGAATTTGGAATGAAATAATACTTGGTACAAGAATGCATAAACTTTGGATATTATTGTTTGTGTTGTTTTGTTATTATGCAATTTGACAAAGGAAGAAATAATAGTACGGAAATATAATAGCTGGTTTCAATTAGAAAAAGAGGTGTCCTATGAATAAATCCAAGCTTTCAACCACTAGCAATGATGGAAATAAATGTTATAAGGCATAAAGTTCCACAACTATATGTCTAGTCAAAAAAAATCTCCAACTAAAATCAATCATGTTTCTTGTTTGGCAACTTGCTTTTATAGCTTCCAAAGAGAAACCCCACATTTATCCAAAAACCCAACCACAAAATCAATCATAAGTAAAGCACTTGTTGTAAATTTGATAGTAGCTTTCTTAGACCACACTATTATGTACGGGTACCTCCATCCCTGACTGAGAATAGGAAGAGTGAGTGTGACAAATGTTAATCACATCAAATTGATTAGGAGGAACTCAGAAACCTAAAAAAAAACAGATATTGGTGCTTTAAAAAGGAATAATTGCCCATCTTCCAATCATGTCAATTAGACTTTTAAGATTATGTAAAATAAGGATTATATTATTGTGGAATTGAGGGGGTGAATTAGGTTGTCTAGATGTATAACCACACATTTTCCCTTGTTTCTTGAAGAGGGAAGTGTTGTACTAAATTTGGGACAAATTGTATGGCGGCTCTCCGAATTCCCAAGCATGGTGCTATCAATTTAAGGTTTTGTCGGTGGACTACTTAAATTAATTAAATTTCATGAAAACTAGCTTATAAATTTAGTAATAAATTATAAGTCCATGCATATACGTGAAGTGTTTGTTGATAAACCTATGAGTTTAGATTCATTAACGACTTACCAATTAATGTTCATCGAAATGAATTTTACTTGAAAATCTAAGTTGTTGCACACAAGCTAGTAAAATGTACTATTACTTTCAACAACTGTACAATATTTTAGCCTTTATAGGTACGAATGATTATATTGGGATGATTAAAATTAAGACATAAGTTTGTTACTTGATTTAAATAAAAGTTCAATCAAGAATAAAAAAAGTCGATGAATGAATCTATATCCAAGAATCGCCATGCAACATAATCCTGAGTGCACCATATAAGTATTGTAAGCTTTTGAGCGATTAAATATCAACTTTATGGTAGTGTGTGCTAGACCTTTTGATCCAACAAGTGTAGGGATCCAACTTTACTCTTTTACACTTTCAACAATTGACGTAACCATTGTAAAGATTGCAATGCAAGATGAGAAGGGAATACACGTATGGAAAGAGATTGGACCTACACAATTATTGATCCAATAAGAACAGGAACAGGTACTCTCTTGATCACCGATATTCGAAAAATACAACTTTCAAAGGGATGCAAAGTTCTACCTACAATGAATTACAACCACAAAGGCTAGTTTGCAAGATTCTCCATTCAACCATACAATAAAATGATCCATTCATTTAGATCTTCCATTGAAAACGTCACAAGAAAAAGTAGGAAAATACCATGAAGAGAACAAAAAGGCCAAAAGACAGAAAGACTGACTAGATAGTAAAAAAGATAATATTAGCACACTTTTACACTCAATATATTGAAGAGAGAACTATATGTATACACATACAGGTTTTACAGTATCTATGGAGAAACATGTTGCCCATGTCCTCTAATTAGTGCTATACTAATATTAGCGTAGTCGCAATCTCCAATCATCGCCTGCCTAATGGTGTACTTATCTTCCATTTCGGCCACAAGTAAAAGAAACAACCAGCAGCAATTGCTCCGAATTGCCCGGAATTCTGTAAGACCCTACTACTATAACTACTGACAACTTCATACATAATAGAAACTACCCAGTTTAGGTAATTCCATGACTATCAAACACTACTTTAAAACTAAGTTTAACCTGATTTGCAACCAGAACCATACATATTAAACAGACATCAAAGAGAATAATTAGCACTACTCACAGGTCATATGATAGGTCGCACACAAGTGGTGAGCAAGTTGCCCCAAAGTGACATATTGTTAACCTTTCTTTTCCTGATCGAATTAGCTATGCAATCACACCCATAAAGTTGCGGATTTCATTCATCACAGTGTAGAAGTGACTGTTATTAGGTAGCAAGTAGAATCCAATTGTTGCCTCCTCCAAATATAGAAGCTTCACATTGTGCCCTGCTTTCTTTAGCCCTTCTACATATGCTAATTGCCAATCTTGAATAAGATCCAAACCCGCTACCACAACAAGAGATTTAGGAAACTTCAATCCTTCAAGGCTCTGACCACGGGGACCAAATGGATTACATGCTGGATGGTCCCGATTTTCCCCTTCAGGAAGAAATGCTCTCCAATACCAATCACGGTCCTGCAAAGTCACAAAATATTTCCCATCTAAATTCTTTTCTGATTTAGTCCTCTCCTCCCCACCAAACATAGGATTGAGAAGAATATTTCCCAAAACTTCGATATCAGAATCGACTGCTCGTACAGCAACATGGTAAGCTATATTACCACCGGAGCTATCTCCGGCTAAGTATATATGTACTTTTGAGTCCTTACTTTGGAGCCAATTCCTTGAATTCACCCACTCAAGAACAGTCCATCCGTCATCATAGGCACAGGGGTACCGGTTTTCAGGAGCACGTCGATAGTTTACAGAAACCACCACAGCCTTACAAACCTGAACTAAACGACGACAAAGTGTGTCATAGATAGCACTATTGGCAGATGAATGAGCAAAGCTTCCCCCATGAAAGAAGATTATCACAGGAACAACAACATCAGACTCAACAGGCTTCTCAAGGTCCATGATCGTCCTGGATTCCCCACCTTCTTCTTCTTCAGCTATGGCTGGACGATATATCCTACAAAGGAGGCTAGTACGACGATCAACAATAACATCGAAGGAAAGAACACCATTAACTGGGTTTGCATTAGCAGGAACTTTACGATCAAGGAATTCAGCCAGGTGACGGTTAAAAGTACCATCAGGACGTCGAAGCAGATTGTAAGCCAACTTGAAATTCGAGATCAGGATCCACGTATTCAGTGGTACAACCCTCTATACATCAACAAACAATTGAACAAAGATCAACTTTCCTGCACTTCTAAGCTATGAATCTATCATAATAAGGCTCTAAACCCCCCCCCACAAAACATACAACAAATGTGTATAATCATCTACAGTCTTAACACAAAGGCCCAACAGATTTAAAGAATGAAAAGTCAAAAGCTTGTCCACATAATTGCTGAAATTACTAACAATAAATACAAAGTAAATTGCAGAATCAAAACCCTATTAGTTGAACCCACCAACAAAAAGAGCCTAATTCAATAGAGTAGACACAAACCTAACAACCCACAAGCTAAAAATGTTACCAAACTAACAAATATAGAAACAAATCAAACACAAAAGATGCCAAAAATGTAATTTGCTTGGCCAAATAACAACTAGTGATGCTCAACCAAACAAAAACAAAAACTACAACTTTATCTCTATAAAAATCCACCCAAATCAAGAGCAACACTAAAAATTTAGACCCAAAAAAATGAAGAAACTAAGCATATATCAACAAAATTGAACAATTAACAAGATTTCAACCACAAAATCAAGATGAAAAAGAATAATAAAAAAAAAAATTACCTTTGACTCGTTAACATTAACTTCATTATTTCCAGCCATAGATTAGGAAGAATCTTGAGTGGAGAGCTAAAAAAAACAGCTAAAATCTCCAAAAACCCAACTCAGATAACATCAGAAAAAAATCATAAATAAATCCAACCCAAAAAAAAAACGCGTGAAAAGGACAGAAATTTAAAGAAGCAGCAAAACCCAGAAACTATTTTTCTATTATTTTAGTTATTTTTTTTTGTTTTGAAGTAATATAAAACTAAATTTTTAAAAAAAAGGAGGAGAGAGAAAGTGCAGAATAATAACCAGTGTAGAAGTAGCTGCAAATGAAAAAAGATACTTGAAAAATAAGAGAGTTCTGCAACAAAACAGAGGAGACAAGGACAGGGAAGAAGAAGTAGAGGAGAGGATGTGCAGGATAAAAATGTGAGGCGTAAGATAGTGACAACGCATAGGCCACGGCTAACGCGCAAGTGGGGCTGGTTGAAATACGACGCGATTGAAGAAGGAAGTAGGGGAAGAGAGAGAGAGCGGTGCTTTGAAGGGGAGATTAATCTGAGGCCCGGAAGAAGTTGCTCTTGAGTCTTGAGTGTGGGACCTAATAAGTGTAAAATGAATTCAATTGAGTGTGTACAAGTTTGCTGATGGAATGGCTTTTGGTTATTTGTCTTTTTATTTGGTAAGTTGCCGACCCCTCTAGGGGTAGGGAGTAAGGAGTAAGGAGTAAGGAGTAAGGAAAAGGACTCTTGAGCATGTTTTTGTTGAGGTTAAGGAGCGGGGAAAGATAAGGGAAACTTTAATTATATGTAGTTACGTATGATGAGGGAAAGGCTTATTGGAGATTATGTGGAGATTGGACTTGAGAAATTGAGAATGCAGAATAGAAAGATCCTTAATTACTAATAATGTCACCTGAATCAGGCTAGAGTAAGCAGATTGTGCTAGAGTAAGCAGATGTGGTAAATAAGTTGTCTTTATTAGAAGTTATATGAGAGCTGAATTTTGAATATAGATACCAAAACGATTCATAATTTTCACGCGTCAGAAAAAACGGTAAGATTAAAAGCAAATGATTGGTTGTATTTAGAGGGACAAAAAATTACAGAATGACGTATATGAAAACAAATTTGACAAGCTGTAAGTGGAAGTGGATTCGACCACCTCTTCTAGTGATGGATTGCCTGCAATTGCACAATTGGTAATATGAGATGATAGGGAAACAATTGTACTATTAGATGACGCACAATTGAATTATTAGACGTTGTACCTGTGAATGTGGATTGTATTTGGACTTGGTTAATGGGATTCATCAAACGATTTTGTTGTTGTAAATTAAACCATGGCCACCACGACCTTTATTGCCATGATCTTATTGATGGGCCACATCCTTGAGTATTGTTTCGTTGAGTTGTTGAGGGAGCTAAAGAAGTAGCTGGGTTGTTGTGAAGAGT
Source organism: Beta lomatogona (assembly GCA_947646795.1). Taxonomy (NCBI): domain Eukaryota; kingdom Viridiplantae; phylum Streptophyta; class Magnoliopsida; order Caryophyllales; family Amaranthaceae; genus Beta; species Beta lomatogona. The sequence goes on along the minus strand of CANSNZ010000845.1, from coordinate 56,660 downwards.
TGTGCGTCAAAGGCTTAATCTGCATGGCCCTAGTTCGAATTTTATGAGAGTAAAAAAATAATGGCTCTAAACCCATGTGCAAGATAAGAGAAAGACTTACTTTCTTATGAAACTTGGTATTACATTATTACCCTTTAAGTCGGTTAAAGTTTGACCATTTTTCTATAAACTCTTATCCAAAATGTACACAATAGATCATAGAATACTACCGAGTAAGGAAAAAACACTCACTCCTCATTATTAATGTAAATTAAACTAAAATGGTACCTTGTAGTGGTGTTCGTGGTTTGGTTTGGTTAGATTCGATTTAGGACATAACCCACGCCAAACAACATAAATATGGTTTGACTTATTATAAATCAAATCTCATCACCTTATGGAGTTATAGGTCAAACCACGTACAACACAAACACTTTGGTGCAGTCTCATTTCCTATTCAACCATTTTTTTAGTATGCAATATTTTTTTTCTTTAGGTATATAAACAAATTATTTAGGGATTTATTTTACTTACTCCTCTAACCCCTCAAGTAGATAAACAATTAGGCTCTAAAAATCTAAATACCATACCAAATTGTAAACCATGAAATTCCAAACCAAACCATAATTTTGAGACTACAAATCAAACTAACCGCTAAGAAAGATTCCACATTTGCAATTTATTGCGACATAGATAATACTTTGAACTTAATTTGATAAAATATACGAATAATATAAACTTAAATATTGTTGACATATTTTTTCATGAATAAAGCATGTATTAACATATATATTAACTTTACTATGTATGTCTGAATATTTTATTCCTTTCATAGCAAAACTAGATTCTACTCTCATAAACCTTATTCGGCAAAAACTTATTAATAGGCCTATTGACTAATCCTTCCTTTTATGTGTTTTCATAAAAGCGAAAGCATTAATCTGATTCAAAACTCATGTTAGTCTTCAATGAATTTGAGAGAATGAGCTTAATTTTTATTTTCAATTATTAAATTTATCCTTTTCTGCAAAAGTTTACAAAGAGTTCAAATATGAAATATTATAGAGGGCAACCGTAGTAATTGATTTTTTTTAATGAGCTATCATAAAATTAAAAGAATGTATACCCTTATGATGATCACAATATTTGTGCTCATTTCTTAGAAAACTCTCCTCTATAAATGTAATGCGCTAATCGTTTACCAATTACTTGCTTGATTTAATTACTTCCTCCGTTTTTTTTACTCGCAACACATTTTTTTTCATCAACTCCAATGCAATTTTTGGGTATGAGAGAGGTAGAGAGGAAAAAAAGAGAGGGCTCATGTGATTGGAGAGAGATAGAGAGAAAGGAAAAGCAAAAATAGAAAGTGTTGCAAGTAATTAATTATTTCCCTTTTAAGAAAGTGTTGCGGGTAAAAAAATTGGAGGAAGTAGTAAGAAATGACATGTACATATTCGAGATAAACCATTGCTCAAATTTTTTTTTGAAAGGAGATATGGGGGAGATTTTATTGCTCATAAGAGTCAAAGGTCCGCCAAGTATAACACACCTTGGGGAAAATCATCAACAAACAATTGTTCTACCCCGTTAGCGGGAGCTAATCTAGCCACTAAATTCACTACCACATTCCCAACGCGTTTAACATTATAACATGAAAAGAAATCAAAACTAGCACCGCTGTGACGAATGTCATCAATGATTAGCTCCATAAGAGAAAGACCTTGCAGATTGCCTTCACAAGGTTGATAGCATCACATTTAAGCTCAATTTTCTCATAGCCTAGCTGTTGTGCCACCGCCACCCCGGCACGAGCTGCCATATCCTCTGCTAGCGTTGTTTACCAGTTGGCCCCATGTCGTCTCACCAACACAACCACTACTCTCCCACCGTCATCACATAACACCACCTTCAGCCCGACTCCAAATCCAGCCATCACTGTAGCGTCCTTGTTGACCCGTACATGTCCCGATGTGGGGACACGCCAATCACTATGAGACACCACTGACGAGTGGCTCTTTCGAGCAAAAACTCTAGCAGCATACTTCTGGAAAGCTTTCACCAAATTCATAATGCCAACCGTACCCACCTTTGCATTCCTCCATGGCTCACTGAAAACAATATAGTTACGGTCTGACCATGCCTCCCATGCTAAAGCAGTGACGGATAACATCGCCTCTTTATCCAAATGGGACACTAACTACAAGAAAGATCCAAGAAAGAAGAAGAGGGTGCATCCGGAATCAGAGGAAGGAAATAAGAGTGTACCCAAATTGGTTGTACTATAGGGCAATGAAACAAAGCATGATTTGTTGATTCCATCTCCACCGAGCATAACCCACATATGCCATCATCAATGATATGATATGCCTCTCATACAATATGCCTTTGTTGCCAAAGACCCCGAGCAAGCGCACCAAAGAAAATTTGCAAGCTTTGGTGGCCCTCCCAAATTCCAAATCGTCTTCCAAGCATTATTTGCAATACCCCCCAAACTGTTGCTCCCAATTTCTAGTATGACCCAATCTTCCCAACCAGTAACCAGACGTAGTGGGATAAAGACCATTCAAATTCGGCCACCAATGCCTTATATCCTGCGGTGTACGAGTGCTAAGATGAATTTCTTTCACAATCGCAGCATTCGCAGGCGTGAGATGGAGGGCTAAAGCCGTGAGGTCCCAAGCACCTCTGTTATGATCAATAAGTTCTGAGACTCGCAAATCAGCAAGACTTTCAATATTCGGGGTCGACACAATATAAGAAAAATCAATAGGCATCCAAGCATCATCCCATACGCTAATACTCCTGCCATCCCCCACTCTTCATTTTATTCCTTCAAGAAGTAAGGAATTTGCTCAAATTATTTTCATATATAAACTGTAACATTTCGTTATTATTTGATTTGTACTCAATAAATTATCATATATTTTTAGAATTCATAAATATGTTGAGATATTTGATTGTTATAAAGTTAGACCTTGAAAAAGTATGTGTATATTATATTATAGGAGTAGTAGCTTTTATGCATTTCTTTAGGGAAAATTACTAAACAATAATTTCAATCACCTCAAACATTGTGTAATGGAGAAAGTAATATCTCCCAAGTTCATAAATGAACTTAGGATCTAGATATCCACTGATAGAATAGAATATTTTGTAAATATATTTTGTAAATGAATATCTTATGTTTAATAGGTTTTCTAATACATTTAGTACTATCATTAATTTGAATTTTATAATTTTTTTGAATGAGGGAGTTTCAGTGAATCGTCTAGCATCCATTAATATCTTCTAGGAGCATGCACGTTCAAGAATTGAACCTTCTTTGAAAATAAATGTCAAGAGATTATTTTGAGAAATGTTATAAATTTTGTGGAAGTTTGGGATTAATTTTTTTTTTTTGAGGTGAAAAGTGCGGAGCAATATTATTAAGGTAAGGACAAAGAGTTCATAAGCACATAAGGAGCTACATCCGAAGGAACATGACAATCCCTTCTTTGCTCAACACCAAAAGGAACAAGTCTTACGAGGTGATGAGCAACACAATTGCCATCCCGTCGCACATGAGACCATGACACCGCTAAGAAATCCTTGCTATGGAGTAAAATATCCTATAACACTGCATCAAGATCGGAAAAAAAGATATCACCTCTAGAGAGACGGGAAACTAATGTTTCACATTCTGTTTCAAATAACACATGTTGAGGGTGATGATTCTTCGCCAACTTCACTGCTAAACTCATGGCTTTCCCTTCCGCCATTTCAACTGGTCACCAAGCATGCACCCTCCTACAAGCCGCCCACATCATCTCACCCTTCCAGTCCCTCGCCACCATGCCTAGACCCACCCAACCGTCTTCTCCCACACTAGCATCAGCATTGACCTTCACAACACCCTCATGAGGAGCCTCCCAAACCCGGGAACTACTACCCCCCTTTCGAGCCACAATCCCGTATATTTTATTTGAGTACTGCCCATAGTCGGCCTGAGTTTTTTGGGTACGCACCACCATCTCTTGGTTCGAGACCAGCTTATCTGCAAATATTGCCTGATTTCTGCTGAACCATATCATCTAAGCTAAGAAACAAACACCCACCACTCGATCATCCGCGGCTTCACCCCATGACTTCAACACCTCCAGCATTGAACCTACCTCATCCTTAGGCACTAAATCAGCAAATCCCGCAGCCTCCCAAGCATCTTTAACATGAACACACGTGAAAAGGGAATGAGTTAAAGTCTCCGATTCTACCTTACATAGAGGGCATGTATCATCATCAATTAAGTGACCGAAATTTAGAAGAGCTCTCACAGGAAGAGAAGAAGAGCAAACTCTTCAAAGGAAATGGCGGACCTTTGAGGAGACAATAAGACTCCACGGTTTAATACATGTCGTATGAAAATCATCGAGATTTCTCGACTTCCCAATCATATAAGCAGTTTTGAAAGAGTATTTCCCGTCTTTCGAACAAGCCCAAGAAATAGAATCCTCCGGCAAGCGCTCACTAATATGGATTGCAAGAATGGCTTGCGCATCTCCCTCCTGAAAAGACTCCATGATAAAATCCTTGCGCCAATTTTTCAAAGCTAGATTTATAAGATCACTCACAAACTCCACATCCTCAAGAGGCTCACTGCTAAGAAACCAACTCTCATCATTACACACCCAAGGGTCCTCCCAAATCTTTATACTCTTCCTATCTCCCACTCTCCACAACAACCCCTCCTTCAGAAGAGACTTGGCTCCCTAAATACTCTTCCATGAATAGCTACCACAGGCCCCAAAGAAGACTCAAGAAAGTTAGAGTGAGGATAATACTTAGCTTGCATGACTCGGGAAAAAAGAGAATGAGGGTACTGAACTAGCCTCCAAGCCTGATGACCCAGTAAAACTTTATTAAAAACCCCCAAATCATGAAAACCCAAACCACCCAAACACTTTGGGTTGCAAATAGCATCCCAACTCTTCCAGTGAATCTTCCTCTCTGACCCAGTTTGCCCCCACCAAAACCTTGCCATCGCGGAGTGAATAATAGCAGCAGGCACTTTGTACGTACACCCTCATCAGATAAGTAGGGATAGCTTGAATCACCGCTTTAAGCAAAGCTTCTTTCCCAACTCTAGAGAGAAGCTTTGCCTTCCAACCCTACAGTTTCTTCCATATCCGATCCTTCATTTTTGAGAAATTTCCTCAGGTACCCTGAGGTTTGGCGTAATTCCCAAATTACCCCTCACATTTGGGGAATTACTCAGATATCCCTCAGGTTTGTGTTTGGGTCTAAAATACCCTTACTATGGACGGAACCTTAACACTGTTAGGTTTTCCCCTCTCTCTCTCTCCCCAATTTTCTTTCTCTCCACCCATCATCCTCCATTGATGAACCTCCAAGATTTCTCTCTCCTCCCACCATCCCCCATTTGTGACATTCTAAACCTAAGAATTTTCTCTCTCTCCTCCCACCATCCTCCATTATTATTTTTCTTGAATTTTCGGGTAGTTTCTTCAATTTTCGGGTAGATTCTTGAATTTTCGGATAGTTTATTTTTTTCTCTCACCTCTCCATCTTCATCTTCTTCACCTCTCCTCCCATCTTCTTTACCACTCATTTCCTCTTCTTTAGTTCGCCGCCCCAGCCTCACTGCCTAGCTCGTCGAAAGTCGAGAACTCATCTCTAGTTTTTCTCACTCAATCATCCACAAACAAACACATGAGAGAGAAAATTCAAAAAATTATTCAACATATCCGAAGATGAATTCTTCCTTGATCGAGTATTGCACTCATTTGATTGATTGATTTTGTTTGATTTTGGTTCGGATTTTTGATTCAAGGAACTAATTCATCATTAGCGAGATGACTTCCGCGAGCCGGGCAGAGGCCGGGCCGGCGGATGACGGGCGACGCGAGTAGGTGGAGCTCCGGTGCGAGTTGGGCAGCAACTCAGGCAAGCAAGGCGAGAGAGAAAGAAGAAGGAGAAGCAAGGGTGCGTAGGTGGTGCAACGAACTGAAGAAGAGGAGATGGGTGGTGAAGAAGAAGGGAAGAGAGATGAAGAAGATGAAGATGGAGAGAGGAGAAAAAAAAAGTAACGGTTTCAACCTGCCGTCATTAGTAAGGATATTTTAGAGCCAAACACACACCTCAGGGTATTTGAGGAATTTTCCAAATGCGAGGGGTAATTTGGGAATTACACCAAACCTCAGGGGTACCTGAGGAAATTTCCCTTTATGAAAACATTAGCTTCTTTGATCATCCAGCAAGTGTCAGAACTCCAAGATATTTATGGTGTCTGTCAACATGTCTCATGGCCAAAAAATCTAACAACTCATGTTTCTACACAGCATAAACTCCCATGCTAAAAGAAACCTCTGACTTTTCAATATTATTTTTTTGCCCGGATGCAGCTTCATATTTGTTGAGAAAGTCAACTATAGTTGTGCATTCCTGTCGGGTAGCTCTGTCAAAAAGCAAACTGTCATCAGCAAGCAAAAGATGAGAAATTTCAGGGCCGTTCCGGCTAGCCTTAACTCCGTGAATATGTCTGTCATAAGAAGCCTTAGACGACAAAGAAGAAAGAGCATCAACAACCAGAATAAAGAGGTAGGGGGAGATAGGATCTCCCTGTCTGAGACCCCGGGAAGGAGCCACAAACCCACACACACATTGCCATTCACGACAAAGGAGTACCTCATTGAAGATATACAACTAATAATCACCTGAACCCAGTCATATGCGAATCCCAATTTCAAAAGAAGGCGTTTTAGGAAACACCATTCTACTCTGTCATATGCCTTGCTCATATCCAGCTTCATAGCAATAAAGCCCCTCTTTCCTCGAATTATGTGCTTCATAGAATGAAAGATCTCGAGAGTAATAAGAGCATTATCAGTAATCAACCAGCCTGGAACAAAAGCACTTTGATTCTCAGACACAATCTCAGGCAAAATTATCTTAAGCCTATTTGCTATCACCTTCGATGCCAGCTTAGAAATAACATTACAGAGACTTATAGGACGAAAGACACCAGAGTAGGAGATTTAACTTTCGGGATTAACGCCACATTTGTCTTGTTAACACTATCGGGGGTCTACACAATACCAATCACAGCTAAAGCCACATCCTCACCTACCAACAATATACCAGAACTTTTGATAAAAAATAGCATGCATACCGCCCAGTCCTGACGCCTTACAAGGATGCATTTGATTCAGAGCAGCCCAAACTTCTTCCTTCGAACATGGCCACATCAGCGTATCATTCATCTATGGGGAGAGAATCGAAGATAAAGAGTTCATCACCTCGTCCATGCTAACCTAAGAAGGACGGTTAGTAGAGAAAAGGGTGCTATAGTACTCACAAATAATACGCTCTACATCATCTTCGTCCTCCTGCCAAACTCCATTGTCATCAAATAAACCTTTAATATAATTACGTTGTCGACGTTGGGAAGCTTTGTGATGAAAGTACTTTGTATTTTTGTCATCATCCCTAAGCTCAGAAACACGAGAACAGAGATATCAGTGGGCCTCTTGCTTCTCGAGTAAGTCATCTAACTCAGCTTGCAACGTGACATTTAACTCCCTGTCCTCAAGAGTCAAGCCTTGTTGTGCCGCCCTTAGACAATCCTCAACATCTGCAATCTTCTTTCCGTAATTTGTAAATCTCCCCTTACTCCAAGCACCCTACTCATTTGCCACACCTTCTAATCGGTCCACAAGTCTGCTGCCCCCGTTAGTTTGCCATGCTTGCTGCACAATTTTCTCACACCCAGGGTCTAACATCCACGCTGTTTCAAAATGCGAGCGCTTAGTCTTCTTATCTTTACGATGTTGCAGCCCATCAATTCTCAACACCGTAGCAGTATGGTCCGAATTAAACATGGATAAATGCTCAGCATTTGCATCTGCATAGGTATTACACCACTGAGAATTTGCAACAAACCGATCAAGTCTTTCTCGAATCCTAACCCGCGGATCTTTACATCTTTCCCACGTATACCATGCACCGCTATAACCTGGGTCTCGCAACCCCATTTCCTCCATCACTTATCTAAACCCAAACATCGACCTCTTCTCCCCTCCGCTCCTCCTTCAATTTCACTACAACACAACACTTCATTAAACTCACCCCTAAAAACCATCGGACCATTAAACACACTGAAAAAACGCATAAGATCCCAAGTATGGTGCTTATTAGCGGCCTCCGGCCTTAACACCCCTACAAAGCGCCATACCACATTTGAGTAACTGAGTCACCCACAAAATCACGACAAATATGATTCCTTGAATACAAAACCAGAGAGAAATCAATCTTGCCCCCTTTCCAGTAAAGACAGAGACCACCAGACCTCCCTACACTATCAACACTAAAAGCATTAGAAAACTCGAGCCTAAGCTTGAGACTTTCCGTCGCCTTCCCACAAATTTTTGTTTCAAAAATAAATAACACATCCAGGCTATTTACAGAGCTCCACTAGTAGAATAATTGCTTATTGCTGCGGTCATTAAGTGGCCTATTATCATGGTTTTGACAAATAGCGGCAATTTAGGGCGCAAAGAATAGGTAATTAACCTATTGCTGCGGTTTTTGACCGCAGCAATAGGCCAAGATATTGCTGCGGTTCCTGGCCAAAACCGCAGCAATAGGTGTGCGGTTCTAGCCAAAACCACAGCAATATGTTTATTTTTTATTAAAAAAATACAAGTCTATTGCTGCGGTTTTGGGTAAAAACCGCAACAATAGGTATAGGTAAAAAACAAAACAAATTTTTTTTTTTTAAATTCTGGCATTTTTAAATCAACTCTAATAACCAGAATATTGTTGCATGACAATTTTTCAAATGAAAATACCAAAATATATCTACAATCAATACTATTTCTATAATACAAAAACAAAGAACAAAAGATAACAAGAAACTACAAAATGAAAAATCAGCACTCGACAAGTCAAGGAGAAAAGAAAGAAAATAAAGAGAAAAGAAAACAAATTAGAAAAGAGATTTAAGAGAGAAAAATTAAAGGGAAAAGAAAACAAGAAAGACTAAATTCCTAAAACATCATCATCATCACCGATCATCATCATCATCATCGATCAAAAATTAAAAAATGAACCCCTTTTCTCTTCTTCATCTTCGCTGCAGCAAGGGGCCGCACAACGGCAGCACTCCATCATCATCATCACCGATCCTAAATTAAAAAAATAAGTAATATTGTGATTTTGTCTCAAATCTGATCAATGAATCTTCATTTTATGATTAATAAATCTGGAAAAAAAAAATCGAGCCAAACTGAACAAAAAAATATATAAATAATATTGTAAAAAAATGAAATAACAATATTATTCATCGAAACTAAGCTTCAAGCGCTGTGTTTCATTCAAAGAAACTGATGTTCGATCGGCTCATACTTGGTGCGGACAACGACGCCGACGACGGGAGATGAGCGATGTTCGTTGATGTCCGGTGATGAGCGATGTTCGGTGATGAGCAATGTTCAGTGATGAGATAGAATTGAGAGATGGAAAGAGGTGCAAAACCGAGAGATGGTGAGAGGTGCGAAGAATTGAGAGATGAGAGATGAGAGATGAGTGGCGTGAAAACTAAGAGTGAGAGGAGAGATGAGTGGCCTGAAAATTTAGCAGTGTGGAGGAGGGAAGGGGAGAGAAAGAGTGAGGAGGGAATTGATGAACGTAAAACATCGCCCAAACCTTTTAAACTTAAAAGAAAAAAAAACCCTAATGACCTTTTAAACAAAAATAATATTTTAACTTATTGCTGCGGTTCTTTGTGGGAACCGCAGCAATATATCTGGTCAAATTAGTCAAAGAATTTTGAAAACATTCCCGTTGACATCTATTGCTGCGGTTTCCACCCAAAACCGCAGCAATAGGTTGATTTTCAATTTTGCTTTTATTTTGACGTGGTTTATTGCTGCGTATAGCTAAAACCGCAGCAATAGGCAATTATTCTACTAGTGCTCCATTGACGAAGCATACGAACTGCCTCGGGGTTGCCCAAGCCCTGACAGTTCCAACATAGTAGATTCATAATGTTGGGCAGGGTTGGGTCATACCAACCTCCGCCTCAACAGTAGTCACACCACTGCTAACATCCATATTGTGATGCATGCGCAACTTCTTCCCCCCATATTCAGAGAGTTCATTATCATCATCAACTAACATATTGTCAATGAGCTTTCTTTTAACAATGTTAGTGACATAATCATTAATAGGTGGCATAACAACCTCATTTATGACAACATGAACTACTTTCTCTTCCTTCTTATTTTTTATTTTCATTTTACGAGGTCCTTTAACCACATCATTACAATCAGCAGAAAATACCATGTGAGCTAAATCACTTGAGGTTCAAGAGAATTCGTACTCGAGGGAATCACACTACCAGCTACTGACCCACTCTCATGCATCTTCCCAACATCCTACACTGCTTTGATATTATTCTCCACCTTCCCATCTCCACGTCCTGCTGAACTCCTTCCCCTGAGCCACTAGGACTCCATCACACTTACCACTTGCCTCCTCGAACAAGAGGGATTTCGAGCACTTCACGGGCCTCATCTTGCTTCCTAAGCCTACCCTTTCTCCGTGACGCTTTCAACCACTAACCCCATTGCTTTTCTTCCCCCTTCTCCTCCTCCGCTACTTGGGTACAGTCCCTCTCTATATGGCCAATGAGACCACACATATAACAAAAGGTAGGGAGCCGCTTATATTTTAGTTCAATGAAAACTACGGCTCCGTTACTATTTCGGATCTTTTGCAACCTCCGAAGAGGTTTAGTGACATCCAGAGACACCTTAACCCTAGAAGACTTGTCCCAACTAATTCCATCATAGTCAATCTCCAACACCTCCCCCATACTACTCCCGATCATTCTGATATGGTTTTCAGATCTACGTTCCATCAGGAAATGATACATCTGCACTAAAAAAGGGCAATATATCAAGGTAATGTACGACGGTTGAGCACTACAATCAATCTCAATCATCATAACGAGGTGTTGATCAAAGGTCCAAGGGCGACCCTCTAGCACCTCTTCCCTATCCCTAGCAGTGGCGAATTGAACAACAAAAAAGTCATTCTCGCCGACCTGAATAGAGCGTGTTTTGCTATTATTGTCCATCTCTGATTCAAAGCTTCAAAATTGTATGGCCTTTCAGTCATAACTTTCCCAACAACTGCTAGTTCGAAACCAACATTCTTTTTGAGAGGCAAATCCTCCCCAAAATTCACAATTTCTGCCTCATCTTTAGTAATCCTTAAATTTGCACACTTTGTTGTTAAATCATCAGCCATAACAGCTGACAAGATCCCTCTCACAAGGAATCAGGCCCGCACTATGATACTGAGAAAATCGAAACCGAAGACTGCTCACTCAAACCCTAGCAGAGCGTAGGGAAATACTTTTTTATTTTATTTATTTATATTTATATTTATTTTATTTTATTTATTTATTTTTTTATATTTTTTTATATTTTATTTATTTTTTATGTTTGGGATTAACTAAAGCACATATCAATTTGTGAAGTCAGATATTGCTTGCAAGTGGATAAATTTTTAATTATAATTTTACACTTTGATCTACATAAGGGTTGGTTAGTACAAACATTACATTCGATATCACTTTGAAGTTGAACTTCTTAAAAGAAAGAGTCAGCCCATTTCATGCTTGCATGATAATGGTATATATGATCATTAAATTCTTGTAGGTTAAAGCCAACTTGGGAATTATGGAAATTAAGGGCAAAAACTACCATTTGACCTTTCTCTTTTTTATATAGGTTAATTGGTTAAGGGATATCCTTGGTTTGTGACAAAGCCACAAATTCTTTTTCTTTTATCTTTTTTCTTTTTTGAGAGACAAGGCCACAAGTTGTTATATACCTAATTACACATCTGTCAAAAATAATAATATAATGCACTTATTTTGGACCTAAATCTTAATAAGAGACTAAGTAAGGATCGAGTTCACATAAATAAGGTGGAGGAAAGAGAGGGCAAAGGATAGGAAAGACTACAGAGGAGAGGAGAGAGAAATTAAGGGCAAGCCCTACAATGTGGATGGTTTTACCATCAACATGATTTACGACAAAAAAGTCATAATCACACTTCAAAATGCATTGTTAATCGTAGAAATTATCTTTAATGGGCGTATCCCTAAGACTATCTAGTTAACACTTATTAGTTTTCAATTTTGAGGGTCTGCAATACAAGAAGACTCCAACAAGGACATTTTGTTAATTAATTTTATGAACTGGAGGTATCAAAGCAGATTAGTTTGGTACCAAATTACAGTCACATTGGTGCAAATTTTTCACATTGGTACTAAAATGCTAACTCAGTTTCAATTAATAGTCAATTTGGTACCAACTTGATTAATTGTGATTTAATACTAGCTTACATCTGGGTTGGTACCTTAAACTTCTAAAATTACCATAATGATCTTATTAGAGTCCAAATAAACTCCAATAATGAAATATCAATGACAACTCTCCCAATACTCATGCAAAAGAATCTCAATCCTACTAATTTTCCTCATATCACAATTAAGTCATTGTGATATAGGGATGGCAGTGGGGCGGGTCAAGTAGGAGACCCGCCCCATCCCCTCCCAAGTAATAACAAATTCAAAGTTGTAAACTGCAAAATTAGTTTTTTAGGTTAAAAATCTAGGAACTTTTTCCCAACATCGTGTAGTTGTGAAACTCTACTCAATAACTCAAATCCTCCAGTAAGTATCATTAATATTTTGCATAAAAATATTTAATGGAAAAGAAACCACTGTTAGAAAAGGCGTAAGTACTGATAAGCTGGAAATTTTTTTGCAAGAATAACTTATTTATTTATGTAAAGACTAAACTAGAGCACACACTAAAGCAATATGGTTATTGTATAACTTTCATGAAATTGTTTATATCCTCTGATCCTACTAGTTCACTTTTATAACAGAATTAATTCGTACTATGCTGTTTAATACACCAATATATTTGAACCTGGAAGGCTGGAACAGAAGAGCTTTTCCTGATATGTGCTTATATTATTTATACTTAGATGATTTTGAAGTAATAAGACATTTCGTCAATTCCAAATTTGCTAACTATACGGAAGGAATAAACGATTTCTTCTTCATCTTCATATTTATGATCTTCATCGTTCTTGTAATTTGTACCATAACCATATTTACATTGATACTCATAATCATATCCATATCCATGTTCATTAGTTATGAATCCCTTGACATAGACGAGGCTCTCCACGAAACCAATAACATAATTGGGAAAGCCTTCCGTTGGTCCAATTCGTGTAATTAGTTGTAGTTGTTGTGTACCGAGGTGATAATGATAAATCTGGTATTCAAAATAATCCTTTTTCCTTATAATCAAAAGAAGATCCTTGTCATTTATCCACATATTGGATGGATGAATAGTCTCCGTATCTGGCAAGTCGAGTAATTTGGCAGAAAGTTGCCTGCTCCACGCTGTCTGCTTCTTGACTTCACCATCATGTACATTATCAGGTACTGCTAGTGATAGTACCCAAATGTCCATCCAAACCCTGTGAATACGATTTATGACAGCATACGCAAGCCTGGTATCGGGTTGAGGACAACAGTATGTGGTCATGTGAACAATAGTATGAACATTCTGGCAGTGGCACCTCCTTTAAGACCTCTTGTACGATGTCGAATGACAGGATTCCAAACTTGTATATCTTCATATAAACCATCCAATTGCATACTCTTCCATTTGCACTTGTAACGGGATTTTCAGTTATATACATATAATCGTCGAGTAGAGGGAGATCAACTGCCCGCCAAACCCCATTCCGCACAGAGAACACATATACCTGCCATAAAGGACGAACTTTTTTCATAGGGCAGCCAACTATTACCACCTTGTAGTCGTTAGTTACAGGGTCATAGCCGAGACCTGGATATATTATGTTGTAGAAGAAGAATGGTGTTGGTGGCGGTGGCAGCAGCACCGCCTCTTTGATAGATGGATTACAAAGCAGAATGCGACACCCATGACGCGCTCCAAGTAGGTGTAAAAGCGTATAATGCCATGGCAAGAGCCTCCGCGTCTCATATGGAAATTAGTACAAGGCCATAACTCGAACCAATTCAAAGTTTGGAAGCTGTCTTTCGTTTCATTCAAGGATAGTAGGTGGGTCCTCGCATCATTGCTTTCAAGAACTAACCAACTACTTGCATTTTCTACCAGATTAAATTCGGAACTACTCCTTGTTAGGTAGTGTTTCAATGCAAAATTATGCTCAAAGAATATCATATTACGCCAAGATTTGCACACGCTCGCAAATCGTACAACGAATTTCACTGGGAGGCGGCACAATATTTCAATCAACAACTCTTCTGGTAGTATAATACTGGAATTTGAATTATCATCATGATCAGTGTTTTCTATTTCATTATTATCTCCCATATCTAATCCTTCTCTTTGCGCTATTGTACTCAACGACCGTCTAATATGTTTTTTTTGGTTAACAAGGCATAATGCATTACATAAACATCAAGTTAGGGCTTGAAAAAACCATTACAATCCATACTAATAAAATCATTACAATAATTAGTGGGAAGTGGTAATTCCCAAAGTTCATTCACTTGCACGCCATTCCTCCTACAATCCTTTGCCAAAGCATCGGCAACTCGGTTATGCTCCCGCCTCACGAACTCGAACTTCACATCCTTGAATACCTGTTTGAACTCCCTACATTTCAACAGAACATGAGTGTATACATTGATATCCATAATTTTCTGATTAATCATTTGAATAGCCTTCTTAGAATCTGAGAGGACGAGGATGCTATTAACAAACTCATTTTGTGCCACTGCTAATCCATGAACTATTGCAGTAATTTCAGTCATAAGTATATATATGGCATAAACGATTTTTTGAAACCCAATGGTCCACTGACCACTGATCGATCTAATGCACCCCCTACACCTAACGAGGCATCTACTTTAAGAATCACCCAATTTGGGGAACATTATGCACACTCGGGTCTTGAGTAGTTTTCTGGGTCGGGTTTTGGATAGGCGAGGAAGATATAACTTCCCAAGTTGCAAAAATAGCTTTTTTTAAAGTAATTTCCGGCGGGGGTGGGGGTGCCTTCAAACAAATATTTGTTCCTATTAAGCCAGATTTGGTAGCAGATGGAGGGGAAAAGGCGGCGCCATTCAATCCCCTGCATTCGCTCATTATTGCATAAATTTGCTTTGAACCATATATGGGCCGAGAGAGTATCTAAATGAATATCGAAGGGGATGAGATTCCAAATGGGCTAGGCTTTCTCACAATCGCGGAGAACGTGTAGCACATCCTCCTCAAAGGAGTCACACACATTGCAAATTGGGTTAGGCACTATCTTCCTAATGAAAAGACACGGTTAAGTTGGAAGTCTATCCCGCCAAAGTAACCATAGAAAGAATTTAATTTTGGGTGATTGATACCTCTCCCAAACCCAAGCAATATCCCGAAATTGAACTTTATTGCGCGAAATGGCAGCGAGGAAAGCTTGCTTGAGGGATAAATTTTGATTAATAATGAAGGAGGAAAAGGGTTGGTCGAGCACGTTTAAAGGGATCCAATTAAAGTTTAGGATACGCCGATAAATATGACTTGGGAGATCAATGCAAAAGTTAAGTCTTGACCATGACCCCTCCCCGCCAACACTCTCTAACCTTGATATGTATCTCATTTTTCATTAAGGGACCATTGATGAAACTCCTTATAGGGCCCACTCCAAGCCAATTATCATCCCAAAAGCTCACATTTTCCCCACTTTCAACATGCCATTGACAACTAGACTCAAGAAGAGGCCAACCCTTCCTAATGCTTTGCCAAACTCTAGAGCCCTTATGAAAATTTTTCAAACCCTCTTTCCTCACATATTTTGACTCAATACATTCTTTAACTAAACTCGGGGGGCCCTGACAAAGTTTCCAACCCAACTTAGCCATCAATGATTTGTTCAAATTGAGATGGCTTCTAATACCAAGGCCTGCCATGGTTTTAGGAAGGAAAGAAGCAACCTTAGAAACAAGATGAAGACGATTTTTCCCCTCCTTGGACCCCCACAAAAAATTATTACAGATCCTATCAAGATCCTCATGAATGGACACGGGGAAGAAGTTGGCTTGCATATAATAATTAGGGATGGTGTTAAGCGTGGACGAGAGGAGAACAAGTCTGCTTGCCCTCGAAAGAGTTGCCGATTTCTAAGAGGCCAATTTTTTCCTAACTTTTTCCACAACAAACTGCAGTTTACTCCTCTTAGGTCTTTTGTGGGAGAGCGGGAGCCCTAAATACATCCCTAGGTTCTCATAAGCCTGGACATTTATAGTATCCTAAAACAAGTCTTTTAAGTCATTCTTCATGTTTGGAGAGAAGACAAGACGACTCTTTAACTCATTGACCTTTTGCCCTGACACTCTACTAAATTCAAGCATAACATCCCTTACCGCAAAAGCCGTATGTTCATCAACTCTACCAAACAAGAGAAGGTCATCAGCAAAGAGTAAATGGGAGACCTTAACTCTTTTTGTTCCTACCCAAAAGGGAGTCCACTCTTTATTCTCACAAGCTTGGTTAATGAGGGAAGTAAAATGTTCTATGCCGATGTTAAAGATGTAAGGAGACATCGGATCTCCCTGACGAAGGCCACGAGAATGATTGAAACACTCCGTTTTTTGGCCATTAACAAGAACCGAAGAAGAAGATTTTGAAATGCAATCCATAATGAGCTCAATAGAGGCAAGATCCAAGTTTTGGAGATCCAGACACTTCTTCACAAAACTCCACTCCATCCTATCATAAGCCTTCTCTAGGTCAACTTTTAACGCAAACCAACCCGATTTCCCTTTTTTCTTATGCATGAAATGAAGAATTTCTGAGGCAACAACAAGGTTTACCTCAGGGCCCCGACCCTTAATGAAACTATTTGGATTCGGGGAGATCCATTCAGGGATAAAAAGTTTCATACGATTTAACAATGACCTTTGTAACTAGTTTATACAAAGTGTTACATAAACTAATAGGTCTGAGATGTTTCACAGTTTCAGGAGAATATTGTTTTGGTATTAGACAAATTAAAGCATGACCTAATGTTTCAGGAATAGACCTAGTCGCAAACCATTCTTTAATTTCCGTGCAAATTTGTTCCCCTACAAGCCCATTTAGTTTGGAAAAACACAAGGTGAAACCCATCCGGCCCGGGCTTTTAGGGGCTTCATAGAAAAAAGCGCATTCTTGATCTCACAAGGAGTAGGAGGGTAGGCAATACAAATGGACTCATCCGAACACAAAGCAAAGGGAGGGGATGAGAGATGATCCTTTTCATACAACGCTTTAAATGAGGCCCTTATATGATTCTTAATTTGCGTCATATCCAGGAGATTTTCCCCACATTCAGTCCTAATGGACTGGATTCGAGAGAGATTACGGCGGATAGTCACACTTTTATGAAAGAATGAGGTATTTCGCTCTCCATCGGAAATCCCGTTGATCCTACTTTTCATGTACCAAAGCCACTCCTCTTGGTTTAAGATTTCTAAAATCTCCTCCTCTAACTTAGCTTCGAGAGCTTGTAAAAAGGGGGAGGTAGGGTTCTCATGTAAAGCAATCTGCGTCCCCTGAAGTCTACGCTCCGCTCTCCTTTTCCTTACATAAATGTTGCCAAAAGTCTCTTGGTTCCAAATTATAAGGGTGTCTCTCACATTATCCAACTTAACATTAACATTTCCCCCCTCCTTATCCCACGCGTGGTCCACCGTTAGGTGAAAGGTTGGGTTTTTATCCATATAGGCTCGAATCTAAAGGGTTTGGGACCATTATTTCTAATAGGATTCTCAATTTTAAGCAATATAGGGCAAATGATCCGACGTCACCCTCGGGAGGTGCCAAATATTAGAATTTGAGTAATTAGTAATCCAAGCCTCATTTCCCCACCCCCGATCTAGTCTTTCGAGTATAGGGTTAGATCGTCTTTTATTAGATCATGTGAATCTAGAACTGTTATACCCTCGATCAATTAATTTACAATAGTTCATGGATTCCACAAAAAGAGACACACGATTTCTATTGATTTCTCGCCCACCCAAACTTCTCGGCCGAGACGTGACCTCGTTGAAGTCACCCAAAGCAACCCATGGCAGATTAATACCATCAGCGAAATCACACAATTCATTCCATAAATTTTTCCTTAAACAAGGTTTGGGACTAGCATATATTGAAGTTAAAATAAAAGGAGTTTTGAGACCACTAACCTCCATCAAAGCATATATTCCTTAGAAGTTCCCCCTAAGGATGTGGATGTTCACCTTTTGGGACTTCCACAAGAGGAGAGTTCCACCCATGCGGCCGGTAGGTTCCACTAGATGTGAAGCGTCGAACCCAAGATCATTAATAAGGCAAGCTGTATTTTGACGTGAGACTTACGTCTCAACAAGGATTAGGATGTCCGGGTTATGATTTTGTAAGAGACGCCTCATGTTTGGTTTAAACGAGGGTCGGCTTAGCCCCCGTACATTCCACATTAGAACCGACATATTAAATGGGAGACTCGACTTGTTTTTGAGGGGCCGTAATTCGGCATTCTCCTCCATTTGCCACGGTAGAACAGCCTCCCCCGATTCGGGATATATCCAAATCCCTCTTTGAGGTTTGAGACATACTTCGGCTTCCCGGAGCCCACCTCCTCCTTTGACCCCCTTCCCAACTTGCCATTATCTTCATTTGTTTGAGCATTGGCAATATATCGACAAGTAGAAGCGCGTTAGTGTTGCTTCGCGCTTTAAATGTCAGTGGCTCGCTTCTCAGTTGTACCAACTACCGGTGATGGGGGAGGAGTGACCTCGGATCGAGCCATGGGCCGAAGTTGTGGAGTAGTGCTCTTTCGTCGCCGTCAAGACCGTCCTCACTATTTAGGACCCATTTTAGTAGAATTTGAGCTACCAATGGGAGGTGAGTTGGGGAAGGTGAGCAGGAAAGAAACCTTCCCCCGAGATATACATGAGCAGATTCTTGAACCTTGGGTCAATGTTCATTAGGTCGAGAATCATTTGTTTCACTTCGAAGAGGGACAATTCTATTATCTCCTCGTGATCCTCGCACATGAGATAATGCACAAAGAGGGGTGAGGTTTTCGGCTTGAGTGGTAGTGCTGGAGAGAGAAAGATGACTGGGGCTTCCGGTTTCATGCGGTGGATTCGGGGTGGGGATTCCGGCGAGAGGGATAACGGGCTTAAGGATGGTGATGTGGGTGGTGGGGAAGATGGTTCGATTTCCATTTGGTGAGGGTTCATGGTGGTTATTATTTTTGGAAGGGTTGGGATGCGATTTTGGAGGAATGCTTTGAATTTTTTTTGGAGAGATATTATGGTTTTCATCGGGGAAAGGGGAGGGAGGAGTTTCCCCAGAATTTTGCAGGGCAAGAACAGGCTGGCCGAGAATAGGTTTGACACGTTTCATCTCCTGGTTGGAGACCTTCTCGGATGAGACTTCCATAAGATTTTCTGGGAGATTTTGGAGAGCTAGAAAAAGTATTTTTTTGTAGAGTAGAGAAAGATAGATTCCTAGGATGTAACATATCAGAGTCCCTAGTGGTGAGAATCTGACAACCGCCTTCTTTTTCCTCAGAATGTTTCTTTTTTGGGGTTCATCTACCCCTAGATTGTTTCCGATTTTTCTTCCGACTTTTCCCACCCATAGTGAACCTGGGTCCCCCCGTTGACATCGGGTTTGGAATTCTCGTTAATTTTCAATGGCTTTTTTGTTTGAGTCTCTCCTTCTTCCAGTTCCGGGACTGGACATGAGTTTCTACCATGTCTAAATTTCTTGCACGAGTCGCGATACCAGTAGCCATCCATATACTCCAAAGGCTGGAAGCTCTTACCTAACCAAGCACCTTCTGGGGGTTCAATTGTATCTTCGACCAAAATACATAAATGAGCAAATCTCTTGTTACCTCCTTCAAGACTTCTTGCATCAATTTTGACAACTTGCCCAAGAGCATTTCCAAGCTTTACCAGTATATCTTGTTTATAAAACTCCAACGGTAACTCTGAGAGATTAACCCAAACAACACCTTTATTACACTTCGCCAAAGATGGCCTGAAATCTGGGACCCAACATTGCGTCCAAATGTGCGCCCCTTGAAGGAACCATGGTCCCTGGGCAAGAATGGCAGCTCTGTTTTGAATGGTTTGACAATTAATCGCATAAAATCCTCTACCCAGCGCGACCAATTCTTGTTTCTCCGGAATTTTCCAACTTTTCACCAGATGGGACTTAAGAAACTCCCTTGACACCGACATTTCAATGGCTTTCCATATAATTGACGCCAACCATGGTTTACTAAGCTCGCGATATTCCAAATCCGAAATAGGGATCACAATTGGAGTATTGCCCGCAATTTCGGATCCAATAGGCAAACCTTCCATCATCGGAGGTTTGGAGGGGAGGGAGATGGGGTTTGAAGGAGGAGGGATGATGGGGAGGGGGAGGCAGGAGGAGATAGCTTTTTGAAAGTTTAGGGGTAAAGCAAAAGACACAGATGAAACAGATACTGGGGAGGAGGGAAGGGATGATGACCGAGCTTAACACTTACCATCTTCGCGGAACCTGACCGTCTCTGAGGCGGAACCATGCCGGAGGGGTTGAGATTTAGCCTTGAGGGCAGGTGAAGGGGGGGTAGGTTTTTGTTTAGGAGGAGTTTCTCTCACTAGGATTTTCTCTCTCAACATAGGTGTATATGTCCTCTCAATCTCAGTTGTCTAATATGTTATTTGACTGCTTTGTTTTTCTTTGAGGGAACCACAAAGTATGTACTTATATATGATGACTACTTGATGCCCAAGGCAATCTTTCCTAATACAACTCTGATTAGAATAGCCTAACACAACAAAATATATATGGACAATGTTTCCTAACTCTGATCAGAATACTATGCACATTAAAACATCGATATTATTCTTAACATTAACATTGATTATTATATATTGTGAGCGTTTCATTATTTGTTTTTGGATAATTGAAACTTTTATTGAATACTCTCTTGTATTTTTTTTAATCTTTTCTACTTACTTTTGCGTAGTCCCAAATGGATATATGTGAGTGTTAAGGTCATTAATTAATAGATAAAGTATTATTAGTAACGGTTTTTCTAACCTATGCACCTAGTGTGTTAAAATAATAATCTAGGAAAATCTAGGATATACCATGAAAATATCCATGTAATAATCTAGTGTAAATAGCTAGAAAAATCTAGTTAAAATCTTAGATAAAATATCCTAGAATTATCTAGACATATTACTATAACTATCCTAAGCTACATAGACTAAACTAGAAAAAATGTGAAGAGTTAGCTTAAGTTGGTTGATCACCGACATAGTGCACTATATATATACACTAGTTGTAAACTTGTATGGTGAGGTAATGAATTCACAAATTTCACAAGTAAACTCTCCCTTTGTATCTCCATATTATTATTTTCACTCAACTACAACAACATCAATTTCATTTATGATAAAAACATAAAGGCCACAACACTTCCATCACATAATTTCCATCCGTGGTATCCGAGCCAAAAATTCTCAAAGCCTCACTACTTTAACCAAAACATATTTAACCCAAACACAACATAAATCATAATGGCACTCAACAATCCAACTTTCCCAATTCCAATTTTTGGGGGTGAAAATTATGATTTTTGGAAAATTAAATTGAAGACAATATTGAGGTCATATGGATTATGGAGATATGCTATCAATGGATATATGGTGTAACACCCCGACAATTCTCTCTTTTCTAAAATACCTTTTTATTATAAAACATAGAGAATTATCAAAGTATTATCGCCCGTGTGAAAACGTATCGGCTTATTCAGAATTTTGCAGCGGAAAAAAAAAAAATATATATATATATATATATAAATATATATATATATATATATATAAATATATATATATATATATATATATATATAAATATATATATATATATATATATATAAACTTCATACTTTAAATATAATAAATAAAGAAAGTACCTAAAACCAACATACGAAAAATGTCTACTTCAAAACCAAACTTAACATAACATGTTCCTACTAAAGCAACAGACAAAACAGTTTGTTACACAAGCTCTCCATTCCCAATTTCCCAATGATGCAAATCTGCACACCTGTAGATGTCAATGCTCTAAAAAAATCTGCTCACCAAAATGGGTAATCACAGGATCAATAATGTAAAGCCATGATCAACACATACAAACAAAGCACGTAATCAGCAAAGCTGAGTACTACATAATAATAAGTAACATTCCTAACATGATACTAACAAAATAATAAACAGGGATAAATAATAATATAACAATATAACATTCTGCAGATAACTTCTACTGAACTAAACTTTAATCATCTTTTTATTACTTTAATGGAGTAGTTATTGGACCGAGTTGTCTAATTAAAAACCAGCCTTCCCTAGGAAGACGAAATACGGGCGCGACTCCGTATTCCATAATGGCCTGCGATATCGAGGAACCTTTGAATAAAAAGAGGAACGGTGAACAATCCAATTCCCAGAAAAAGTCATGGCACGCTCACCATGTACCCCAACTCCTGATTGTCCAACTTCAGACGTGCACCAGTCTAATGTTTATTACTATCCAAGTTACACTTTACGTGATTTACAATTTATTACTTATTCTGACACACAAGTAATACAGAAATCTCAAATCAAACATTCACGACTGAACTTCTTTTTATCTTCGGATTAAAATAAGTGATCATACAACTTACAATCCAATATTAATCCCTTTTTATTCCAATCCTTCTTATTTGTTGAACCTAGCCAACAATCACCTTACCTTTCAAAGGCATAAATCATCAACTTACCAAATAAGGCCCACAATCCTCATAGAGTAGTGAAAATAATAATACAAGGGAACACATTATCTAAACATGATCCAACTCACTAAATATATTAATTCCCCCAAGTGAATTAATAAATAAAGTTCTCAATCCAACATGCTTGCATCAATATTCCATACAAACATGATATTCAACTCATAATCAAATCTCATCCTTACATGTTCGCACATAAGCATAAAACATGTAAAATCCAATCATAATAGAAATCATATATGAACTTACAAAGTTCCTATACATGATACTACAACTTTTCCTTCTTAAAATCATGATACTACTCACATAACACATAGGTATGTACGTAACTCGTATAAACAAACTGATAGGCCACCGTTAATCACTTTAAAAGTCGCCGACTGAAAATTCTCCGCCTAAAACAACCAATATAACTTAAAGTCAATACTCTAATTAAATTCCAGCAACTTTAAAATACTTTAAATCCTCTTTAAAAATATTTAAAAGTTGTTTTTAACATTAAATCTTCAAATACTAATACTTCCTAGCATAGTATTACTATACTAGTCATTAAAATCCAACAAACTCCCTTAATAACATCTTTTCTAAAAATTCAAGCAGCATATAATTTATTAAAATCCTCTTTAAACACACTTAAACATGCTTAAATTCATAAATTAAATCAATCTCATAGTTTATAACATGCTACTATGATTTTCCAATATTTAACACCCTAAAAATTCATGCTTTGATAATTAAAACTCAATCTAAAAATAATAATCAAATCTGAAATTTTATTCTTTTAATACACAATATATATAATTCATGATTAATCATTAACACAGTAAATGAAGGTTATTAATCATGATCAGTACCAAAATAAAGCATAAAAATATGATCTTTAATTGATACTTGAGGAGGAAGAAAAGAATTTAACCAACGAATCGAAGGAACAAGGAGCACAAGACGCCGGAAATAGTACGGCAGCACCGGCGGCAGCAACCGGTCGGCGGTGGTGGTGGTGGTTGAGTGTTTGTGACGTTTCTTGGCGAAGAAGAAAGTGTTTCTTGAAGAAGAAGAAGAAAGAAAATTGGAAGAAGAAAAATAAGAACGTGAAAGAGAGAGAAAGGGCGCTGGTTATAGTGAGGGAGGACAGAGAAAATTTGTGTGGTAAAATAATTTAGGTTTATGGGTATTTATAGTTTCCCTTTTGTGGGCTTAGGGAAAAATAGAATTGGGCTTCAAATAGAGTTTGGTGATGAATAGGATTGATGATTGAACTCCTAACAGCACTAGGATTAGCATTTGGGTTCCTGAAGCCCATTTAAACTTCTTTTTCCAAATCCAATTAGTATTTCAAACATTTTTCAAAACATGCCTAACAAAACATTTTAACTTGCTTAAATCCTTAAAATAATTCCTTTGACTTTCAAATGGTCAACCTTTGAAATATGAAATCATTAAAATGCTAATATATATTAAAATATAAATAACTATATATTAAAATATATTTATAAAATTCATAAAAATACGGGGGATTACAGTCTACCCCTCTTAAAAGAAGTTTTGTCCCGAAACTTGACACGAAAACTCACACCTTTTTAAAAGTTTTTCAACTCAACTTCTATTGGAGAAATACTTGTGCCACTCATGAGCACTCTTTTGCCAATTTAAAATCACTTGTGTTACTAATGAACACTTTTTCTTATGCGGAGAATCTGTTTATTTTGCACCAATATGTGCAAATCGCCAAAATAAGCATAAAAATGCATAAAAATACTATCAAAATAGGTAAAAAGCGCGAAATTCTATCGCATTCTACCCGCCTTAAAGAAAACGAGTTACGCCCTCGTAACTCACCTCAAGGAATAAATCTGGATACTTCTTCTTCATTTCAGCTTCACCTTCCCACGTTGCCTCTTTGGACTCATGGTTCGACCAAAGCACTTTCACGATACTGACATCCTTATTGCGTGTACTACGCACCTTCTTATCAAGAATTTTCACAGGTCTTTCCTCATACGTAAGGCTACTATCAATCTGGATCCTCTCAGGCTCCAAGACATGATGCTCATCAGGGATATAACGCTTGAGTTGGGAAATATGAAATACGTCGTGCATCTTCTCAAACTCCATTGGCAAGGCTAACCTATAAGCTACCTTCCCAATTCTTTGTAGAATCTCATATGGACCTACATACTGATAGGTTGTCGTACACCTGTCAAAAATAATTCCTGCAAACCTTCTAACAATGTAGTAGGGTAAGTAGGGTCGAATCCACAGAGAGATGGTCGTTTTAATCTAGCTTCTAAGGTATAGAGAAACTAAACAAAATCAGGAATATTGAATTAAAGTTCTAAACTAATCAAACTACGAAAATCAAACTAAAAAGGATCTAGGGCAATGGTTTACCATGTTTATAACTATAATCTATCAAAATGTCATCAATGGTTCAATGAATCAGATATCTAGAGCACGTGTTAATCCTACGGTCGGGCCTTAACGCTCTCAAATCAACATATGCCAAGATCGGTCGCTCAACATAATCAGATTTGCTAATTGTAGGCAAGCCTCTAAAGAGTACTATCTCTCGATCTATGACTCGATATTAGCAATATTTAATCAGACAATTGATCAGATTGCAAGATCAATAATATAAACACTAATCAATTAGAAATAACAATGACTAATGAAACCATCAATAAACATCCATCAAGAATTATAGCATATAAACATGGATTCCCAAACCCTAGAAATAAAATTACTCAATCATGAAATAAAGAATAAAAACTACATCTAGAAAGAGAAAGGAAAACATAATTAAAAGAAATCAATTAAAAGAGAGAGAATGAAATAATAAAACTAATGAATTAAAGAAGAACATGAAAAACTAGGGTTTAAACTAAAGAGAGAGAAAAGAAGAAAACTAAACTAAAAACGCAGAAAAATAATATATCCTAATCGAAATTACTAAAGCCCTATTTATAGTTTTTACAAAACAGGCTAAAAAAGGCAAAAATTATCCTTCCGGAAACACCGCCCGGTCGGGCGACGTTGTTCTGAAACTACGACAAAAAGGAAATTCCGCCCGGTCAACCGGGCAGATCCGCCCGGTCGGGCGCGCAAGCACTTTTGGAGCCACTTTCGCCCGATTGACCGGGCAAACATCCCTTAGAGTCTCGAAGAAAATTTTGTCTCGCCCGGTCGGGCAAAACCGCCCGGTCGACCGGGCGGGTAAACAACGATTTTTGCGTCAACTTGCGA
Organism: Beta lomatogona; assembly: GCA_947646795.1. Classification (NCBI taxonomy): domain Eukaryota; kingdom Viridiplantae; phylum Streptophyta; class Magnoliopsida; order Caryophyllales; family Amaranthaceae; genus Beta; species Beta lomatogona. The sequence continues at coordinate 30,503 of CANSNZ010000845.1, read as the reverse complement.
AGCCTGTATCTCTTAAACCAGAAGTCCATTTGGGGCGTGTGACCTATCGTTGGAAAGCTCTTCAAGTCTAGTTTCCAACCCAACTGGAATTTCTTGATTCTAAGAAGCACATCAAAAGTTATGATCATAATAGTATACATGACTCCTTTTTCATATTTCTTCGAATGATTTTCCGCTTCGTTTTGGCTCAAACTCGTACAATGACATATCCATATGATCCTTATGCATCGTAGCTTCTTTCCAAGTGCTCCTAATCCTCAAGCTCAGCTAAATATACTCCAAATACGTTCTCATTATCTGAAATTCATCAAAAACAAGAAAACATACCGAATAGGAGTAGAATAACATAACTTAAGAATATGATGCAATGATGAACCTAAATATGAATCTAAATGCTCTAAAATGCAACCTAAATGCACCTTAACACTATATATAAATATGACTTATCAAACTCCCCTAAGCTAAACCATTGCTTGTCCCCAAGCAATAAGACATAAACATTGGAAAAGAAAGACGACCTACAATATAGGATTACAACAGGGCTAAACACTCAACTGAAAACACAAGAGATATAATCACTACACAAACCAAGCATCGAAACAATCTCGAACAAAGCCGCATAGCATGTCATGTATTGCAATCGACTCTCCAATCATACCACATACCATCTCTCCCAAACTGGATTTAACCAAACCTGACAGACCTCACTATAGTCATGTGCCTCAAATCTCTCATGTGTTTAAAGGATAAATGATGACACTCAACCTAAAACAAGTCGACTCAGATGAAACATATACACTTTAACTTTGACTTTTTGACTCACTTAATACTCAACAATACAATACACAATGATCAAGAGGACTTTTAAGGGTTGCAATGGGGCTGAGGTTAAAGGTATGGAATAATTTGGGAATTGTGGTGGAAAAACCAAGAAGGGGGGAGCATTATATAACCGAAAACATGACCAAGAAAGATCACAACAACTCCACGCAACAACCAACAATCTCCAAATATAATCAACAACCTTATTCACTCAAGAAATTCAATCATAACCCTTTTTATTTCACTTTATTCACAACTTTTTTTTTCACTTCTTTTTCATTTCATTTTTCACTTTTTTTTTTTCTCGAACTTACAATTCAATTTCAAAGCTCACTAAACATACTTTTTCATCCTTCTAAACCACAAATAGAGCATTTCAATTCAATACAAACCAAACCAAAACTAATACTCGCTCCCCCCAAGCTAGGCTTAGGACAAATATCAAATGAGGCCAATGGCTTCTAATGTGGGTAGCAATCAAACATAGTCGAAAGGCTCGAGGCGGGGCTAGAGGAAGGATAATATGAAAACAAGAGTAACTCTGGAGCTAAGACCATGAAATGAAAATGCCTCAATCATATCAAAATGTATGCACTATCAAATATCAAAGAGTACCAAGTCAAAATCAAGATCAATGCGACAACTAAGGAACTAATCACATATGAAAGAACATAACCGACACGTATACGTCGGTTTATAGGCACGAAGCTCACTTAGTTTAAGGTGTCTCGCACAATAAAGTTAAATCGAACCAGAGAGAGATCAATCAATCTTACCACAAACAATCAATTGCGAAACAATCGTGCTATAAAGTATCATGCTCAAGATGAATGACGCTTAGGAAATGTAGTAAAATATCATCAAAGTTCTCAAAGAGTGCCAGCAATAGTCCTATAGATGCAACTAAAATGAGATGAAGTCTAATATGAAATGAAATATGCTAATGCAACTAAGAAAGCAGTACAATTTTTTTTTGGTCACACGTAAACTCCCACTCCTAATGAGTAGTACAAACCGTGCAACAACCTATGAAAGCAATGAAAAAACTACTCTAAATGCAACTAACATGCGCTAAGTAATGATGACAAACATCCTCCCCCAAGCTGAATCACACATTGTCCTCAATGTGAGCAAAGAGGAATTAAATGAGGGAGAGGTACAACTTACAAAAGGGGCGGGTAATCAGAGGGAGTGTCAAAAAGCATCGACACCTCCACCACAATCGATAGTTGTAATGAGGCAGTGAACTTAGCCAAAAAAATTGGCTATGCTTGCACCTAGCAAAAGATTTCATCACACATTAGCAAAGTTAGTCAAACCCAAAAAAATAAAAATTTAAAAAAAAATAAAAATAAAAATGTGAACTAAGTCGGGTTGCCTCCCGATAAGCGCTGATTTAAGGTCTTGCATGACCGTTTAAGACTAGTACATCACTCATAATAGTTCAATGCTCTAAGAAGCTTATCATATGTTCCTGCAAACATCTCAGAGCATATTATATAAGAGTGGAAAGGAAAAATGAAAAAAATTAGTACTAAAATATTACTAAAACTACCAAAAGAAAACTCAAAGGAAAAATTATATTTACAAGAAGAAGAAAAAGAAAAATCGTTAGTCATTTTACAGGACTCAAAAGAAGGAAAAGAAACCAATTGTACATTATTTACATTATCATGAGAGTCATTCAAAAGGGGAGAAAGAAGGAACGATGGAGGATATAATAAAGGGGAAGAAGGAATAAGATCAAGTTTTTTAGAGAAGGGAACATGAGACTCAAAAACAGTATCAGATGGAACCGACAAAGACTCATGTATTATCTCACTCTCAACTTTAGACTCATATGCAGATGAAAAGTTTATAGAAGAAGTGTGAGACACTTCACTCTCAACTAAGGATTCGTCGACATAGAGACACTCACTACCAACTTCACCAATTACACCCTTACCTTCTACCAAACTATCATGAGTCATATCAACGCCTTTCTCCTCCGGAGTATAATTCTCAACACCAAAATCATCATCATCAAGTATAACCTGTTGATTAGTAGATTGTTGCACAACAAGTAATTCAATAGATTTCGCTATGTTTTGATAATCATGAGCTAATTCATTTAAATCTTCATGCTGTTTAACCATATACTCTTTCATCATGTTAAATAATTCCTGACGCTCTGATGTTTCGGGTTGAAAATAATTATTAACTGCAGGTTGATAACATTGAGTATAATCAGGCACATAAGACTCATTAGGGTAATGGGAATATTCATAGGCATTCATGCTTAGATTTTGTGAATTTTGACAATCACATGATGCATCATAAACATAATCATTCGCATTATTATACCCAAAATAATCATATTGCCCTTGATAATTCGAAAAAACATCCCCCTCCGAACTAAAATTATACGACTCCATAACACACTAAAACAGAGAGGAAAACAAAGAAAAAAAAAACTATTCACAAAAACAATGAAAGGAAAAAAAAATATATACAGTTTAGTATCACCAACAATAAAAACAAAATAAAACAATACCGTCTCCCCGGCAACGGCGCCAAAATTTGATAGGTTGTCGTACACCTGTCAAAAATAATTCCTGCAAACCTTCTAACAATGTAGTAGGGTAAGTAGGGTCGAATCCACAGAGAGATGGTCGTTTTAATCTAGCTTCTAAGGTATAGAGAAACTAAACAAAATCAGGAATATTGAATTAAAGTTCTAAACTAATCAAACTACGAAAATCAAACTAAAAAGGATCTAGGGCAATGGTTTACCATGTTTATAACTATAATCTATCAAAATGTCATCAATGGTTCAATGAATCAGATATCTAGAGCACGTGTTAATCCTACGGTCGGGCCTTAACGCTCTCAAATCAACATATGCCAAGATACGGTCGCTCAACATAATCGATTTGCTAATTGTAGGCAAGCCTCTAAAGAGTACTATCTCTCGATCTATGACTCGATATTAGCAATATTTAATCGACAATTGATCGATTGCAAGATCAATAATATAAACACTAATCAATTAGAAATAACAATGACTAATGAAACCATCAATAAACATCCATCAAGAATTATAGCATATAAACATGGATTCCCAAACCCTAGAAATAAAATTACTCAATCATGAAATAAAGAATAAAAACTACATCTAGAAAGAGAAAGGAAAACATAATTAAAAGAAATCAATTAAAAGAGAGAGAATGAAATAATAAAACTAATGAATTAAAGAAGAACATGAAAAACTAGGGTTTAAACTAAAGAGAGAGAAAAGAAGAAAACTAAACTAAAAACGCAGAAAAATAATATATCCTAATCGAAATTACTAAAGCCCTATTTATAGTTTTTACAAAACAGGCTAAAAAAGGCAAAAATTATCCTTCCGGAAACACCGCCCGGTCGGGCGACGTTGTTCTGAAACTACGACAAAAAGGAAATTCCGCCCGGTCAACCGGGCAGATCCGCCCGGTCGGGCGCGCAAGCACTTTTGGAGCCACTTTCGCCCGATTGACCGGGCAAACATCCCTTAGAGTCTGAAGAAAATTTTGTCTCGCCCGGTCGGGCAAAACCGCCCGGTCGACCGGGCGGGTAAACAACGATTTTTGCGTCAACTTGCGAAGCCTGTATCTCTTAAACCAGAAGTCCATTTGGGGCGTGTGACCTATCGTTGGAAAGCTCTTCAAGTCTAGTTTCCAACCCAACTGGAATTTCTTGATTCTAAGAAGCACATCAAAAGTTATGATCATAATAGTATACATGACTCCTTTTTCATATTTCTTCGAATGATTTTCCGCTTCGTTTTGGCTCAAACTCGTACTATGACATATCCATATGATCCTTATGCATCGTAGCTTCTTTCCAAGTGCTCCTAATCCTCAAGCTCAGCTAAATATACTCCAAATACGTTCTCATTATCTGAAATTCATCAAAAACAAGAAAACATACCGAATAGGAGTAGAATAACATAACTTAAGAATATGATGCAATGATGAACCTAAATATGAATCTAAATGCTCTAAAATGCAACCTAAATGCACCTTAACACTATATATAAATATGACTTATCACATACTTGGCACTCAATTCGCCCTTTTCCCAAATCTCATCACACCCTTAGTTGGTACTTTCTCACTTCGAACTCATCTTCCATTCGCTTCAAATCGGCATAACTCTTTTGCCTATCTTGAGCAGCTTGAATTCTAGCCTGAATCAACTTCACACTCTTGACAATCTCCTCAATGAATTCTGTCCCCAATACTATGTTCTCACTAAAATCATTCCAGCAAATGGGACTTCTACACTTCCTTCCATATAATGCCTCGAAAGGTGCCATCTTAATACTCGCATGATAGATATTATTGTATGAAAACTCAGTCAAATCTAATTGGTCTTCCCAACTACCCTGAAAATCAATAGCACAGGCTCTCAACATATCTTCCATAGTCTGGTTAGTCTTCTCAGTCTGACCATCAGTCGCAGGGTGAAAGGCAGTACTCATTTTCAACGTTGTCCCAAGATTTAATGGACCTTTTGCCAAAATTTCGAGAGGAATCTCGAATCACGATCTAAAATAATATTAGTTGGAACCCCATGCAATCTCACTACATGCTTAACATACGTCTTCGCAAGTTGCTTTTTCTTCCATGTCTCTTTGATTGGTATGAACACAGCTGACTTCGTCATACGGTCAACAATAACCCAAATAGTATCTTTGTCATTCCTTATTCTAGGCAAGGCTGTCACAAAATCCATTGATATGGAATCCCACTTCCATCCCGGAACCTCTAAGGATTGAACTTTCCCCATGGGTCGCTTATGATCTATTTTGACTTTTTGACAGGTTAGACACTTGGATACAAACTCAGCAACCTCACGTTTCATGTTTGGCCACCAATTGATCTGCTTAAGGTCCCTATACAACTTGTCACCCCCAGGGTGCACATAGTACGGTGTATTATGGCCCTCATCCATAAGACGTCTCTTAAGCTCATCACATTTTTGTGGTACACACCACCTCCCCTTGAACCTCAGACTGCCATCATCATGGATCTTAAATTCATCTTCCTTACCTTGGCCCATCTTCTCCTTAATCTTCTCTAGGTGCTCATCCCCAACTTGACCCTCTTTGATCTCGTCGAAAATTGACAATCCCAATGACAAAGCACTCAATCTTGCCTCGATCTCCCCAGGATTTAGGATTTCTAGGCTAAGTCTTTGCATATCTCGACACAACTCCTCAGGAACTATCAAGGCGTTCATGCTATGACTCGTCTTTCTACTCAACGCATCAGCGACTACATTTGCCTTCCCCTCATGATATTGGATGTCTAAGTCATAATCCTTTATCAACTCTAGCCATCTCCTCTGCCTCATATTGAGGTCTTTCTGGGTAAAAATGTACTTCAAACTTTTATGGTCGGTAAAGATCTTACAGGTTACCCCGTACATGTAGTGTCTCAAAATCTTCAAAGCGAACACAATAGCAGCTAACTCTAGATCATGGGTAGGGTAATTAGCCTCATAAGGTTTCAAGTGACGCGACGCATACGCAATCACCTTCCCATTCTGTTGTAACACACATCCCAAACCATTCTTCGAAGCATCACTATATACCTCAAATCCCTCATTCCCATCAGGCAGGGTCAAAACAGGTGCGGAGGTCAAACATTCTTTTAAAATTTGAAAAGCTTCCTCACACTTCTCACTCCACTCAAATTTTGACTCCTTTTTCATCAAGTTGGTCATAGGTCTCGCTATTTTTGAGAAATCTCTCACAAATCTTCTGTAATAGCCAGCTAGACCTAGGAAGCTTCAAATATCAGACACATTCTTCGGAGTTGGCCATTCACTCACAGCTTGAATCTTAGCAGGATCTACAGAGACTCCTTCCTTAGACACATCGTGACCTAAAAATGCTACCTTCTCCAAACGAAACTCACACTTAGAGAACTTGGCATACAATTGATTCTTCCTAAGCGTCTCCAATATGATTCTCAAGTGCTCATCGTGCTCTTTTTCATTCTTCGAATAGATCAGAATATCATCAATGAATACAACCACGAACTTATTTAGGAACTCATGAAAAATCATATTCATTAAGTCCATAAATATGGCAGGTGCATTAGTTAACCCAAAAGGCATTACAGTGAACTCATAATGACCATAACAAGTCCTAAATGCAGTCTTAGGGATATCCTTATCAGCTACCCTCAACTGGTGATACCCCGAACGTAAATCAATCTTTGAAAACACGCTCGCTCCATTCAATTGATCGAATAGGTCATCTATCCTAGGCAAATGATACTTGTTTTTTATGGTTACGTTATTCAATTCTCTATAATCGATACACAACCTCATACTCCCATCTTTCTTCTTAACAAATAATACAGGAGCTCCCCAAGGTGATGCACTAGGTCTAATATAACCCTTATCGAACAATTCTTGCAATTGCGTCTTCAACTCACTCATCTCCGGAGGTGTCATTCTATAGGGTGCTTTAGATATAGGAGCAGTTACAGGAACTAAGTCTATGGTGAACTCAACAGCTCTAACAGGCAGCATACTCGAAATCTCACTCGGAAACACATCCATAAATTCATTCACAATCGGAACATCTTCAATATTTACCCCAGTTTCTTTACTCACATCTTGCACACTACAGAAATATAACTCACATCCCTTCTTCATCAACTTCTTTACTTGCATTGCGAAGATAATCCCAAAGTTCTTGGATTTCCCAAAACGTCTATACGAAGTCAGCTTACCCAAAGGATTCCTTAAAACTACTTTATGAACTTCACAATCTATCTTGGCCTTGTATAAACTTAGCCAATCCATCCCCAGAATTACATCTAGGTCTCCCAGATTAAACTCTATCAAGTCAGAAGGAAAAACACAGTCTCCTATCTTCAGAGGCAAATTTCTGAACAACATGGTACACCTTATGGTCTCACCAGTAGGTATACTAACAGGCAAATCAATCACCTCAAAATCTACTAACCCCAGACTTTTAATAACAGACGATGAAACAAAAGAATAAGTCGCCCCCCGAATCAAATAATGCTTTAACTAGCACGGAGTTAATAGAAAAAGTACCAGATACTACGTCGGCAGATCGTTCAACTTCATTACGACTCATCACGAATAGTTTGCCCGGGGCCTTGTCTTGGTTGTTCTCACTAGCAGGTTTGTTATAGTTTCCTTGATTGTTCTGTGCCCCTGCAGGCTTCGAACCCTGATTTCCCGGCTCGTTAAATCCAGACCTCACTTGGTTACTACCCCCATTGCGATTTTGCTCTTTCTTTTGCTTAGCAAAGCACTCATACTCCCTATGACCCTTCTTCTGGCAGTAGTTACAAGTCACTGGGTCTCCTTTATAGTCTCTACCAGGGTGGTTGTTGCTACACTTCTTGCAGTGATACACTCTTTCAGCTCGACCCTTATTGCGGTTATCCTGGTTGTTGCTTCCCTGGAAATTCCCATGACCATTCCTGTTTTTCTTGAAATTCCCAGAGTTTCCCCCAGCATTAAAGTCCTTCCTTTTCTCACCTACCACAGTATTCTTTTTCTCCCACCTCGACTAGAGTCCATAAATGTGGGCGGCTCTCCCATACACAATATTTAGGGATGTAAAGGTCTCACCTCCTAACCCTAGCTGTATCTCATCAGTCAACCCTTGCTCAAACCTCTGAGCCTTCAGTTCCTCAGTGGCTACAACCTCAGGTGCAAACCTTGACAATGCTATGAATTTATTGTAGTACTCAGAGATGGTCATACTACACATCCTAAGGTTAATGAATTCCTAGGCTTTCTGCTTCCTCATAAACGCAGGGTAAAACTTTCCTCTCAAGGCAATCACAAAAGCATCCCAATCAAATCCTTCCACAACACTCAGTCTGGCTCCATTCTCCCTCCACCATAAATCAGCCTCATCCTTAAGGTATAGCACAGCCTGACCCACCCTCAAATTCTCAGGACAGTTCACAGCCCCAAAAAGTTTCTCAAACTCCCTAATCCAGTTTTCTAGAAAGGTAGGGTCAGCTTGTCCCTTATAGTATGGTGGCTTAACCTTAGCTAGCCTTTCAAACATGTCCCCAGCAGTCTCAGGACGCTCAGCTCTCTCCTGAGTCAATTTTTTCGCCAAGAGGCGAATAGCATCAGCTAGGTCGTTGTTGTTAGCCATCCTACTTCGCGACCTGAAAGTAATATAACTCTACTTTAGGTTTCAATATAGCTTATTTGTCAATCTTAGAAGGCAACATTTGATTTGATCAACAAAGATCGCCTCAACAAACAATTTCTCAAACAGTTGCAAGTACAACATAAAGTGTTATCTAGTAACCACTTAATCATCCATGAAGAAATATTCACATCAGATCACATAAGTAGAACGAACAAGAATTTAATCACATAATAAAAATTTAAATAATAAAAATATTCCCAACACGTGCCCAGAATAAATTCTTGCTTACTCATATAAATAAATGATTAACTTTTATTCCTCCAAAAGGGTATTATTAAATAATTGCTACTATAACATTATATTTTCCTAAAACAATGGTACTATAAAACAACTCTAATCACTGTTGGCCAACTATCCGACATTATTATATTAATATACTATATTGTTTCCTCCAATCGTAAATATATATAGAATAACCTAAGGTACCACATTATCATTCTTGTCCTCAGATTCCTTGTATCGTTCAAGTACGAAGATCTCATCTTCAAACTCATCTATGTCCTCATCATAATATTCAACGTATCTCCTTTGTCTTTTAGATCTCCTTGTAGGTTGAGGCTCTTCATCCTCTGACTCTAAATCAGTTTCAAACCTGAAGGATGCACGGTAAATGTCCCGATCTGGTCTGACCCCTAGCATGGTCGAACTCCACAATGAGCTCATCATCACTGGTCACCCCTGACCTTAATATTTTACGCATAACCCAATCTAGACCGGTATAGTTATTATCACTGACAGGTACATTATCATCGTCACCTTCATCATCACTTATTACCATGGGATTTTGGTAACTTCCTACTCTGGCAGACATGATTAAGGATCTACAACAAATACATATATTCAATAATATATTTAGCACTCTCCATGTACGCAGTTCCCAACAATAACAATAAAAAGTTGCCATTAACATCATAGGCACAAGAATGTAACAATCAGCAAGGAAGAAAGATATAAACAGTTAGCAGGGAAGAAAAATAATAACATGCTGAACTAACTATTTAATGCAGGCATATAATATTTCTATCCTATATGCCCTTCCTATACTACCCATTCTCACAATACAACAAATAAAACTTTAAAGGTAATAAAATAATGCAGACACTCCTTATACTTTCAAATAAAATAATAATAAGTGTCGAAAAAATTTCGACAAAAAAAAAAAGGACATCTTAAAAAAAAATCTCGAACCATAAATAAAATTCAAAAAAAAAAATTGGACAATAAAAAAAAAATTCGGACAAAATAAAAAATTTCGAACCATATAAAAAAAATTCGGACTCCTCTTAGGAAAAAAAAATTCAAACAATCTATTCTTATTCCCAATTTAAGGTAATAACGTTTTTCAATAAGTAGGAGCAATTCTAAGAGTTTATTCAAATAACTAGTAAGTTAGTTAGGCGCCTAAAAGTTTTGAAAATAACCTAAAGCTCCCAGACCAATTTGTAACACCCCGACAATTCTCTCTTTTCTAAAATACCTTTTTATTATAAAACATAGAGAATTATCAAAGTATTATCGCCCGTGTGAAAACGTATCGGCTTATTCAGAATTTTGCAGCGGAAATATATATATATATATATATATATATATATATATATAAAACTAAACTTCATACTTTAAATATAATAAAGGACAAATTGATTTAATTAGTCCCAACTATGGGCGCCCTGACAAAAATAGTCCCAACTTTCATTTTTTATTGTTCAGCCCCAACTTTTGAGGGTCCTTTACAATAGCAGTCCTAGCAGGTTTTCAACCTGCTGTAACAGGTAAACTTTGCTAAAAAAAAAAAATTTCTGTCTTCTTCCTCCTCTTTCCTCCCTCCTTCCTTCACTGCTCCCTCCTCCTCTCCTCTGCCACCCAACCCCCTCCTCTTCCACCACACTACCCCTCTCATCCACCTCCCTTAATTGTCACCACTCCCCACCATCCTCTCCGCCGTCCTCAAAACTCCTTTACCTCCCCCACCACCATCTCCCCCCGTCCCACCCTCCCCCGCCACCGATACCCCCGCTCCCAAAAGCACTCACCGCCCCCAACCACCCACTCCCCCGCCCTTTGATGTCAATACTGATACCTTTGATGGCTAATGTCGTGGACTTGTGTCCTGCTACCACCTGCCCCACCCCGAAACACCTCCCCCACCCCCAAAACACCTCCACCACCCTCGAAATCACCATCGACACACCCGCCTCACCCCTGAAAAACCTCCACCAGCTTCAAAACCAACCCGAAATTCTAGAAGAGAAGGCGAGAGCGAATGGGGAGGATGCGGGGCCTGGATTGGGGGTCGGAGGGTGGCGGCGAGCGATAGAGGGGTTTCTAGGGGGCTGCGAGGTGGGGGGTTGGGAGAAGGTTGTGCGGGGGGTGGGAGTAAGGTTGGGGGGGTTGGAGTGCGTGGCCGGGGATAGGGCAACGGGTGGGCTAGGAGGGTGGGGGTAGGCTTGGGGTGGACTGGGTTGGTGGTGGGGTTGGGACAGGGAGGGGGGCTGCAGGTGGCGGCAATGGTGGCTGGATGGTGGTGGGGTGGCAGGGGAAGGAGAGGAAGGAGGGAGGAGAGAGAGAGAGACTGAAAAAGGATGTAGAAGAAAGAGGTGAAAATAAAAAGGGAAATTTCCTCAGGTACCCCTGAGGTTTGGCGTAATTCCCAAGATACCCCCCACATTTGGGGAATTCCTCATATACCCCTGAGGTTTGTGTTTGTGCTCAAAATACCCTTACTAATGACGGTAGGCTAACGCCGTTAATTTTTTTTTTCTCTCTCTCTTCCGTTTTCTCTCTTTCCTCCCACCATCCTCCATTGATGAACCTCCAAACTTTCTCTCTCCTCCCACCATCCTCCCACCATCCTCCAAGCTTTCTCTCTCCTCCCACCATCCTCCAAGCTTTCTCTCTCCTGCCACCATCCTCCAAGCTTTCTCTCTCCTCCCACCATCCTCCAAGTAGTAATTAAAACTAAAAAAAAAAAATGAAAACCACTTTAGGTGGGATTTGAACCAGCGATGGAGAACCCGAGAGATACATCATCATCAGTTGAACCAGTGCAGATTTTGTATATAATCAATGGCGGACTACAAACCAGTAATTAATTTCTGGAAAAAAATTCAGCTACATCTAAGAAAAATAATCAGAAAATTTTGTGTCGAAAATCAAATTAAAGTTTTTTTTGATAAGCTAGATCTAGAAATTTAAAATTGATGGAAGATCCGGAAAATGAGATTCGTGGATTTTGGAAAGAAGAAAGTCGGAGTTTAAGGATTCAAAGAATAAAATGGAGGAGAGAGAAAGATGGCAGTGAATGGGGTTTTTTGGGTACCGAAAAACAGAGAGGTAGGATGGTGGGAGGAGAGAGAAAATTCTGAGAAAATTGGAGAAAGCTTGGAGGATGGTGGGAGGAGAGAGAAAATTCTGAGAAAATTGGAGAAAGCTTGGAGGATGGTGGGAGGAGAGAGAAAGCTTGGAGGTTCATCAATGGAGGATGGTGGGAGGAAAGAAAGAAAACGGAAGAGAGAGAGAGAAAAAAAAAATTAACGGCGTTAGCCTGCCGTCCATAGTAAGGGTATTTTGAGCACAAACACAAACCTCAGGGGTATCTGAGGAATTCCCCAAATGTGGGGGGTATCTTGGGAATTATGCCAAACCTCAGGGGTACCTGAGGAAATACCCCAAATAAAAATGAAAAGGGAAAATAAGGGTTAATTCGATTTTTCACCTGTTTAGCAAGTCACCGGTCCACTAGGACCACCAATGTAAATGGGGGAGGGGTTAAAGTTGGGACTAAAGAATAAAAAACGATAGTTGGGACTGTTTTTGTCAGGACAGTCAAAGTTGGGACTTACTAAATAAATTTTCCTATAATAAACAAACAAAGTGCCTAAAACCAACATACGAAAAATGTCTACTTCAAAACCAAACTTAACATGATATGTTCCTACTAAAGCAACAGACAAAACAGTTTGTTACACAAGGTCTCCATTCCCAATTTTCCAATGATGCAAACCTGCACACCTGTAGATGTCAATGCTCTAAAGAATCTGCTCACCAAAATGGGTCATCACATGATCAATAAGGCAAAGCCATGATCAACTCATACAAACAAAGCACGTAATCAGCAAAGCTGAGTACTACATAGTAATAAATAACATTCCTAACATGATACTAACAAAATAATAAACGAGGATAAATAATAATATAACAATATAACATTCTCGAGATAACTTCTACTTGAACTAAACTTTAATCATCTTTTTATTACTTTAATGGAATAGTTATTGGACCGAGTTGTCTAACTAAAAATCAGCCTTCCCTAGGAAGACGAAATATGGGGGCGACTCCGTATTCCATAATGACCTGCGATATCGAGGAAATTTTGAATAAAAAGAGGAAAGGTGGCCAATCCAATTCCCAGAAAAAGCCATGGCACGCTCACCATGTACCCCAACTCCTGATTGTCCAACTTCATACGTGCACCAGTCTAAAGTTTATTACTATCCAAGTTACACTTTACGTGATTTACAATTTATTACTTATTATGACACACAAGTAATACAAAAATCACAAATCAAACATTCACAACTGAACTTCTTTTTATCTTAGGATTAAAATAAGTGATCATACAACCTACAATCCAAGATTAATCCCTTTTTATTCTAGTCCTTCTTATTTGTTGAACCTAGCCAACAATCAACTTACCTTTCAAAGGCATAAATCATCAACTTACCAAATAAGGCCCACAGTCCTCATAGAGTAGTGAAAATAATAATATAAGGGAACACATGATTTAAACATGATCCAACTCACTAAATATATTAATTCCCCCATGTAAATTAATAAATAAAGTTCTCAATTCAACATGCTTGCATCAATATTCCATACAAACATGATATTCAACTCATAATCAAATCTCATCCTTACATGTTCGCACATAAGCATAAAACATGTAAAATCCAATCATAATAGAAATCATATATGAACTTACAAAGTTCCTATACATGATACTACAACTTTTCCTTCCTAAAATCATGATACTACTCACATAACACATAGGTATGTACGTACCTTGTATAAACAAACTGATAGGCCACCGTTAATCACTTTAAAAGTCGCCTACTGAAAATTCTCCGCCTAAAACAACCAATATAACTTAAAGTCAATACTCTAATTAAATTTCAGCAACTTTAAAATACTTTAAATCCTCTTTAAAAATATTTAAAAGTTGTTTTTAATATTAAAACTTCAAATACTATTACTTCCTAGCATAGTATTACTATACTAGTCATTAAAATCCAACAAACTCCCTTAATAACATCTTTTTCTAAAAATTCAAGCAGCATATAATTTATTAAAACCCTCTTTGAACACACTTAAACATGCTTAATTTCATAAATTAAATCAATCTCATAGTTTATAACATGCTACTATGATTTTCCAATATTTAACACCCTAAAAATTCATGCTTTGATAATTAAAACTCAATCTAAAAATAATAATCAAATCTGAAATTTTATTCTTTTAATACACAATATATATAATTCATGATTAATCATTAAAACAGTAAATTAAGGTTATTAATCATGATTAGTACCAAAATAAAGCATAAAAATATGATCTTTAATTGAAACTTGAGGAGGAAGAAAAGAATTTAACCAACGAATCGAAGGAACAAGGAGCACAAGATGCCGGAAATAGTACGGCAAAGACCGCGGCAGCGAACCTGGTCGGACGTGGTGGTGGTGGTTGAGTGTTTGTGACGTTTCTTGGCGAAGAAGAAAGTGTTTCTTGAAGAAGAAGAAAGAAAATTAGAAGAAGAAAAATAAGAACGTGAAAGAGAGAGAAAGGGCGTCGGTTATAGTGAGGGAGGAGAGAGAAAATTTGTGTGGTAAAATAATTTAGGTTTATGGGTATTTATAGTTTCCCTTTTGTGGGCTTAGGGAAAAATAGAATTGCGCTTCAAATAGAGTTTGGTGATGAATAGGATTGATGATTGAACTCCTAACATCACTAGGATTAGCATTTGGGTTCCTCAAGCCCATTTAAACTTCTTTTTCCAAATCCAATTAGTATTTCAAACATTTTTCAAAGCATGCCTAACAAAACATTTTAACTTCCTTAAATCCTTAAAATAATTCCTTTGACTTTTAAAATGGTCAACCTTTGAAATATAAAATCATTAAAATACTAATATATATTACAATATAAATAACTATATATTAAAATATATTTATAAAATTCATAAAAATACGGGGGATTACATATGGAGTATGAGGATGAGACTAATTTAACCGTAGCACAAAAGAAGCAACTCGAGGAAGATAGAATGAAGGATGCTAAGGTGTTGTATCTTATACAAAATGTGGTTAATGATACAATATTCCCAAGAATACTGAGGTCTGACTCGGCAAAGGAGACTTGGGAGATCCTGCAACAAGAATTTGAAGGAGATGGCAATGTGAGAAGTGTTAAACTCTAGTCTTTAAGAAGAGAATTTGAAAACTTAAAAATAAAAGAAGGGGAAGTTATGAAATATTATTTTTCAAAGGTAATAGAAATTGTGAATCAAATGAAATCATATGGAGAAGACATTTCAGATGAAAAAATTGTGAAGAAGGTTTTTATTAAGTTTAACGGAAAAATATGATAACATTGTTGCTATTGTTGAAGAAACAAAAGATATATCAAAAATTACGGTGGAGCAACTTATGGGATCTTTGGAGTCCCATGAACAAAGGAAAAGTCGGCATATCATTGAAGAAATAGTTGAGACTGCTCTTGCAGCAAAATTTAAGAAAATGCCCAAGAAAAATGTTGAGGATGTAGACGAAGAGAAATCATTGACAGGTATGAATCAAAAACTTTACTGCAATATTTGCAAAAAAACTAACCATGATACTGCAGATTGTTGGCATAAAGGAAAGCCACAGTGTTGGCAATGCAAGAGGTTTGATCATGTAGGAAATAATTGTAGGACCAAGAAAAACAATGGGATTGCCAATTTTGGCGAAGAAAATCAAGAAGAAACTTTATTTTGAAGTTTGCTAATGACATGAGCATTAACGAGTTGGGTTGGTGACATGAGCACCAACAACAAAAGAAAATTTGGAGAAAAAATATTTTGGGCGGCGATGACGTGACACGAGCATCAGTAAGATAGTTGGTAACATGAGTACCAACGAGAAGATCAGAAGAATTGAGAAGTCATATTGACAAGATGGAGGTTGGTAACATGAGTACTAACATGGGAACTCAAATTCTCAAAAGAACATATCCTCTGGTGGTTGGTGACAAGTTCATCAACAAGATTTTCCTTTGAAGAATTTTGGAGTACAAGATTTTTCAGATTAGGGGGAGTGTTAAAATAATAATCTAGAAAAATCTAGGATATACCATGAAAATATCTGTGTAATAATCTAGTGTAAGTAGCTAGAAAAATCTAGTTAAAGTCGTAGATAAAATATCCAAGAATTATCTAGACATATTACTATCCTAAGCTACCTAGACTAAACTAGAAAAAAATGAAGAGTTAGCTTAAGTTGGTTGATCACCGACATAGTGCACTATATATATGCACTAGTTGTAAACTTGTAATGGTGAGGTAATGAATTCACAAATTTCACAAGTAAACTCTCCCTTTGTATCTCCATATTATTATTTTCACTCAACTACAACAACATCAATTTCATTTTTGATAAAAACATAAAGCCCACTACACTTCCATCATATAATTTCCATCATAGTGCATAGGTTTAGCTATATATTTGTTTTTAGCTTTATTCAACAAAATTGATAAATATGGTATAGTTAATTAAAGATATTATTTTCATAATTAATATCTAATTTCTATTATGAGAATAATATCTTTAATTAACTATGTCATATTTATCAACTTTGCCGAATAAAGCTAAAAACAAATGGCTAAACCAATGCACTAGGTGCATAGGTTATAAAAACTCTTTCGGTAAAAAACAAGCCCGCTAACCCACGACCACGGGGATTAGAAATACACATGTTTGTATGAAATATATTCCAATGCAAAAACATTTAATATTTTTCTCTTTTCTATTTAAAGCATTTAATCTTTTTCTATTACTCATTAATTGATTAACTCCCCTAACGAGGCCGAAGTAAATTATATGGATAAAAAATAACAATATATGTTCTTTTGGGGTGTCCATTAACTTTTGCCTTATTATTTATTATTATTATTATTATTATTATTATTATTATTGTTATTGTATAATAATGATACTTGTTATTATTTTAGTTTAGTTTAGCTCAGTTCAGCTCAAAATAATAGGCCTAAGAGCATCATTACTTTTTTTTTTTTGACAAAGGGGGAAACAAAAAAACAAACGAAGAAAACAAATCCAGAAGTAAATCGTGAGCAAGTTTGAGCACATCTCTTAGCCACATTGTGTGCTTTTTGAACCAGCTGACAATTTACTTTAAGGAGGAGATACCATTGAAGGTTTCCTGCCATTTCTAAGATTTGTCCTATAGACTAGTAGATAGAACTAGAAATTGTTGACATTGGAGAGAGGGAAGAGATGAGATTGGAGCAGTCAGTGTGAATGGTCACACGCTGGTAGTGCCTTTTTCCAATCCACAAAAGTGAGTGAAGGAGGGCTTGAGCTTCTGTGTGGATAGCTGAGGTGGCCAAACCATAGGAGCCTCCTCATGCAAAGAGCTTTCATTTGGGTCTTCAAGAATCCAAGCAAAACCCGCAACACAAGAATTTTTATCCCATGCAAGCATCAACTGGATAATATGATCCGTGTATCCATCCTTTGAAAGACCCATATGAATTCCCATAAAGCTAGGCGGAAGATTTAGATCATTTTCAGGAGCGAGGGTGGAGAAAACGGAGTTTAGGCATGAAAGAGAAGGTGTCCAATTGTTGTTGTTTGTGCTGAATAGTAGCCATTTGTTGCACAATAGTAGCAACATTTGCATAAGTCCCACGAAACACGCGGTCATTTCTATGGATCCAAATACTCCAGAGAGACCAAATAAACTGCTGGATACGGAGACTGTGAATACCATCCTCGCTTTTGAAAAGCAGGATATAGTTGATAATCCAATCTGAACACGAAAGATTATCATTTTGTGGTGAATAAGTGTGAAGAGGAATGTCTTATTGCTAGGTAGCTCGAGCAATAGGGCAAAAGCGGAACAAATGATCAGTTGATGACTTGATTCTATGTAGGGATGGGTCTGGGTCGGGTCCACCCAGACCCGATGGGTCTAGATTTTTCAGACCCAGACCCGCTGGGTCTAGCGGGTCCATGTGTCATAACTGGGTCCTTTTTAGTTTTTAGTTTTCATCACATTTTTGAATCTATGTAATTAAAAAAATTCGCACTAATATGTATAGGTTATGCATCCATGGGTAAAGCATTATCTAAACAAAATTTTAAAAATTAACTCATAAAATCTTAAAATGTTACAACTTACAAAGTTACAAGTCTTAGATGTAGTTACAAGTTACAACACTAAGTCACTAACGAGTTCACAAAAACACAACTCATAAAACCTTAGAGGTTAGGTATTTTTTTTTTTTAATATGTAAATGGGTCTGCGTGTCGGGTCTGGGTCAATCATATGTGGACCCGGACCCGACCCATGCTCTTTAGGACCCGGACCGGACCCGGACCCGTTGGGTCTAAAATTTCTGGACCCATACCCTTATAAATGGGTCGGGTCCTGGCGGGTCTGGATCCAGGACCCATTGCCATCTCTAATTCTATGTCTTGAGTTCACACATCACAATAGGGGGAGATAGGAATAGCCCTACGATGCAGTTGGTCTTTTGTGGGGATTTTGTCATAAAGGAGCTTCCATATAAAAAAAACTTCCACTTCGGAAGGTTGAGAAGGTGCCAGAGGATCTTGAAAATGTTTGGATTCAAGGTAGGCGAATAATGGTTAGTATGAGATTGGCAAAGGAAAGCATAATGTCACGGGTGGCATTCCACGGCCCACAACATCGTTGGGCGCAAGCGGCGCGTGGGGGCAAGGCCAGGCGATGGCCCGACAAGGGGCAAAATGGCACAAGATATCGGTGGGCCAAACGAGCTCCAAAAGGGCTCAAATATTGGGGTCCGCCATATTTTGGGCCAATGAAGATAATGGTCGAGCCAGATTTTCAATTTGAGGCCCAAAAACAGGTCATGGTGCACAGGTATTCTCGATGGTGCACCGGAAGCTTCTAGAAGGGCCTAGCAAGGTCTTGGAGGTGAGCTTCTAGGCTAGGGACTTCTAGAATGTGTCTAGAATTTTCCTTGCTTGTACATATATGGTGTATAGTTCTAGAATGTACTAGGGAAGTACATTGTGTAGAACCCTCCAATTGAGGAGGTGCGGAACTTTCTAGAATTAGGGGCAAGGTAAGATGGAGGGCTATAAATAGACATCCCCTCCTCATTTGTAAATCATCCAACATTGTATTCTCTCTCTAGAGCAATATAAGAGCATTCTTATAAATTCTCTCTCTAGCCATCTTTCCATACTTAGCCAATTTCGTAGCACACTTAGCTTAGCCAAGCTAACCAAGCTAAGCAATCGGGTGCCCTGACTTGCCTTCTGACGGGACTGTGAAGCAAGTGGGCCACGTATAGCGACTAGGGAAGGGTCGGTACGTGACAATAAGCTGACTTTGAAGTGAACTTTCTCGAGGAACTATGCTTCCAAACCATAAGGAGAGCATCATTACTTATGAAAAATAAATGGTCATCCCTATCTCTATACAACTTTCTCTCTCATCCTCTAAAAAATTGAAAAATTCTAGACGGTGACCATGTGTTTTCCAAAATTCTAGATGGTGAAAACAATATTTTATCTTCATTCTAACTAGATGGTGACCTTTACTCTTGTATAAATTAACTTCCACGACCTTACGTTTTAAAAGTATGTCAACAAACTATTATCTAATTAACGAAAAAGGTTTTTTTTTTCTTAAAAATTATATTTTCCTTGTTCTCCGTGTAACTTCAATATGGTGAAGGTCTCTTCGCTATATAGCTCCAATCTTCATAGTTAGTCTATACTTCATCCAAGTCGCCGCTTTTTTTGATGCATTATTAAAGAGGTTCAACGGCTATTTATGAAGATTAGAGTTAGAGATCCCACTACATTAAAATTATATTGAGAACGAGAAAACTTTTCTTCTTAATAAAAAGTCATTTTTTTCTTAATTAGCTAGATAAGGGTTTATCAACGCAATATAAGAAAATAAGGTCATGAAAGTTACTTTCTACAAAGTTAAGGGTCGCCATCTAAAATGAAGAAATAAAATTTCCACCATCTAGAATTTAGCAAAATAAAAGGTCACAGTCTAAATTTTCTAAAAAACCTTCATAAACCATGATCAAATTCATAAAATCATTTCACTCATGACTTAAAAAAAACCATCATCCTTCATTCCTTCTAACCTTTTCTCATACTTTTGACCATAATACTCAAGCACATTTAAAGGGAAAATGAAAACATTCAAAAGTATATAAAATATAACATAATGGGTGTCTATTTATAGTTTTTAAAAAGTTATGGCTGATGGGCTTTTATTTCTTTCAATATGTATTTCCTCATATATATAATTTTAAGTTTTTGAATGGATTAAACAAAAAAAAATTGAAAAGTTATTACAAACTTCATTTGTTTTTTAGTTGCTACACTTCTTGTTTTCACGCTATCCAATGTATTACTATTTTAATCAATAATATCTTTAATTACGCATAGTGTATAATTATAAAAAAATGTGATATTGTGAAATTATGCATTAATATCAATTAAACAAGATCTCACTTGATTATGTTATATATTATACATAAAAATTAACAAATGAGATAAGATTAGTTGATGAATAGTGGTCACTAGGGCTGCTTATCGGTCGAGCCGAGCCCGAACTGTGGTCTGCTCGGCTTGTATTCGTTTAAGTTTAGTCGAGCTCGAGCCGAGCTTGAAGCTTAACGAACCGAACTTTGTTCGAGCCGAGCTTTGCCAAATGTTAAACGAGCCGAGCTCGAGCTGTTCACGAACAAACTTGACTCTTTATCACCCCTTGTTTTGTACATGATTAATTTGTTTTTTCTTTTTAATATTTGATTTTTATAGGTTTTCTTTTATACAAAGGAACTATTAACTTATTATTATGTGATATCTAGGTAAATATATTTATTTATATACATAAATATATTATTTTTCTATATAAAAGTATAATCGAGCCCGTTCACGAGCTCTCGAGCCGAGCTTTGCCTAGCTCAGCTCGGCTCGTTAAAGTCTTGAGCTGAGTTCGAATACGATCCGAGCCAGTACGAGACAAGCTTTGACCGGGTCGAGCCTGAACTGTTCGCGAACAGGACATACTCATTATCACCCCTAGTGGTCACTACGCAAATATAGCAACTAAATAAACGTGGAGGAAATATCTGTTAATATTCGATTGGCTTAAAATTCTCATGACCCTTTTTCAAGTTTGATTACATGATATGATCAAATTTCTATTTGGTCATATACTATAACCCAAAGTTTTGGTGCATTTGATCATAAGTGACATATATATTTTTTTTTTGGGCCATATTTTAGTTAGTTATTTGATGAGAATGCTCTAGAGAATGAACAATGGGTTTCACAATGTCGTCGTATGTAAGTTTCACAATATCATGTGGGCCCACGTCAGAAACCAATGGAGGAGTGAGAAAGCTCATTTTGGAGAAGGTGGATAAGGAATTAGCAAGAGGTGATGAAAGGGCTGCCCTCTCTCTTGTCAAGCAAGCCCAAGCTCAGCCCGACGGGCTCCGCTGCTTCAGTGCTGCACGCCAGGTTCAGTTTCCCAATTATGTTTTTCTTTCAATTTACTACTATATGAATATGATTCTTTGAATATATATATATATATATATATATGATCATGCCTGTTTTATATAGTATGCTTGGTTGTAATTGCTTTTGTTTTCCTGAGTGGGTATGTTACCAAAAACTTGAGCTTTGACACAATTTTGGATTTTATTCATATGGGTCTGTGGTAATATTATTCTTAATGATGAATTAGACTGCAATTAATTGATAGTTTTTTTCAATTGAGCTTTAAAATAATGAAGAAATGGTAGTATGTATAGACTATGGTAGCATTGTACCATAGTCCATATAATTTACAGGAGATGAATTGTAATATATTTCATATTTGTGATTCAACATAACCTCAGTATACAATGTGGTTGCAATCTAGGATATGTCAGATAGGATTCCTGGAAACATGAATGTCTGAAATTTTAGGCTCCGGCTTCCGGATGGTGGGTTGGAAAATATTTTCAATCGAAGATGATTTTCCGTGAAAAGCATTTTGGTTAGAGAGATAATAATGATTGGAAATGAAAGGGGGAAAGATGGAGGGGAGTAAGGTGAAGAATAGGGAGGAAAATGTGGCGTTCTTTCCTTTGATTTTTGAAAATGTTTTTTCACTCTTAGAGAATTATTTTCCACCATTTGGTAAACTCTTTTCCACCTTTTATAAACCAAACATAGGAAAATGGGAAAGCGAGTTTTTCGCCCCACCAAACACTATCTTAAACATCTTATATTTATCACAACTTTGGAATAATTTATACTCCCTATCACCAACTCTGGTGGTGGTAATCATCAAAACTATTCAAAGTGATATTTAACTTGTCGTACTAGTATCAAAAGATGCATGTCTTTAGTCTATTTGAAATATTAATTCAAAGAAATGGTCATATTTTTGGGCATTTTTCCTTTATGTATTGCACTAGTTTGTGGGTGATTTCTGAAAATGTCATTTTCAAAGGCTTTGCTTATCTATTTGATTATTAGTTACATGTTTTTCTATAGACTTTGGAATCTCAAATATTGCAAATACATTGCAACTAGTTTTTGGTTTTGATTGTTCCTTTAACAAGGAGTATGCAAGTCTCTGTTTGGCTAGAGGATCTTGGCTTCTAGTTGACCAGGTTGCATATATCGGAATTTATGTCATTGAGGCTATGTGGTACTTTCTTACATTTGAGCCTGTGAATCTATGTTTTGAACTTTTGTAACCAGTGTCCAACTCCTCACTCAAGACATCGGATATGATATTAAGTCCCAACCTTCGAACAATTCCATTCACTCAAAATTATTTAGTTTTTGAAAATAATTACATTCCCAACAGGAACCTGGTTTTTGTCTCAAAGTCGAAATGTGAAATATCGATTAAACATTGCGGTATCTGATGAAAGTGTAAGCAGTGCAGGTGCCTCAGAGACTGTATACTTTGGATGAATTGAAGCTGAATGGAATTGAAGCCGCATCTCTCTTGTCTCCTGTGGACACAACCCTTGGTTCAATTGAAAGGAACCTGCAGATTGCTGCAGTCTTGGGTGGTGCTGCTGCATGGAATGCCCTTGAACTTACTGCCCAGCAACTCCTGTACATCTCTTTGGGATTGTTGTTCTTGTGGACATTGGACTTGGTAACTTCTGTTTATTTGTCAAGCTTGAGAAATCATAAATGCTTTTCCACCTAGAGTGTTTCAGTTCGCCAATTTTTTTTTCTATTTTTGTTCAATAAAAATGTTTTCTGCAAATGATTCTTGTGGTTTTTTTTACTAGCTAGCTTTATTCAATTATCTATATATTTATTCCAATAATATATGGTAAATTGGTAATTCTATATGAGCTTTTTGTTTTTTGTTTTTGTTTTTGTTCTGTTTTGGGGGTGGAAGCACATGTGTGCAGTTGTTTTAATGTGAGATTTCTTATGCTTAGAGTGAAATTAAAACTGGTGAGATGGTTTAGCTCCTACTTTTGGTAAGATGAAGCTTTTATAAGGTAAAGGCTCATGGAAGATCTTTCAGAGAGAATCAATGGATTAAGTATTTGTATACAGATAACTACTTTGATTCTGCTTTTGCAATTATGAAGTAAAGATCAGTGGAATATCTTTTCTGAGAATCCCAATCTCTTTTTGTTATTGTTGCCAGAGCTCTTAGATTTGTCATTTCATTATCCCTACCAAACTGAAAGGGCTCTTGTGGAGACTGATGTCTATATGTGCATTCCCATAAGTACCTTGCCAAAAACAAATCAAGTGGTTCATGATTCCTATTATTCTCTTCAATTATGTGATTATGTCAAAATGTCACACATGTAATAGTTGCTTAAATGTGGTGGACATGGTGCTCGTTATAGTTTTCATATATGTAGTGAACAATGTGGTCGCTTCATTTTTTCTGTGAATTCTAACAGGTTTCCTTTGGCGGAGGCATTTCTGGCTTGGCTCTTGATACAATCGGTCATACTTTCAGCCAAAAGTATCACAACCGGGTTATTCAAGTAAGCATACTTGTATAAATATCTCTTTGCTTGAAGCTAATATGCATAGTCTTCTTAACTATTTAAGCTTTAAAAAGTAAATGGGCGAGAACCTTTAAGGGCTTCCCTTTTTCTCCGTATGCTGTGATATTACTTTATATCCCTTATTTGACCAGAAAAACGAATATCAATTGCAGCACGAGGCTGGACACTTTCTTATTGCCTACTTGATCGGCATCCTTCCAAGGGACTATACACTTTCAAGTTTAGAAGCTTTGAGGAAAGAAGGATCTCTTAATGTTCAAGCAGGGACAACTTTTGTAGACTTTGAGTTTATTGAGGAAGTATGCAAAACTCTCTATAATTTGAGGATCTTCTCTCCCATTCATCATTCTTTCTGACATACTGTTCAGCAATGTTTCCAACTAGTTTAGAAGTTTGAAGCCTTTGATTAGAGGTGTCCACTGGTCAGGACCAGTCATGGCCTGGCTAGAACGGGTCGCTTTGGTGGTGGGGTGGTAGGTGAAAGTGAAACTCCCAGCTCAACAACAAAAGATTTCAAAAAATAATGACAAAAGTGGCCACTTGGACAAACCTGGTTGCTTCATGGGCCGGTTATGGCTCGCCACACTCTGACCTGATCCATCTACCAGCATCGACTAGCCTGCGGGGACCTGTCCAGTGGCCACCTCTTTATTATATTCGAACAAACATCTCTTCTTTGCTTGTAAGCAAAGGGCTTTTTCCTTAAAGATCTTTTGATGTAGACTCGAAATTTTGATTCATTTTATGACACTAATTTGCAGACTAATGCGGGGAAAGTATCAGCTACGGTATGTTCTCTCCCCTGATGCAACTTTATGACTTGTGAGGATCCCTCATAAATTTTTGGGTAAACTTTTTATCAATTGACAGGAGCTACCTTCCTTCAAAAAAGTAAAATTAACAGGAGCTACTAATGCTTATGACAATATATTTTTTTGATTAGATGCTGAACAGATTCTCATGTGTAGCATTGGCTGGTGTAGCGACAGAGTATCTATTATATGGATATGCAGAAGGAGGTTTAGATGATATTAACAAGGTTCAACCAACTCATTTAGATAGTCATTTTCTACATTTAAATCTTCATATCCATATATCATTATGAACGCACGGTATGATGTCGTTGGATCTGTTTTTGAGGAAAATAGAGATCAATTCCTCTAAAACTACATTAAACTGAGATTTTTATTTTTTGTACAGTGCAAATGTATGTATGGTCATACGATGTTTTTGTCCTAATATTGGAATTGTTTTTCATTCGTTAAGTTGGATGGATTGCTCAAAAGCTTGGGATTCACACAGAAGAAAGCGGATTCACAGCTGAGATGGGCAGTCTTGAATACTATCCTTCTTTTACGCCGTCATGGAGAAGCTCGAGCAAAACTTGCTGATGCCATGTCTATGGGGATGTCTGTTGGCTCTTGCATCAACGTTATTGAAGAAGCAATTAATGATGAAGACTTGGTACAGAATATCTGACTTGTACTTGCTTTATGGCTCCAAAATTTGGCATGTACATAGGCAATGCATGTCGCACCATTTTAAGATACGCAACCTTCACACCTAGTGAATTTTCTATTGTTGATATTTTCTTCTGAACTCGAACACAATCATACAGTTATTGTAAAATATATACAAAAAAAACTTGTGTTTCTTGAAGTGAGAGGCTAGAACAGCGTATTGCATTCTAAGAAGCCCGTAATTGATACGCCTCTGGGCCTCTGTTATAAATAATAGATCACATTGATATTAGGGAAATTCCCATTGGTAACCTTGAGATTTTGGCTTTTCCCATTGGTGACGTTCAGTTTTTTCTATTCCCAAAAATGACCCTCAGCTACTGTTCACATCCTAAACATGACATTAGCAACTGATTAGGTGTTAAAATCCTTGATTTTCCGTTAACATGGGTGATCGGTGTTTACACTGACCATAGTTAATTTAGGGTTAAACTAATGCCCACTTAATTACTTCAAACCTCCTCCCATTTACTGATAGTTTTTTCTTTCAATACTTCTCTCAACTTCCTCATTCTTTTACTTCAATCATTTCCTTCCTCTGCTCTCCCTTCTTCTCTGTCTCTTCTCCATTAAGGAATTTCGAGGGTCTTTTTCATGGCAAAGTACTGTTTATAATAGGCAACTTAGGTTTTGCATTTGAATGGAATGAGCACATTTTAAGTGCATATGAACAAAGTATTATAATGCAACATCATTAATATAAAAAACGAAATTACTTAGGTACACTAGAGGCTAGAGATTCTTATTATATTTTATTGCACGTAAAAGATAAATACAAAGATCACTTCAACATCACACATATCACCGAGGCCAAATACATCAACAAGCCATCTTGACTACAATTTTTGATGTTTTCACTAATTCCCTAAGTGATTTTTTCACTTCATAAATGTTGAGGCATGTAGTGTTTTGATGATTGTAAACAAATGATGATTATCTAACTAACATGTGTGTTTGAGATGTGCATATTACGTTACCATTGAACAAGTCATGAAAGGTTAAATATATCACATCATGAAGAGTTCCTAGAAGAAATCCAATAAGTGAAGTTCCTGAGGAAGAAATCCAAAGAGAGAAGAAGTTTGATTATACAGATGTGCTGCTAGATTCTATGTAAGTTCCTAAGATGGAACCAAGCATGAAGAGTTCAAGAAAAATGTTATAGAAGCAAGCATAAACAAAGTTCCAAGAAGAGTTCCTAGAAGGAACACAAACAGAGCAGTTCCTAGGTATATCCTAAGAGGAACATTGAATATGCGGTTCTGAAGTTTCATAGTTGAAACAAGCGGTTCTGAGCAGGGAACTATAGGTGCGAAATTCCTTAAAGGAACTAGCACGTCGAAGTTCTAGAGGTGGAGCTATCGGCATGCGGTTCACGAGTTGGAGCAACATGGAGCATGAAAACGGGGAAGTATGAGTTTACTTTCTTTCTAGGATTCATGTAAGTATGTGGAAACGTGAAAGGTAAAGGAACAAAGGTATCAAAAGGAACTCCTGGAACTTAGAGTCAAAAGTATTTAACAGTTAGTAAGTTGTTGCATATTATTATCTTAATATGTAGGATTTATTTAGAGTTTGTTTATTAATAAATCTCTACTTGATTAATTATTTTTAGATAATATGCATTAGTTGTTTTAATATAAGATTTAGTTTTTAAATAAAAAAGATAAGTTTTAAATAAAATCGGTTTTAATTTAGGATTCGATTTTAATTTATTTAATTCTATCTTATCGTTTTTGGAAAATAAAAGCTAGATTTATATTACGTTCAATGAGTTTTTGAGATTACGTTCAATGAGTTTTGAGTGCGGGGAACTTGTAGACGCGAGTTCTGTACGAACAGGAACTCATGTACTTATGTCGGAGTTTATGAAAAAAGTTTTTCGGTAAAATATTTTTTGCATAAGAAAATAAATAAAAAGTGAGTTTTGGAAAAATATCTCTTGGATTATATTTTGATAGAACATTGCTTTTTCTCCAAGTATTTATTTTCTTTTTTGTTTCCTATTTTTACTCTAACTGCTTTCTTGTAAACGTGACATAAGTTGTGCCCAAGAAGTTGACTAATTCTTCCCCCCGAGTTTCTCCCAACTAACTGATCATGGGTTAGTGGAGAAATAAGTGGAAGTGGTGCTCAAGTTTTGAGCGTACTATAAATAAGAGGCTTATGTATTCTTTTTAAGTTATCGACCGGGTGTCTTTCCATAGTGTCGACTTATGTCATTCCATAAGGTCTTGCTTAATGAATAAAGTTACGGTAAGAATTATATTTTCTATTCCTTGTTTTGAGTCGGTTCTGTGAGTTCCAAGTTACTACGAGTGCCATGTTCCTTTACGGTTATTCGGTTTCTATATACTAGGGTTAATCCAAATTATCAAGCGTATGTATTTGAGTTTGTGGTTAAAGGGTTTGAGTGAACTCTTGTAATGGGAACTTGGTAAAGGGTTTGAGTGAATTCTTGTATCAAGTTCGAGTGAGGAACTTGGGTAAGTTCTTATTGTTTATGTGTAGACTTGGGGTGAAGTCTATCCGGGGGTAAAGGGTTTGAGTAAACTGTTGTAAAGAGTTGTGGGAACTCTTAAGGGGCTTAGAGTTAAGTTTCAGAGTGTTAAAGTTCCTAGTGGAACTTGTAAAAGAGTTGGAGTTACACGGTGGAACTTGCGCATGTAATAGATTGTAACAAAGGAGGTTCCCTATTATTATAGTGAAGAGTTTAAATCACGAGCAGGTCGTGGTTTTTAATCTTGTATTGGGACAAGAAGTTTCCACGTAAAAATCTCTCTTGCACTTTGAGTTCCTTATTGCTTATGTTTTAAATTCCGCATTATTTGGCAATAAGTTCCACACTACAATTCACCGCCCCTGCTTGTCGTGTTCCATTGAAGTATCGGTGGTATCGAGGCCGGAACTCGTTGATAGCGAGGCAACCCTGGCGAGTGAAGTTCTGCTAAGAAGAAGGAACCCGTACGAGAAAGGAACTCCACCCTACGTTATTCAAAGGAACAAGTGGAAGGCGACTTTTTATCATCAATTTAAATTCACTCAAGGATTATCAACCACCCCTTTGATGTAAGTATCTCTTCCTTGAGATATTCTTTATACTCATATATTAAATTGGAACTTGTTCCTTAGAGTATTTCGAGTAAAATGGTTTTATTTGGCTTTGATGTTTTTATAGCAATTTTGGATAACTTTTAAAATTGTTTTGAAAAACAAAATTAAGATTTCCAAATTGTTTTTTAAATATCAAAGAATCGAGTATACTAGAAATGTTTCAAGGAACTATCCGTATTGGAACAATGCATATTGTCACTCTTGGAACTTAGTTTCCCTACAAAAGGAAACTTTTATTCTTTAGGCAGTGGAATATATGTCTATTTCATTTATTTGCCAAAGAAGTGTTTTTCCATGCATATTGAGTTTATTGAATATTTATTATATGTATGCATGTTGATTTTTACTAAGTAGAGATAGTTATATAGATTTGTTTTGGTTGGAAAAGAGAAGTTATTTTACAAGTTTATATATATTATCTTCTCTTTATATGTTGTGCAGGTTATTAATGTTTATTTTGTAGGTTTGATAATTGAGGTAACTAAATATCAAATGCATAAATATTAGTTTTGGATCAAGGAACTCAAACTTCGATTTGGTGAAATCAATAGTGTTCCAAGAACGAGTAAATGGGTACAGGAACAATTCAAAATTTGGAAAGAGTTCCTAATTCTTTTTTGAAACTGATCTCGGTTCAAAGGAACAAAGCGAGAAGTTCCTATTTTCACATGAGATTATTTTTTTTGGAACTTTATGCTTATTTTTTTATGCTGTATTTTTATTTACCTCTCTTTTGACTAACCTACTAACATTTAAATACACAAAGTATTTCTTTTTGGGTTTGTTTTACAAATTATATTTTTTTAGTTTATGTCAACCCAAAATGAAGGAACAAGTTCATATTCTTCCATCGAAGGAACGAACAGATTGGGAACAAGTTCCTGAAATTAAAAGGAGCTCCAGAGATTATTTCTTTCAGATGAACAGAAGATTCATATGATGGCCGGCAATGCCTAGGAACTTAATTCCAGTTCCAGATGAGTTTGAAGATGTATGCAGGAACAAGGTATTCATTATAGGGTGAATATAATGAATGAAACTTTGGAGGACATGGCAGAATACTATTTGCTAGTGTTTTCCAAAGGAACAAATAAAGAAAAAAAGCAAGCGATATCACTTGCTAAATCATCAACAAAGGAATGATTAGAAGATGATCAACAAGACATCCTATGAGATCTTCAAAGGAGAAACCACTGGTATTTTGTACTTAAACGTTTATTTCTAAGTGTTTAGGTACTTAATAGTAAGCATAATCATTGAAGGAACTTTGAAAATAGAAGCGATGAGGTTGTGTTAGAACGCAACTCTAATTGTTAGAAACAAAGAGTTTTAGCAAATGATATATATAATTTGTTATTAAGAGTTTCGACGTATTTGTTATGAGACTAACTTGCTTTTCCCGTAAAACAAAGCTGCTTAATTTTATGTTGAACTCACAAATTCCTATAGAGATAGA